>JAWWNJ010000046.1:1200000-1590091 GCA_037176885.1 Favolaschia claudopus | reverse complement strand
TGGCGCTGAGGTGGTGAAACAAGTGGAAAGTCCCCTTCTCAGTGGTCTGGTCTACCCAGGGATGCAAGCACTCGACGAACAGTACCTTGGCGTTGACTTCCAGTTCGGAGGTGTCGACCAGGTCCGTTCACCTCGCTCACCCCCTGGATTCATCTTACTTAGATTCGATGATCGTATAGCGCAAGATCTTTACCTTTGCAGAGCTCTACCTCCCCCGTCTCGGCTACGCCAAACGCGCCCACCTTATGAACGCGATGGTCCCTGGACTCGCGGGCGGCAAGATGTCTTCCTCGGACCCGAATTCCAAGATAGACTTCCTTGACGCGCCGGAGGTGGTGCGCAAGAAGATTAAGGCCGCCTTTTGCGAGGAGGGCAACATTGCAGAGAATGGCATTCTCTCGTTCGTCGAGGCCGTGCTCATACCTATCAGCCAATTGCGGCTCGAGAACATCAAACAAAAGGGCTCCATCCTGGAGGCTGCGAGCGGTGGTGACCTCGAGCCATTTGCGAGTGACGATGCACCAGAGGGTACAGTGTTCTCCGTCGTGCGGGACGAGAAGTTTGGAGGATCGTTACATTACAGCTCGTACGATGACCTGAAAAATGATTTCGCGGAGAAGAAACTACATCCGAAGGATCTGAAGACTGCTGTTGCCGACGCGATTAACAAGCTGTTGGATCCCATTCGGAAAGCTTTCACGGATGATGAAGAGGCGCAGAGGATTGAAAAGCTCGCGTACCCTGATCCAAATGCGAAAGAGAAGAAACAGAAGAAGGTTTCATCTCTTCCAGCTCTTTACTGCAATTTTGAAGGCTGATTTGTTTCATAGCCCAAAGCGCCCCGTTCCTCTGCCACCGCCCTGAATACCGTCCAGGCTGTGGATGGTGTTCAACCCGAGGTGAATGCGGTTGTTAACCAAGACGAACGCCGGGAATAGCAATCCATGTTAGGCGCAGAGCTCGATGAATCTGCTGCCTATGTCGAGGGTTGGACGTTCATACATTTGATAAAAAGTGTCTTTCTGTGTCAACTCTGGAATCGAGATCATTTGTTACTTGTGAGATCCAGGTCCAATGATATCCTCAACTCACAGAGCACTCCGAGTTTCGTTTTCGTCAGTGCAGGTTTTATTAAGTAAGAATTAATATAGGTAGTGGTGTACAATACAGTCCGTCCAAAATTATACAGAGTAAGTAGGCTAGTAAACAGCTGAAGTAGGGAGTGACAGTAATTACACGAAGTGAAGGTGAAAAAAGGTACCCAAAGTCCAAATCCTAAACAAGATACAGAGAGTTCACCAGACAGCGGATCCTTGCCGGCTCCGGTCCTGCGCGAGGATCGGCTGGGGGCTCAAGAACTCCCTGTGCTTGTGCTTGCATCATGTGCTGCGCGAAGGCCCACTTGTCGTCGGCCTCCTGCTGCTGCTGCTGTTGCTGGATCATCAACTGCTGGATCTGCAGTTGGTGGTCGTAATTGTCGTATGACGTTGGCGAGGCGATCATCGGAGAGTGGCCGTGAGACTGGGGTCGCACGGCATACGCGTAGGGATGGTCCCGAGGAGAGCCCGAAGTCGTTCGGGGGAGGGCCGCACCACGGGGAGGCATCATCAGGGCAGGAACGTTGTGGGCGAAGGGAGACTGAGCGTGCTGTTGAGCTTGCAGCATCTGCATCCTCATCATCTCATCCTCCATCCGGTATCCTGGCACTGCGGCCACAGCGTACTCGTCGTCCTCCTCTTCATAGATGCCCTGGAGATCGGCCACCTCGTAGTGCAATTCCTCGCCCATCACGCGCGAGAAAGTTTCTCCCCGGGAGGGAGTATCCAAGCGCATCACTCCGGCGCGCGCGCGCCATTCGTTGGCCTCTCGGCGAAGAGATTCGCACTCGCTGGCCAACGTACGAAGTTGCTGGGCCGCAAGAATACGGTGGCGGCGCGAGGCGTGAACGTGGGCGATGGAGGAGTTGACGATGCTGCTCTTGGATGGCCGACGGACGTTGGCCAGATTGGGAAGGACGGCCGCCAAGTCCTGAGAGAGCGGAGTTGACTATGATCAGTACTCTGTATCCGGGGCATGGAATATGAGACGTACGAGGAAACGCGCATTAAGGGCCTCGCGACGTTGTCTCTCAACGGCATTGTGGGATGCGCGACGCTCGGCAGTGTTGGCGCGTTGCTTCATTTTAAGAGTTCGCTTCACGCCCCCGGCGCTGTCGTCGTCATAGCCATCAAGGCGGCCATCGAGGTCAGGAAGCACGGGCAATGCAAGGTGTGGCGGATATCCGGCACTCTCGGGAGTGTGGGGACCGCCAGACGAGGCAGATGATGTAGGAGAGGGTGGGGTAGCAGGGTTGAAAGAAGAAGACATTTTTGAAGAAGTCGAATAGTAAGTAGTGCGAAGTCGAATAATAGAGTTGTAGTGTAAAGAAGTAGAAGGGCGGAGTATTATGAAGCCGTGAAGAGTCGCGAGCTCTGCGAAGGGGATCGAGGTTAGGCTGAAGCGCATCAATTGAAGGCGGGTCACTCACACCAGGCGGAATTCTTCGAACGGCGGGGGAGGGGGCGGGCGGAGGGGAAGAAAAAGAAAGAAAGAAGGAAAAGAAACGAATCAAGTCACTGCCGTGGTGGCGCCTTTAAAGAGACAGCTGAGATAAGGGCAGAAGACATTGTTGTTGATCGCATCTTGATGAGGGGTTTTGCAACCGAAATCTGAAATCAACTGGAAGAGTGACAGCCGTTGTTGGGCGACAATCAACTCGAAACCTAACTAAAGGATCAGGCGGGAGTCTCTCCAATAGTAACAAGAAACGGACTCTCTTTCTCGCTGTGAATTGCATCGCTGGCTCTCCGCTCTGCAAGTTACAACGATCACTTGACTTTCACTGCCGGTCGGGAACGACTGGCGGGAATATTGTAACATCACGACATCACCGACTGATCCTTGGTTGTGATGGAGTCGGGGAAGTATTAGTTATATAGGGGCCGATGCGCATATACCACATACCGCGACTAACTGCTTTGCTCACCCCCCACAACTTGAATGGGAGTTGCTGCTGTGCTCGTAGAAGTGACCAGGCAGTGATTCTCTCCCTTGAACATATACACGTATGTGCGAATGCTTGAGATTTCGGTAAGTTTCGGTCAGATGGAAGAACGATGAACGAGATCCATTCATAACTCTTGCATAAGTTATGACTTGTTCCATCGACGAGAGTCACCCAGGCCCTTGTTTGAAACGCCGGATTCTGCGAATAGCAGCTTGGCATACAGTATCACGGCCCAGGTGTGTTGGGTGAATCATATTTTGGGCATTGTCCTTATTGTTCAGTGAGAATTCCCCATTCTTGCAATTTAAACAACGTTTGGCCGTCAGTCCTGACAATCACAGAGATGTCCGCCGTTGACCTAGGAAGGAAGGTGCGGCTGCCCATCCATCCGTCATCCGTGCGAGAGACAGTAATGTCCGTTTGGCCGCCAAATGATGGCAGGGAACCCGTGCCCGTCCGCGCCACATCCGCATCCGTAGCCCTCCGTAGCCTCAGGGTATCACAGTAAAAGCCCAGAAAGGGAACCAAGTCGTTTATCAGCTATAGAACCTCCAACTAACGCAACGCCGCAACGGATTGGAGGCGGAAGCAGATCCTTTCTTGACCCAGCGGCTCCCAGCGGAAGGCAGTTCGTTCAATTAAAAAGAGACTTGACTACCAAGGAACGTGGGGTCGACAAGCGCTCGCCTAGTTTCAACAGGATCTGCACATAACTACGGGATCATTGAGGATTGTTGCTCAGTCACCAGGAACGAGTCGCAAAAACCGAGTCAAGAAGGCCAGATCAGGCCAGATTACACCGTACTGCCCCTCTGGTGTATCGTTGTCGTATAGAATTGCCAGTCGCAGTAGGAGGGATGTACAAATCATTCGAGGTCGAGTGAGAGAGCAAAAAAGGAAATTTCCGACACCACCAAACATCCCAATTTGGTATGTCACCCAATTCTTTTCTCCTTCCAGGCCTGCTTGTGCTTCTTGCTCTGGGTCAGTGTCGCTGCCAGCAGCTTCCTCTTGTTGCCTCAGACTCAGACGACTGGGACTTAAGAACGCCGCCGAATCCAAACACCACTGGACATCTTGTATTCGACACAGTTAGCTCTCTTCTTGTCCACTGGCCGAACACCAATTATCATAATGGTCATACTATTGTCCCTGGGACTATCCCAACCGGAATGCTGTTATATCATGGCAGAAACGATCCTGATGCCCCAACAGCGCGCGAATGGGTCTCTACAGATCCTGAATTTGCGCGCCTATTTTGTGTCGAGCCAACGGACTGTTGGCTTCTGACTGTTGTGACAACTCGACCGCTCCGTATTCTGTATTTTGACGGCTCTAGCGCGACTAAAATGCCTGATGGTATATTTTCAGATTTCAATGATTTGTAGTTCAAGGCTGAAACATTCCAGGTCCGATGGACAGTCAAGATCTACTTATTTGGGGCGAGGTCTTGCCGGAGCGTGCGACTCCAGAGTGGGAGTACGAACGTCTCCATAATCTGTGCGACAATTTTGAGTTCGATGGGATTCTGAGGCGAGTGTACTTAGCTTTAGGCTCTGCGTCTCGGTGTCAGTTGATTAACACGCACACATACAGGATGCAGCTCAATTTGTAAGTTTCGTCCCTATTGTTTCAAGTTTATGATATGTCGCTGAACTTGAAATAGCGAGCTGATGCTCTGTTCGTTCACTGACGGCGTAACAACTCAATCCCTGGTAAGACTGGAGGATGAGGAAAGATTTCCTCATTATGCTTATGGCTTCCTCGACTCGAGTCGCTGGAATGACGACTTCCCCGGATTATCGCGCATCCACCTCGACCTCACGCGTCTTATATCGCTATATGACACTTCGCTGGCACCCAGTCTGATTCCGTTCCGGTATGGGAAATCCCGGCGAGCGCATCGTGTGCTGGGGATTGACGACCGCGACACTCAGGCAGTCCTAGCAAGTGTACGAGCGCTGTCCTCCACACATCCGCCAGGTAGTGGCATAGACTGGCGCAATATGTTTCAGAGCATCCGGGACCGATACGCAATTCGACTGGAAGTACTCCACGACGTCCTGGCTGAGGACGATTCTTCTATGCAACAGCGCGCGTTCCGCATCATCCAGATGCTACTCCTCCCTTATCGCCTTCACAACGCAGTTCCGTCGTCGTCTGATAGTGCCGACGAGATGTGGGCAGCTCCCGTTTTCCGCTTATGCGCGGCAGCTCACACCTCCTTCGCCGAATCCGATTCCGTACGAGCCAAATTTACTGCTTCGGAGCATCTTCTGCTTGCGGCTGTTCGGGAAACACACAAGGAGATCTGCCGCACCCTCGTTGGGATGTGGGCTGACGGTGTTGTTTACAATACAGCTTCGAAATCGACCTCAGATGAGACTGAGTTGGTGCGAAGGTGGCGGAGAGAAGTGCAGCGGCTCATGGAGTGGTTGGGCTGGTCTGAGTGGGTAAAGTGTAGACCAGCTTGCGTGTTTCCCGTGCGTATCATTCCTCTCTGTCTTGACATTGCTATGGACCATCACTCACAGGAATCTTGCTATTATCCCGGCGCTCCTTTCTCTATGGAGGAGTGGAACAGCACCACCCCACGATGTGTCCGCCTTTTCGAACCTTACGCCGGTATCCCTGTGCGTCGGATTCTGTCCTGAAGTTGCTGAATTACAGGGTCTGACGCTCTTCTCAATCAGGAAGAGTACATTATTGACAGTATCTAAATGAGCTCCCGCTCAACCTCTTTTAAAATCTGCAAACGGAGCTATGGGTTTTCATGAATGTACATGATATATAGATTGTTTTTCGGTAGAGCATAATGAACTGTATTCGTAATTTGCACCGTCCACCCATGACAAACGGTTCAACCTTTATCACTATCGGCAGTGTTGCTCTCGTCCACAACCTGAACCTATTCCAATGTCTCGATGTCTAACGCGTCGGCCCCCTCCCATTATCCTTCGAAATAATAAAATTGGGACTACGCAAACTCTCGGCTTGCCGCGCCGTCCAACCCAAACACTGCATTCACGCCTCTTGCTGCGAGCCACCATCATGTCCTCCGCCTCCCCTCCCACCCTCCCCTCACGACCCGTCATCCCGCACATCCAAATAATCTCGGGATGCCCCAGATGCAAATCCGCGCTGGAGTTTCCCGTTCCGAATCCCCATCCTCGACCCGGGACGCTCCTGCGCATCCGATGTTTCAATTGCGAAAATATTATCCAACATGCTTTCTATTCGACGCAGATTCCTTCTTCTTCTGCCGGCGGGCCCTCGTCGTCGTCTTCCGGCGCGGGCAACAACACCAACGGTTCGCAGACACCGTCAAGTGCGGCTAGGAAAGGGCGGAAGATTGGGACTCAAGAGCGGCCGCTCGAAACGGGCTACTATGATATCCTTGGCATAACACCACAGGCGACGACGGAGGAGGTCAAGAAAGCCTATCGTGCGCAGTCTATGGCTCAGGAATGCTGTATAATCTGACTCTAAATATTATTGCAGGCCGACAAGCAATCAAACACCATCCCGACAAAAATCCCGACGGTAATGAGGCGGGATGAATTCGCCATACTGTTCTGTTCTAACGCCCGTATAGATCCACATGCAGAAGAGCGTTTCAAGGAAATTGCTATCGCATATCAGGTGTGTTTTTTAATACTTGTTTCTATACGGCTTGTGTAATCCGTCGTCGACACAGACCCTCTCAGACGACGCGCTGCGGCGGAAATACAACGAATATGGACCAAAGGAAAGCGCACCGGAAGGCGGCTTCGTCGACCCCGAAGAGGTCTTCGGCGCGATCTTCGGCGGCGCCCGTTTCGAGCCCATATTCGGCGTCATCAGTCTCGCGCGCGACATGAAAGCCGCGCTGCAAGAAGCCGACGAGGCGGAGGCGGAGGAGGCGGCGAAGGCCGGCACACGGATACTCGATGCAAAGGGGCGACCGGTGTTGAGCGAGGAGGAGAAAGCGGCGAAGGAGATGAAGGACCGGGCGCGGTCTGCGGAGAAGGCGAAGGCGAGGGAGGAGCGTGTGCAGAAGCTGGTGGAGAATTTGGATCGGAAGTTGAGTATATTCACTGAATCGGCGACGGGGCCGAACGACCCGGATGTGACTGCGAGTTGGAAGACGATAAGCGCGTTAGAGGCAGAGTGAGTTTTTTCTATCTCAATTCGTGTCTCGACGTTTCAAATGCTGTTTGCTGAGTCGAAAAATAGTCAACTCAAGCAAGAGTCGTACGGCGTCGAGCTACTGCAGGCCATTGGTTTTGTATACGTTTCAAAAGCCAAGCACCACCTAGCAACAAGTCAGACCTTCCTGGGCGTCGGTGGATGGCTACATAATGTTCAGGGCAAGTATCACATCTTCAGCGAAACGTGCGTAGTCAGCCCCAACTTGAATCTAGCATTAATGTTAACGCCTCTTCACTGATTATAATAGCGTCTCCACCGTACGCTCTGCAATCGAGCTCAAGGCCGTTTTCGACCAGATCCAAGCAGCGGAACGCGCAGGCAACATGAGCCCCGAAGCTAAACAGAAGCTCGAGGAGCAGGCTGCCGAGAAAGGGCTGCAAGCCCTTTTCAAAGGCGCAAAGCTCGAAATCGAGTCGGTTTTGCGTGAGACGTGCGAACGCGTTTTGGAGGACCCTAGCATTTCGCGGGAGAAATCGATTCTCAGGGCGGTGGCGTTGCAGATACTCGGGGAGGTGAGTTGTTTCTTCATTTCGCATTGCCATGTACATTGTTCGTTTACATGGGCCGTCTAGGCATATGCTGCGGTCTCCAAAGATGGGTCTGCGATCGGGATTGGGGACGACAGCGAATACGTGCGCATTGACCCCCGAAGGCCGCGTGATAGCACGGGTGGGCAGCAGCGACAACAGCGGTGACGGAGGTTGCATGTTACTGTAATAATAACATACTGACTGACCCATTGTGTTTCTACAACATCTACATTGTAACTGAATATTACAACCCTCCTTACAATTCGACTGTGTATTCAAATTGTAAGCATCTGTAAGTGTAAGTGTGGGGGAGTAAATTGCTATTAGACATCGACATGACGGAAATACATGTAATTGCTATGCAGTTGGAGCGGGGGCGGGCTCGTCTTCGGCTGAGTCTCCTGTGGGTGGGTTCGGCGCAGCGGTGGCGGTGGAACCCTCGAGGGAGGCAGCAGTCTTGCCCTTGCCTGGCGGGGGAGGGTGATACACTTTCGGCTGTGAAACATCTCAGCATCGTAGCAGGGAAACTCAACGAAAGATGAATGAATGGTGCATACCTTCTTCTGCTTCTTCTCCTTCGCATTAGGATCGGGGTACGCCATCTTCTCAATCTTCTGCGCCTCCTCATCCTCCGCGAACGACTTCCGAATGGGATCGAGCAACCTATTAATCGCATCCGCAACCGTCGTCTTCAGATCCTTCGGATGCAACTTCTTCTCCGCGAAATCACTCTTCAACTGCTCGAACGAGCTATAATGCGAGCTTCCCCCAAACTTCTCGTCCCGCACAATCGAAAAGATCGTCCCCTCCGGTGCGTCGTCGCTCGCAAACGGCTTTAAATCCGGGGCGTTCTTCTCTAGTATCCCGCCGCCCTGCTTAATGTTCTCTAAACGCAGCTGGCTCACGGGGATCAACACGGCCTCGATGAAGCTGAGGATGCCGTTCTCCGCGACGTTGCCCTCTTCGCAGAAGGCGGCTTTGATCTTTTTGCGGACGACTTCGGGGGCGTCGAGGAAGTCGATTTTGGAGTTTGGGTCGGAGGAGGACATTTTGCCGCCTGCGAGGCCGGGAACCATGGCGTTCATGAGGTGGGCGCGTTTGGTGTAGCCGAGGCGGGGGAGGTAGAGTTCGGCGAAGGTGAAGATTTTGCGCTGCAGTATAGTTGGTACGGGAGGAGGAAGAGAGAGATGGAAACAGTCTGTACCTGGTCGACACCACCGAATTGGAAATCGACGCCCAGGTACTGCTCGTCGAGGGCTTGCAGCCCCGGGTAGAGCAACCCGCTGAGAAGCGCACTCTCTACCTGTTTTACGACCTCAGCGCCGGCTTTCTTGGCGTCATGTTCGGTGACGGTTGCGCAGAGGCGGTAGTTGTCCATGTTGAACTCTTTTGTGAGTTGGTGGTCGGAGCCGAGGGAGAATTTTAACTTGTGGGTTGGGATGCCGAGGGATTTGAAGACTGCGAGGAGGACGAACTTGTAGTACTTTGTGCGGTATTCGACTAGCTCTAGAGGGGCTTTCATGTTGTCTAGAAAGGCGTGGATGTCTGCGACGAGGGTGAGATTGCATTATCGGCGTGGAGAGCTGACCTGCCTGCAAGGTAGATCGTCATCTATATATCGTGAATTAGACGGATATACGAGGGTTCGATGTTCGGCAACGCACCTCCGCCCCCGCTTGCAGAAAATCGGCAATCTTGGTCAACGGTACAAAATATCCGATGTGCGCTGGTACCCAAAAATTCAATCGATGGGACTCTTCTGTTAGATCTATCGCTGCTACTCACGTCTGCCGGTGGGTGCGGTGCCTACAATACAGACAGAAACCGCCTTCAGATTGCCTTGAATACGAGGGAATATGAGGCAAAGTACGCGCCCCAGTAGCCTTTGGGATGGCGGCCGTCAGCGAGGATGGCTTTTATTATATCGCCGCCTAGAACCTCCTGCAGCCTCCGGGTGATCATTTCGTATTTTTCTTCCGTGTCGGCCATTGCTGCAGACTTATGGGTAGCAAAGCACGATTCTACGTGGCGAGCAAGACTCTAACAAAAATTGGGAGAGAAGGGCCTAGTTAGGAAGGAGTTGTCAGGTGTTTGGCCGACAATCCTTGACTTGAGTCTCTTACAATCGACGTTCGACGTTCAACGTTCAACCATCGAGCTCGGGGACTTAATCGACAGTGCTACCGTGCTGGTGTGCCCTGCCTATGTAACTTAACTTCCAGTCTTCCACCTTTCTCCCCCAATGATTTCTGCATGCATCAAACCGATCTTGGACTTGTATTTTCTTTCGCGCACATATCGTTTGGTGGTCTCTGCAATTTGAAGAAGGGATTACTCTCCCTCTTTATCTCCTCCTGACTGACCCTCTCTTATCATTGTATCTCGTTGTGCAATTCATCGGAGGCGCTGTCTCTACAGGAATTTCGCAGCCTTCGAAACACCTGTAATCATCGTATAATTCGTTTACCTCGTTTACCTGACACCGAGTTCGAATACATCGTTCGATGTAATGAATGCCATTGTCGAGGCAGTCTAAGAGTGAAACCGTGCTCTTTGTTTGCCCGATCATGTTCTATTGTTCTCAACGACCACTTCAACCCGCGCCGAACGTGTTTGTGGATTCCTCTCTTTGTACATGGCTTCCACAATGCGCCCATCCCCCATAGACGCTTTCCCGACACCCACCTCCTCGCTCCAAACAGAAACAGAGAAGATCTTACTCGAGCATCTACCAGACCCTGCATCGACTTCGACCCCAACCCTCAACAAGAATGCCCATATGCAATATCTTATACGCAACCTCACACAAGGCTTCCCCACCAGATACAGCAGCCAGGATGCCAGCCAACCCTGGCTCATGTTTTGGACTCTGCAGGCCTTCAGTGTGTTGCAAGTCGGCTTGGATCCCGGGACGAGAAAGAAGTGAGTCTTTGGGTTTGGAGCGTTCATGTAGTGGCCTCGCCGATCTGGCGTCGATAGGGCTGTAGACACTATAATGGCCTGGCAGCATCCCGAGGGCGGCTTCGGCGGAGGTCCCCACCAAGCGGCTCACCTTCTTCCCACATACGCGTCCGTCTGTGCTTTGGCGATCGCAGGTAAGCCGGGTGAGGGCGGTGGGTGGGACCAGATTGACCGGTAGGTCTTCATTCGATAGTGGAAATCCCCGCGCTGACATGGCGCACAGGAAGAAAATGTACAAATTCTTCATGTCGCTCAAGCAACCTGACGGATCGTTTTTGGTCGCGCATCATTCGGAGGTAGACGTACGGTCAGTACTAATTTCACTCAATCTTAACATTTGGAGACGTTCGACCCTCAACGAATTTCTCGCCAGCGGAATCTACTGTCTCCTCGTCGTCGCCACCCTCCTCGACATCCTGACTCCCGAACTAGTAGAAGGCACCGCGGGGTTCGTCGCCTCGCTGCAAACCTACGAAGGCGGCTTCTCTTCCGCCTCTCAACCCTACTACGCCCCACCATCCGCATCCACCCCATCCAGCCCCCCTCAACTCCTCCAAACTCCCCGCCCCCCACTCGGCGAAGCCCACGGCGGATACACCTTCTGCGCCCTCGCATCCTGGGTAATGCTGCTCCCCTTCCTCCCTTCATCAACTCCTACATCTACATCCACATCCGCCCCGAGTTTGAACAAAAACAACCTCCTGCGATGGCTCGTGCAAATGCAAGGCACGCCCGTCGAGCTCGGCGGGTTCAAAGGCCGCACGAATAAACTCGTCGACGGGTGTTACTCGTGGTGGGTCGGCGGCGCGTTTGCGCTTCTTGAGGCAATCGGAATCAATCCCGCTGCTGTCCCTGCTGCGCCGTCTGGGAAGCAGGACGATGACAAGAACTGGGCTGACATCGACGGTGCGGATCCCATGGTTATCTTCTCTCGATTCATCGCTCTAATCGTCGTTTCAAGATTCTTTGATGAACCGGAAAGCTTTGCAGGAATACATCCTCTTGGCTGGTCAACACCCCGCAGGTGGATTGCGAGACAAACCACCAAAGTGAGTTCCTCTTCCTCCTCCTCTTACTTATAATTACATCGCATGGTCGGGCACTGAGGTACTTACATCATACCCCAGGCACGCAGACGCCTACCACACACTCTCCTGCCTCGCTGGCCTTTCTTCCGCTCAACACAAGGTCTTCCCCTCGACCGCCAGACGCCAGCAGCTGCTTGATGCTTGGAAGTGTGCGTTTTCGATGCACCTACCTCCCTCAAGCTTGCTTGGCTGATGCGACCCTGAATCGTTTTAGCAACGAGTGATCATGACCCGCATGAAGAAGAGCCGCGAAAGCTCGCCTATCTGGCTGCGCTTTGCTATACAGAGGAGGAGGGCACGGAAACTATCGTCGGCGGCACAAATAATCGTGTGGTTCGTATTCTTCTTCGACTTCAAGGTTTAATCGTTTCCTGACCCCGTCGTCTTGCAGAATGCAACTCATCCGCTCTTCAACCTCACCGTGACCCACACTGAGGGGATGATGGCTCATTTTTACGGACAAGAGATTCCACCGAGGCCCAGAACTGCAGGGAAGTCGTGATTGATTTGCGGGATGAGGTTGTAAGATCTTTCTTGAACACTTTGCTTTGTACATCTGCGCGACATGTATCGAATCTTCGTTAAACAATGTATTGTACATGATAGTCAAATCGAAAAGTTATAGCGCTACAGTAAATGTCAATGCATAAGAATTACAAGTCGAACGCGGCACTCTTCCATCCCGGGTTTCTCTTCTCCCTCGCCACCTTCTCGTCAAGGCTCTGCTTGAATGATTGCACCGCGCCAGTTGTTTGATCGCCCGCACTTCGTCCCCGAGCATCCGCATCACCGCCAACACGCGCTCCGGTCCGACTCTCCACACTCTCCGACGCAGTCCCCATCGGCCCGCGCTTCTCGCCCGGCAAAATCTGAGGCTCGGCCCCCATCGCAAACTTCGGCGCATCCCGTTCAACCCCTCCCTCAACAACCACACCCGTACCCGTAGCATGCAACCCCCAACTGCGCTCCCTCAGCAAATGCCCGATCTCCGACCACACCGCCGCAGCAAGCGACGCCCCGCGCGCCATCCCCGAATCCGTAAACACCTCCGCGCGGCGCCCGACATCCCACAGCACGCCATCCAGCCCGTCGAGCAGGGTGCGGAACTGCGACGCGAGCGAGCGGCTGAGTGCCTCGCGGAAGCGTTTGTTAAAGACGGGCTTGAATAGGGAGACCATGACGTTGTGGTTGGATTTCTTCACGGTCAGCTTGACGTCGTTGGCGATCTGCACGTCGAGCCCTTCGATGCGGTAGTATCCGCGTTTTTCCTTGCGTTCTTTTGCGTGGGGGATGAGGCGGAGCTTGACGTCAACGTCTAGGCCTTGGGGAGGGAGAGTCAGGCCGAGGATGCCGGTGAATTCGGAGGGCTGGAGGGCGGAGGTTTTGTCTTTGTCTTTGTAGTAGAAGGAGACGTCCTTGAGGGTTAGTTGGACGGCCTGGAGACGGATGTGTGTGTAGGTGCCGACGCCGGTTGTGGCCTCGGAGGTTTCCGACATTTTCACGTCGACGTCGGTGCTGTTTTGGATGAAGATGTGAGAGGGGTTGACGGCGAAGGAGGAGACGTCCATGTTCTCGAGGACGAGCTCGAGATCGTTGTCGATATATTCGGTGCGCGGGATGGGGACGTCTTTGAGCATTGCAAGGAAACGCTGTAAAAAGATTGAAGGTTGGACGGTAATTTGGAAGATGAAACTCACGGGAGCATACGCGACGAACAAATCGCGCCAGAACCATGTCGTTCCCTGCAGCACTGCTTGTGCTCCTGCATCCACGAATGAATCCTTCACATCGTTCCCTAACTTGATGTGTGCCTCCTGCACGCGCTGGACGTCGGAATCTTCCACCACGGCCGCTCTCATCAGCCGCAGTTTCTCCTGCAAAATTTCCCATGCCCGTCCCGCCTCTGTCTCTGGATCGAGCAACTCGCGACGGCGAGTGCGAAGTCGCTCGCTGACTCGACGAGCCTCGTCAGACGCGGGGTATTCAGCGTCGTCAAGGCTCTTGTGAACATGGGCGAAGAACTTGGCGGAAATTAGTTACGAATATGTGTACATTGATCGCATATGAACATACCTCATCTACCCAAGCCTTGAATTCATCCGAATTAGCTCGCATGGCAGAGAAGAAACTCCTGGTGGCGCCAAGGACGTCGTCGACAGAGCAGTTTGGGTTGATGATGCGATCGAGTAAGATTTTGAGTGAATCGAGTGCTTTGTGTACGTGTTGCTCCGGAGACGGATCTTCGATCAAACTTTCTAGAGTGAAAGATTTGTCGGATTCGACAATTCTGAAAGCCTCGTGAATCCATTTTTGCACTATGTTCAAGAGGGTAGAGAGTGCTGAGTGGTAGGTTGGGTCATTTTGGGCACGCTCGCAGGCCTAGAGAGCAATGGTCAGAGGGAAATTAGCCGTAGATAAAGCGAAAGCTTACCGTGAAATACGAGTCCCACAGAAGATTAGAGGAGCGTTCCTTGAGATCCTGGGCGGTGGCAGTGGCAGATTGGTGTGCGTCAATGGCCCCACCACCGACACTCTTTACGGTATCCATGGTTCGTTCGAAGGCTGCGCGCTTATCACCCTGCGTCTCCTCGAGTTTAGCCTTATCGCGGCCAAGGCTGTCGCGCTGTCCTTCCTGAACATCCTGCTCCAAGTCTCTGAGGGTATTCTTGGTACGCCCCGCCTGGCTTTGAATGCCCTCCGCGGCATCTGAGAGGGTGAGAAGGAAGAAGGAGGTGACAGAGGTGGGCAAGAAGCCGCCGTCTGTGAAATTCTGCCAGACGATGGAGAGGACGGTGCGGAGAGAACTTCGAACAGCTTTGATGTCGCTCTCGACTTGAGTCTTTTCGGAGAAGTCCTTCGACGGTTCGATGACGCTATTGAGGTCTCCTTCGGTGAGATGCCAGATGGCCTCTTGCAGTTGATTGTCGGCTAGGCAGAGATGTAAGAACACGACTCGAGGGTAAAATGACAAAGAGCGCACCGTTCTTGTGTGTGTTAAGTAGATTGTAGGAAATGAGGGCGTCGCGAACGTCACTGGCCAACGTGCGGCCTTGTGGGCTTAATGCAACCTCGTTGGGCTCAACGGCCGGAATTGCAGAATGCGTGAGCCAGTCATCGAGTGTGTCGAGCTGCTCAGTAGAAGGGAGCTTTCCTGCTTCGATCGCTGCGATAACGGAGGAGATTTTTTCCATGATGATAGATTTATGTCGCGTTCAGCTTGCACTCGAGCCAATTTATAGGTCTCAGCTTCAGTATGAGCTTGCCATGACGTCGAGGAAGCATGTAGAATGGCTATTACTATGAAGCGACTAGAATGATCATCCATGACGAGAGCTTGGAGGGAAGGAACTAGAATCGACGAGTCCCAGGTGGAACTTGAGTTTTGGAGAAGGTTGCAAATAATCAACGTCATACATCTGAGCGCGGTCAGTTGACGGTTTATTGTATTCGCAAGAAACGATATCTTTCGCCCAGCAAGAACGGCAGTCCAAAGAACACGGCCGGTTCGTCGCACTGCTCGTAGGTGATGGCAGGATGATGGGTCGACTTTTTGATTCCGATCAAAAATCGCGGACGCATTGGGAAATTTCATAGAAGGAGCTGTACAAATGCTAGTAAAGTGATGTGCACAGCCTCTTCACCTCAACCACACTATCGGCTACTGTCGGCGTCGCTCTCTACTGCTTGCGCGCTGTAATGAAACTTTGCTGAGTCTCTGCTTCAATATGATGCTCTATAGCGACCTAAATTTCGTTTGTATCGAGAATTGTCTGAGTCACACTCCACCAGACTGTAGCAGACTGTGTAGCCTCTTTTTTCCGACTCGGTCCGACAGCTGCATGAGAGGCTGCACCGAATCCTGGTGGCTGCTGACCATTCACCCGCGACTTTGACTCGGGTCCAGTCTTCCACCTTCTGTCTCGGTCCTTGGAATTTCTGACACCGATGTTTGGCCGATGCTCACTTGAAAGTCACAGCAGCATTATTCTAGGTTGAGAGGTACTAATCCGAATTTAATTCCGCGCATGTGAACCATTTGCCGCCTACAGAACTGCATAATGCCACGGCATCTGCAAAGGGACAGGGATTCTTCTGAACCAGAGCTTCAAGTTGACGGTCGATCTTGACAAGTAAGTAAGACCCGTTGTAATCTACCCGAGCTTATAGAATCTAATGATTAGACCCGCGACGCCGCTACTAAGAACTACGCACCAGAAACTGGCATGCTGATGTGTTGTTGGGACCTGTCGGGATCCAAAATAACGACGGACAGCTGACGAAAAGAAATTGAACAGTACAAGTGTAGTTCTGGAATGCAATTTCGGCGTCTTAAGTCTGGGGTTCAAGGCGCATCTTCAAACTATAGTTTTGGGCTTCTGTTTTGAGTTCCTCGCTGTGTGCCTTGTTTCCATTTGTTCAAATCACCTTCATGTGTGAGTCCTTTGATCTCTTACGCCCTCCAGTCGGCATTTGGACTTTGCGATGACTTGAACGTTATTTTTAAGGTCTTGCTTCCTATAAGCCATAAGGTCTCCACCGTCTATCATTTTTCTACCAGCCAACCAGTCGTTTCTGCCGCGTCATTCGCAATCCTTTTCTTGGTCTTGCCGACATTTACGATCGAGGAACCCGGAGTACTTGACGCACCGGCGCCGCTGTCATCTGGGAGTATGTAACTTTGTTGTTGTTCTTGGAAGCATTCTAGCGCGCGCAGAGCCCATGCGCTCGTTCACGCCTTTGCCCAGGTTGGCTGTCTACAAAGATATAATTACCTGAACCTCGTGAGCTTCCAAATACACGAGCTCTCACTCTGCTCCATCAGCATTCCCATCCATGTCTGCCAGCCACGGCTCACAAACCCAGGATCTGGAGCATGCATCGTCGAGCAATCCCGTCGCCGATCCCGTCCGCGTTTCGAGGCCTCAATCCCCTCAACCGTTATCTGCGTCTGTGGATGGAGGTGGATACGACTTAGTAGCAGACCGGATAAGCGATCCGTCGCCCTTGCTGCTCAGACTTCCCCAACGTGCCCAAACGTCGCCGCCAATGACGGCGCAGTCTAGCTATTACCCCGACGCGCCAGCATCCGCTGTCCGCCGGCCGGATTACCAAAGGCAGAACACTGCTGGCACAGGTCGTCAATCTCACTGGACAGAGACAAGGGCAGAGCATGTACGCTTCAAATGCGAATGCCCTTTCATGGCCGCTACCGACTCACCCATTCTAATGATAGCGTTCGAGAACGATACAAGAGCGAATTGAGCCTACTCTCGAACATGCCAAGTCAGAACGAATAAGATGCGAACTCAAAGCAAGGCTAACTGGGTATGCGTTGAATGTGAGCGTTTTGTATGTGGTCAATTCAAGAAAGTCAAATATGTTCTGCAGATTGCGATTGGTCTACAAGTGCTTTTCGGTGCATTGACTACGGGTGTGGCGGCAGCAACTACGGGTCGGTCGGTGCGTGCTGGCTGTGTGGAAAAGTAGCAATTGTCTAAGCAGCCTTCATTAGACGTCTATTGCAACGTCTGTACTGGGTGCGCGACACTCACTGCTGCTCGCGTTCCTTATTGACAAGTAATAAAATAGGCGGCATGACCACTCTTGTCGCGTCCTATCTTGCGCGGGCACGAGGGTCGAATGAACCGGAACTGAGCATCACTCGAGTCAAGGACTTGGATCAGTTGATAAGAGAGTGTGAAATCCTCATGATGGACTATGGAACGGTGACTGGGAATGAACACGACCCAGCTCTCACCAGACTTCGAGAACGTTTTGAGGAGCTGCTGGGTAATGGGAACGGGTGCGTACTCTTCACTGTGTCTGTGCGCATTCTCACGGATCATCCGCTCGTAAGTGAACGACGGTTGGCGTCGGTTTGAAGCGAGAAAATGCAACACCCTGAGTATCACCAGCCCTTTTATTGTATATTTAATACCCGTCGGGAACACGATAATGACATGATAACAACTTATTAGTGTTGAGAGGGAGCCCAGTCCATACCGAGACCGACAGCGGGAGCTGTTGAATCGCTGTTTCAGTCAGGTGGTCGCGTACTGACCGGCCCTAAAGCTTTGATGCGCCAAGATGGCAACTGCCAAGGAACCGTGGCTGCTTTGCTTTCGTTCTCAACCACGACGTGCTGTCGCTCGTATTTCTTGAGTTCTCACCATACCAATGCCAGTCGATAATACCATCTCATTATCATGGTCCCTGGAGACTGAATTGCTTTCGGACACTAGCTGTTATGTCAAGCAGTAAGCTGTTTAGGCTTTGACCCAAGTTTGCAAGACCCTGCCTTGTCGCCAGAAATTCTACGCAGTCGATTGAATTTGTTCTGGAACAAGATTTGTGCGCGGGGATTTCGATGATACGACCAGTCTATCTCTCTCGGAAACAAATTCATCTTCTTCGAAATCGTCAATTTACTCCGGCTGTGTCTGCGTGCTCTGACTGTGCTCTGGCGTTTGCTGCGTTGAATACCCTCGTCTTTCATAAGCGATCGAAATTGTCACTCACCCAAAAGCAAAGTGTGACCGTTTGGTCAGCCACCGAACTCTCTCTGCTCAGTCCCACCACAACCCCCACTGCATATAACCATGCCCACATTCGCTCAAATCTATACGTTCATTTACGCCTACGCTTGCGATGTCCTCTCTCGCATGCTAGCTATCTTTTACGGCAGCTCGGTCAATAGTCCCACTGATACCTCAGTTGGTGAGGCTGGTGAGTGTCGAGCGTTTTCTCGCAAAACTGTACTAAGCGAGTCTCTGTAGACCTTACCTCTGTCGACAAGACGCTCGAGCAGGAGGCCGTCGACTCAGGTTAGTCTTGGAACTGGCCCTGTTGGTCTGTATGCTCATCGTGCCCAGGTTCCGCTCCCAACCCCGCCGTTGCTCTGCAACTTAGCACCGGCGAGATCACCTTTGACGATCTCATGCGTGTCGCAGTCGCCTATGCCAATGAGGACCTCCCCGACTTGCCTGCTATCTTCAAGCACGAGGCACCCCCGGCCCTCGAGTTTCCTCCTTCCTACGTCTGCAAGCAAATCTTTGGTCCGCCTAGCAACATGTACTACGACCAGCGTCCCATGGACAACGTCACCAACTATCGCGAGGTGGAAGACGCTGTTGGGTTCAAGCTTGACGTCAACATGAAATTGGAAGGAAAGCCGTCGCGTCGTGCACGTAGGGCCAAGAGGGCAAAAGCCAATGCGAAGGTCAAGGTTGACTCTGGCGATAAGCGTGTCCGCTTCGCGGACGTTCCGAGGGTTCAGGTCTTTGGTGTCGACAACCCGCCCACTCTCGTCGTCGTCAAAGAAGCCTCAACTGCTGTGGAGCTCGATACCAGCACCGTCAGCGACACCTGCACCGTTCTCGAATCGCCTACCCTCGCCGAACCTGTCTCGCAAGCCCATGCAGAACAGATCACGCCGTCGACGACCCTCACCTCTTCCTCGCCACCCTTGACGAAAATCGCATCGCCTGCCGACACCAAGGAGTCGACCGTCTCCCGCTCAACTCGTCCTCCGTGCGGTCAAGTGCGTTCGTCCAGACGCCCCGCTTCTCGCCTTGCTCCTCCTCCGCTCCCGATCCCCGTGCCTCTCCCCGAGCCCGTTGCACCCTGCTTCGTTCCCGCCATCCCAGACTCTGCTCGCTGGTCCCCACGCCGCAAACTCCAGGATCGGCTATCTGCCTTACTCGAGGACTCGAAGGCCACCATCCATGCTTTGGAGAACATCAATCCCAAGGCGAGCACAGGTACATTCAGCGCTGTTGCCCTTGAAGAGGGACGCACGGAGATCTTTGTCATTGGCGACGACGATGAGGAGGACACCCCGGCCACCAAACGATCCTGGCGGCGCGCGAGCTCCCATTTCAACCGCATCTTGCGCCCGCGACCAAACGGTTCGATCGTTTGAGCTGCTCTCCCACCCACGCCGGTACCACCTATCACTCTTCCACGGCCACGAGAAAACCATAAAACCCCAATCTTGTTCCGGAACGCCCTCATAAAATCATATAAAAGCACAACACAACTCGGGGCTTCTTATCTGGCATCGTCTGAGCTGCCGTCCACACATCCCACCCCATCCCCGCCGGTACCACCTTCGTTCTTCTCCACCACTCTTTCACGCCCGCCAGAAAACCATAAAATCCCAATTTCGTTTTGGAACGCCCTCATAAAAGTCGGATAAAAGCTTGATAAAAGCGCAAAAAAAAAATCGGGGCTTACGGACTATTTATTTGATAATTTATTGTAGTTAGATGCTTGTTGTGCAGTACGTACAGTGCTTGCGGAGGATATAAAGCGTTGGAAATCTCGAAATTACTGTGATGAGCATCTTGTGAGTTCTCGCCATTGAAACTCAAGCTGTAAAGCACCCTCTCCGACGCGCATCGCAGGGTCCTGCTCCTAGGTCGTTCTTTCGACCGACCATGTAAGTAGGCACAGGAAAATTGAACGGAATTAAAGAGACGACGCCGTCACCGTCATGGAGGTTGACTCAGGAATAATCTCATTGAAATGTGTGTGCAGATAAAGAAGATTGAGTTGGGATTTACACTAGAAGTACATTCGAATTGTGCGCACTATAAGGTACAATTGTTCACACGAAAGTAAACGAACAAACCCGACGAAAATCTAAATCAGATATCAAACGCCTGACTCTTCCAGCCGGGGTGTTTCCTCTCAGCGGCAGATTTCTCGTCAACGCTGCGCTGGAACGAGTTTACCTGCTTCTTCGTCTCCCCAACGATCCCTTGCACATGCCGCTGAACATCCACCATTCCCTGCTTGGCAGCCTCGCCAACGTCACCAGTCGACGTACCCGTGCGCTCCTGGACCGCCTCAATTGCCTGCCCGAGACGCTGGTTCAAGGGTTCCGAGGCCGTCCCCAATGGGCCGCGTTTCTCACCAGGCAGGACCTGAGGTTCCGCGCCCATGGCGAACTTGGCGCCGCTCTGTTTATGTTCTTCAAGCACGATACCGGTGCCAGTCGCGCGCCAACCGGAATTACGCTCGCGGCTGAGACGTCCAATCTCGGACCACACGGCAGCGGCGAGAGACGCGCCGCGTCCAAGACCTGTATCGGCGAACACCTCTGATCGCGAATTAATGTCCCACGCGACGCCATCCAACCAATCCAAACCCATGCGCAATTGCTCTGAGAGAGACCGGCCAAGGGCATCACGGAAGCGCATGTTGAAGATGGGTTTGAAGAGCGATAGCATGATAGCGTGATTGGATTCACGCACGTCCACTTCGACGTTGTCGGCGATTTGGACTGTGAGGAGTTCGATGTGATGGAATGCGCGACGGTTTTGACGTTCCTTCGCAGAGGGGATGAGGCGGACTTTGATGTCAATGTCAATGCCCTGAGGAGGCATCTTGAGAGCGAGAAGACCGGTGAATTCGCTCGGGGGGACGGTGGCGGTTTTATCTTTATAATAGAACGATACGTCGCGGAGGGCGAGCTGGACGGCTTGCAGGCGGATGTGCGTGAAGGTGCCGACACCGGTGGTGGCCGGAGCGGTTTCGGAGGTCCGCATTTCAACGTCGGTGATGTTGCGGACGAAGATGTGGGCGGGGTTGAGGGCGAAGGAGGAAATGTCGAGATTTTCGAGGACGAGCTCGAGGTCGTTGTCGACGTACTCGGTGCGAGGGATGGGAATGTCTTTGAGCATCGCGAACAAGCGCTGGAAGAAGATATCAGCTGAGATTCCGAATATTAATAGGTGGTGCTTACCGGTGCGTATACGGCAAAGAGATCGCGCCAGAACCACGCCGCTCGCTCAAGGACAGCTTCCACACCTGTCTCCGCCTGTTCGCCTGCTTCGACAAGACCACGTTCAACGTCCTGTCCCAGCTTCACGTGCGCCATACGCAGGCGTTGGACATCATCGTCAGCAACTAATGCGGCACCGAAGGACTTCGTTGTCGCCTTCAATTCCTCCCAAGCGCGACCGGCTTCAGTATCCGGGTCGAGAAGGGTGCGGGCACGTTGGCGTAGGTTGCGTCTCGTAGTTCTTGCTTCGTCCGAGTGGGAGTAATCGGGATCCTTGAGCGTCTTGTGGGCATGCTCAAAGAACTAGCGGCGTATGCGTGAGCAAGTGCATCAAAGTGTTAAAATAAATCAATAACCTTATCGATCCAAGCCTTGGCTTCGGTGGAGTCCTTGCGGAAGGCAGAGACGCAGCGTTGAGCCTTTTGAAGGACTTCATCAACAGAGCTGTTGGGCTTGGCAAAGCGATCGATGAGGGTTTGAAGACCCTGAACGGCCTTGTGGATGTGCTGTTCGGGAGAGGAATCTTCGATAATCGAGTCCAGAGTGAGAGACTCGTCATTGGCTGTATTGAAAGCCTTCGTAATCCACTTGTGGGCGGTGTCGAAGAGCGTAGCGAGGGCGGAGCGGTATGCGGGATCCTTCTGAGCACGCTCGTAGATCTACAAAGAGTCAGAAGGAAGTACAGGCGTCAAGAAGGAGATGCACCTTGTCGTACGAAGCCTGGAGGCGACTGGTGGTGCGATCCGATACGTCTTCGGTCGTCGCTTTGGCGGACTGGCCAGCGCCAATCATGCTTGAGCCGGTGTCTTTCAATGTGTCCATACCGTGCTCAAACGCGACGCGCACATCCTGTTCTTCCTCGAGACGCTTCTTGTCGCGACCAAGGGTGTCACGTTGACCGTCCTGGACCTCTTGCTCGACCTCGCGAAGACCGTCTCGCGCACGGCCAGCTTGACCCTGAACAGCGTCCGCCACGTCCGCGAGGGTGAGACGTGCGAAGGAAGCAAAATCGCTGAACAAGTAGCTGCCCTCGGACGACAAACTTTCCCAGAAGATGGAGAGGATGGTGCGGAGGGAGTTACGGATGGCGTCGGCGTCCGACGAGACTTCTTTCTTATTGACCACATCAGCGGAAGAGTCGATTTTGGTGTTGATATCGCCTTCGTTGAGATGCCAGAGCGCTTCTTGCAGCAGATTGTCGTCTGATGTGAGAGATGTTGAACGTTGGAAGAAAAAAAAGAAAAAAAGCATACGATCTTTATTCATACCAAGCGCCTTGTGCGCTTCCAGGATGCGACGAATGTCATTGGACAATACACGGCCTTGACCGCTCAAACTATCCTCTGCAGGCTCAACGGCAGGGATGACAGAGTGCAAAAGCCAATCGATGAACGCGTTAAATTGTTGGGTAGAAGGGAATTTTCCTGCGTCAAACGCAGCGGTAACAGAAGAAGCTTTGTCCATAGTGAAGGCGAGATTTCAAGTGGACAGGACGAATTGGAGACAGGCTTTTATAGGGTGAAGCTGATGAGCCAGTCATGACGTCGACTGTAGGGGAATGAAGGAGCGCATCCGAATCGGGTTTTAGCAGCGAGTGGTATCATGGATGACGGGAATACAAGGTTGGATCGGTTCCGCAGCAGAACGGAGCCAGCGTTGACTGAGACGCGACATGTATTGGAAGCCTCAAGCTGCTCGCACTCATTTTCGGCTCATCCATAATTTGAAGAATTTAGATCGCGATCGGCGGTTAAATAGCCCGAGATTTTTTGAGGCACATGGTCTTGTAATTTCGACACGATAATAGTTGAGACAAGGCTTGGCTTTCCATAGAAAACGACGAGGAAGAGGGAAAAGGACTCTAACAAGTGCAAATCCACACATACAAACAACCGCTCTTAGACGGATAAGGCAATTTTGATGCCGCGCCGGCTTATCGGCCAGAACCGACCATGCCGTGTTTGCCGCTTCGGACTCCACCTTCCTTAGAACACGACCACCACGACGATGCGACTGCGAGCCCCCATTATACCCTTCCTAATACTCGGGCTACAGCGCGCAGCTGCTCAAGAAGCTCCCGGAGCGGCGACTACCGCCCCTACCACAGACACCGCTATTGTGTCAACCGAATCAGTCGTTACTGTTCCCATAACTCAATACTCATTCTCCGCTTTCCCTCAACCATCTCCAGCCGCCGTACCCAATGTATTCCCCCAAACCGACCCCAGGACACCCCCTCCGGTCGACTCGTCACTCGTTCCAGACTTTGCCCAAGCTTGGGCTGGTGCATACCAAGAAGCCAAGAATAAGGTTCGGAAGCCTGCTATTAACGCGTCAATCGATGCAATAATTCATTCTTGAAACAGATTGCAAACTTTACAATGGATGAGAAGGCTAGTGTAGGGACTGGTGTGGGTTGGATGGCAGGAAGATGTGTTGTAAGCATCCCGGCGTTACTCTCCCGTTTCTTTTCTCAAATCCACGTACAGGGTAACACCCCTGAAATTGGCGTCAATGGCTCTAAATTCCCCAGCCTTTGCCTCGAGGTTCGTTTTGGCCATGTCTTCACACTCCAACTAAATGTTCAATAGGATTCGCCACTAGGTCCTTGACTTGAATTTTCATCTGGCCCCTCGCTAACTTTCCTAGGAATCCGCTTCGCGGACTTTGTCACCGCCTTTCCCACCGGAATCAACGCCGCAGCAACGTATATCCTTCCGGTGTTCTTTTCATTCCCTTCACTGAATCATTCTAGTTGGAACCGCAAACTCATTCGCCGCCGTGGACTCTTCATGGGCCGCGAACACGTCGGAAAAGGTGTAAACGTTGCCCTTGGACCCATGATGAACATCGGCCGCGTTGCCCAGGGTGGGCGTAATTGGGAAGGTTTCGGTGCAGATCCATACCTCACCGGCGAGGCGGCCTACGAGACCATTCTGGGCATGCAAGAAGGCGGCGTGCAAGCCTGTGCCAAGCATTTGATTAATAAGTACGTCATTTCGTGTTTCTTTCGGCCTTGCTCGACCGTGGTGGTAATCTGAAATTGGAACGCAGCGAGCAGGAGCATTTTCGCACGCAAGAGAGTTCAGATGTGGACGATAGGACGCAGCATGAGATCTACGCGCATCCTTTCCTGAGGAGTATCATGGCCGGTGTTGCTTCGTTTGTACCTTTTTTCTTTTGAATTCGATCCCAAATTAACTCGCAGACAGAATCATGTGCAGTTACAGTTCGTTTGTGGTTTGGCGGAGGTGCTTTCGCTAATTCTTGCTAGATTTGATCAACGGGACATATGCATGCGAGAACGACAAAATCATGAATGACATCGTCAAGGTAATAACTCACTCTCGTTATTCATGGGAATTTCAATGATAACCCAATCTTGCAGCGTGAATACGGCTTTCAAGGATGCAAGTTTTCTTTTCTCCACAGTCGTTCACTCGCTAAGTGTTTCCACAGATATAATGTCTGACTGGTCGGGTGAGAGATTAGAGTATCATTCTGACCATAGTACCAATTTGCCTTCGCAGCCACCCATTCCACAATCTCTGCCATCACAGGCCTCGACGTTAGTTTCTTCTCTACCGCCATTCCAAACATGACATTTCACACTGTCTCTTACAGATGACCATGCCCGGCGATATCACTTTCCAGTCTGGAACCACGGTATGAACAAACAGGAGTTGAATCCCGGCCACGCCCTCATTTGTTCCCTAGTACTTCGGCGCCAACCTCACCGCTTACGTCCAAAACGGTACCATTCCCGAAGAGCGTCTCGATGACCTGGGTACGTCTTGCCATCATTTTCCTCACCCTTCACCTTCGCCAACGCATCTCTTTCCTCCCAGCCACCCGTATCATCGCAGGATGGTATCTTCTCCACCAGGACGCAGGCAACTTCCCCACAACCAACTTCGACGCCTTCAACCCCGCCAACGAAGACACGAACGAGCACATCGACGTCCAGGAGGATCACTACAAAGTCGTTCGTGAGATCGGCGCGGCGAGCACGGTGCTGTTGAAGAACGTCGGAGAGGCATTGCCCTTGAAGAAACCGCGCAGTATCGTTCTTGTTGGTAGCGATGCGGGGCCTGGGAGGATCGGGCCGAATGAGTTTCCGGATCAGGTAGGTGACTGAGTGGGTGATGTGTTGTTGGGAGTTGACGGCGAAATTCGTTCAGGGTGGCGTCGACGGGATTCTTGCGATGGGATGGGGATCAGGGTACGTATCCTATCATGTGGGATGAAACTCTATTGACGATCAGTGGATTTAGGACAGCGAATTTCACGTATCTCATCTCTGTGCGCTATTCACTTGGAGTCTCTTCCGACTGCTCACTCCAGATTATTTAGCCGCTCGAAGCTATCCAGCAGCGCGCCAGAAAGGACCGCACTAGTATCTCCTGGATATTGGACGACTGGAACACCGACCGTGCCGGCAACATGGCTATCGGTCGCTCCGCAGCCCTGGTCTTCATTTCCTCCGATTCAGGCGAAGAATATATCACGGTAGACGGAAACACCGGCGATAGGTGCGTTGCGTTTTACTCGTCTGCTTCAACAAACTGGATGAATGATTCCATGAAAAGGAAGAACCTGACGGCTTGGAACAACGGCGACAACCTCGTGCTTGCCGTCGCAGCACAGAACAACAATACGATTGTCGTGGTGCACTCTGTTGGGCCGCTGATCGTTGAGCCGTGGATTGACCATCCTAATGTGACTGCTGTGCTTTGGGCGGGTGTGCCTGGCCAGGAGGCGGGTAATTCGATCACGGATGTGTTGTATGGTGACTGGAACCCTTCTGGGCGCCTTCCGTATACCATTGCGAAGCAAGAGTCCGACTATTCGGCGCATCTTATTCTCGGTGGGCAGCCGACCGATGTGTTGAGTATCCCGTATACGGAAGGGTGAGTTTCATGGATAGATCGAAAGGCAACAGCTGATCCTATATTCACTAGGCTTAACGTCGATTACCGCGCCTTTGATGCCTTCAATATCACTCCGCGCTTTGAATTTGGGTTTGGGTTGAGTTATACCAACTTCAGTACGTGAAACCCGGTCGTATTCCGATTAAGACTCTGTTGCTAACACTGAACGACGCGCAGCCTATACCAACCTTCACATTGCCAAGGTTTCAGGTCAAGCTTCGACGGATGCTGCCCTTGAGAAGTCATGGGCTGCTGGGGACGCAACGCCGATAGCTCAAGGATCTTCTGCTGCTATCTGGTACGCTCCTTTCTTATATTCTGGGCCACTGTATTCATATGTACCCGGGAATAGGTTGCACCGGCCACTGTACAATGTTACATTCGAAGTGGAGAACTCTGGCCCTGTCTGGGGTGGCGATGTGAGTTATTGTTCATACCATCCCAAGATCTCATACCAATCTTGTGCGCGTTCCCTAGATCCCACAACTCTACCTACACATGCCTCCTTCCATCGGCGAACCACCGTCACTCCTCAAAGGCTTCACTAACGTCGAAGTCCTCCCAGGCCACAAGAAAAAGGTCGGCATTGCGCTCTCGCGGTACGACCTCAGCTATTGGGATACCGTTGCTCAAGGCTGGCGCCGGCCGAATGGGACGATTGGTGTGACGATTGGAACGAGTTCGAGGGATGCGCGGTTGAATGGGAATATTACTATTGCTGCGTGAGCTTGACTTGGACTACCAGTAGACGATGCATTATCATGGACTATGAACGCTCGATCTGAGTGTGAAGAGACAATGACTAGACACACATACCTAAATTGAGTAGGTAGCATTCATGGACTAGACTTTTGTAGCTAGCGATTCTTCAGGTGCCCTTGTGAGGGACGCCCCAATAATTAATGTAATAAAGTTCTTAACGCTCCCGAAGTTAAATTCGAGTTCAGTTCACTCCAGACTGCTCCTGATGAGATTTAGGACGCGGTGGTCGTCCCAATTTCGGCAAAATAGCTGCAATTCTTCCAATTGCATCTCAGGAAACTTGTACAATCCACTTGGGAAGTTTTCGTCTCTCCAAATATCCTTCATTGCCTAGTGGATGGCTGCTCTTTCCTAATTTGGAGTACTATCTCCCGGTGCCCCAAGAGGCAACTTTTATATCTCTCATTCGTGCTTCCTGCGATGCTCCAAACGAAGTCGTTTCTGGATGACATACCGCGCATATATCATTCAATAAGGCACTACTTTCAATGGCGATAACTTATGAGATCTTCACACCGATTTACAATCCTTTATATCCTCCGCAAGCACTGTACAACTGTACAACAAGCATCTAACTACAATAAATTATCAAATAAATAGTCCGTAAGCCCCGATTTTTTGTGCTTTTATTCAACTTTTATGAGGGCGTTCCAAAACAAATTTGGGGTTTTATGGTTTTCTCGCGGACGTGGAAGAGTGGTGGAGGAGAACGAAGCTGGTACCGGCGGGGATGGGGTGGAATGTGTGGAGGGCAGCTCAGACGATGCCAAATAATAAGCCTCGAGTTATGTTGTGCTTTTATGTGATTTTATGAGGGCGTTCCGAAACAAAATTGGGGTTTTATGGTTTGCTCGCGACCGTGAAAGAGTGATAGGTGGTACCGGCGTGGGTGGGAGGGCTCAAACGATCGAACCGTTCGGACGCGGGCGCAAGATGCGGTTGAGATGGGAGCTCGCGCGCCGCCAGGATCGTTTGGTGGCCGGGGTGTCCTCCTCATCGTCGTCGCCAATGACAAAGATCTCCGTGCGTCCCTCTTCAAGGGCAACAGCGCTGAATGTACCTGTGCTCGCCTTGGGATTGATGTTCTCCAAAGCATCGATGGTGGCCTTCGAGTCCTCGAGTAACGCAGATAGCCGATCCTGAAGTTTGCGGCGTGGGGACCAGCGAGCAGAATCTAGGATGGCGGGAACGAAGCAGGGTGCAACGGGCTCGGGGAGAGGCACGGGGATCGGGAGCGGAGGAGGAAGAAGGCGAGAAGCGGGGCGTCTGGACGTGCGCACTTGACCGCACGGACGGCGAGTTGAGGGGGAGACGGTCGACTCCTTGAGAACGGGAGTGGGGGTGATGTTGGTCGAGAGCGGCGAGGAAGGGTTGGGGGTCGTCAACGGCACGATTTGTTCTGCGTGGGCTTGCGCGACAGGTTCGGCGATGGTCGGCAATTCGGGAACGGGGCAGGTGTCGCCCACGGTGCTGGTAACAAGATCTACAGCAGTTGGAGCTTCTTCAACCGCAAGAACAGTAGGCGGGTCGTCGACACCATAGACCTGAACCTTCGGAACGTCCTCGAAGCGGACGCGCTTATCGCCAGATCGAACCTTGACATTCGCATTGGCTTTTGCCCTCTTGGCCCTACGCGTGCGACACGGCTTTCCTTCCAGGTTCATGTTGACGTCGAGCTTGAACCCAACAGCGTCTTCCACCTCACGGTAGTTGGTGACGTTGTCCATCGGACGCTGGTCGTAGAACATGTTGCTAGGCGGACCAAAGATTTGCTTGCAAACGTAAGAAGGAGGGAATTCAACGGCCGGGGGTGCCTCGTGTTTGAAGGTAGCAGGCAGGTCGGGGAGGTCCTCGTTGGCATAGGCGACCGCGACACGCATGAGATCGTCGAAGGTGATCTCGCCGGTGCTAAGTTGCAGAGCAACGACGGGGTTGGGAGCGGAACCTGGGCACGATGAGCGCGACAAACCAACAGGACGAGTTCTGAGACTAACCTGGGTCGACATCCTCCTGCTGGGGTGTCTCATCGACGAACGTAAGGTCTACGAAGACTCGCTCAGTACGGTTTTGCGAGAAAACGCTCGACACTCACCAGCCTCACCAACTGAGGTATCAGTGGGCCTATTGATGAGACTGCCGTGAAAGATGGCCAGCAGGCGAGAGAGAACATCGCAAGCGTAGGCGTAAATGAAAGTAAAGTACTGAACGAGTGTGGGCATGATTGTATGTGGGGGTTGTGGTGGTACTGAACAGAGAGAGTTCGGTGGCCGACTAGACCGTCACGCTTCGCTCTTGAGTGACCGATCGCGGAAGACCAAGCACGTCGACCCAGTTGACAGCGACCGCACTTGTATAGCCAGAGCATTTTATACCATCCCCGAGTCACAGCCAAAGTCAGGAGAGCAGATGTTCTGGTCATTTCGCCCAAGGCAAGGGAAGCCCAAGCATAATCAGACAGCACTGTAAGCTACTACAATCTTTGGCCGAAAAACATGACAGCCAAGAGCCTGAGACCCCAAACCCAAGGTATAAACTTTTGTAGCGCTCAGTGCGCTGTCCTTGCATAACGATGTCATTCTTACAACGAACACTAGCGAAATAGATTAGCTGATAGAACCGAGTCACAAAAACGAACACTCACAACAAGGTTGGAACAATTGGCGACACCCAGAGAGACCGAAGTAATGAGCACCGTTTTATTTCGAGGAGAAAAGTTCGATCCTTTGAAGGGAACCAGACCATTTTGAGGTCGATAGATCAAATCGCATGCAAGTCGTCGCCTTCAGGCTTCAGGAGAACACCCGCTTCAAGTTTCGAGTATAGACGATCTTGAACTTTAAAACTTGAAGAGTCACTGGTGGGAACGGGCATCGCCTATGATCGCCGCGGCAGCTTTGGCTTTGTTTGGTTGGCTGGGGCGGTTGGTTCCTATTTTACAAACTTAATACCGTCTTCGTCTTCAACTTTTGGTTCTCACACAAAAGAGAAAGTCATAGTTGATTTGGCAAAACAATAGGACTACTAAAGCGGATTTTTGATTTTTGACCTTTACCGAGTGTAAGACACTATTTATGGGAATCATTGGCCATAACAGCACGAGAAGGACAAAAATGAAAAATCCGCTTTAGTACTTCTATGGAGGGGGTGAATTCAAGGTACTTTGCAAGCAACGTCTAAGAGATTTCTTCAGAATTGAAAAAGCCTTAGGGTTTATACTGAAAAGGTGATGTTCACGCAACAGTGAGCCCATATTTCGGAATGTGTCAGATATAATACCTCCAGACCTCATTCTTAGTGCCTATCAAGGTCCTGAGTATCAATCTCTACCAACAGGTCGCGCCGAATGTCCTAAATTGAATGGGTAGGTTGAATTGTGACAGAATGTAACGCCTGTCACAGTTCAAGTTGCGACATTTGTTCATTTCAGTTTGAGCTGGAAACATCGTAGAATCGTGCAGAAAGCGGTTTTCTATCAATAATATGCGTATTTCCTCTGGCTCACACAACAAATTTCAAAGTTCAGGTGCCAGCATCGCACCCACATTTCAGTGGTGATTCAGTGTTTTCAGCAAAACACTCCACAAAATAGGATTTTCGAGCTGAAAATTGTTAGAGCGTGTATGAGTAGTGTTGGCACGTATTTTTGCTCTGGTAACTGTGTCGATAACCTTTGTGGGGAAGCCGGAAAACAATGGAACCTGCGAAGTGAACATTTGATTGGGGACAAACAGAGCCAAAGCTGCCGCGGCGATCATAGGCGATGCCCGTTCCCAGAGTCAGAACAAGAGCGCCAACACTTGCGCAAAACAAGGTGGCCAAAGATTGAATTTAGCCTCCGTACTCGATGTCGTACATTTACGCGCTTCATTAGGGGCCCCGAACCGATAAGAGGGGCTCACGGACCCACAAGCCACCCATTCGAGTCCTTGAGACAGCCAGCTGTGACATGTCACAGACGTCACATTTGATACCTTTCCTAAGCTTTCCTACCAGTGGCCACCATGAAATCAACCGTCCAACGTTGGTGTCGCTTTCCCAGCGCTGTGCACATACGCGCCTTTGCAACACGGTCATAATCGAACCAGTAGGAATCGCATTTGAAGGTTGAAACGTAATGCTATATCTGAATATGTTACTGTACATCCCTGAACTTCATACCGCAGCGAGTCAGTCAATAAGACGTTGTAGAGCTCTCCGAATAATCTAGAGGTTCAAGCACGAATCCGACCCTCATACCATTAGCGGCATCGGTTGCACGAATCTGCCCACGTCAGTACGAGCAAGGTTCAAGAGCAAGGATAAACGCACATAATATTCAACACCGACCACATGTATGAGCGTTGCAATCCATAGCGCCATTCCTGCGAGCGTCAAAGAGGAATGTTTGTCACGAACAAATTAAAAGAGTCACCCTTGGTTGCGCGAGCCGCCGACGCTAGGTGCAGGGGGCCGTTGTGCGTTGACGCATGCACGGCCACCCAGAACGACGCGGGATTAATGCCGGGTGCGACGCACTGCGGAAAGGCGCTCTGAACTGCCTGGGCATCGGTCAGGAGGTCAATTAACTCGTCGCATCTGAAGATGGAGTAGTATGTTCCAATCGTCGTGATGATTTCGCGAGCAATAATCATAATTATCCGAGCAGTGATAGCGGCGCAGAAATACACCACCATGCCTGGTCGATTGGTCAAAGAGAGAAGAGATTTTATGCTTAGGCAGGCGTACGTAGCATCCATTTTCTGTGTCTTCTGGTGTCTCTCTTGACGTTGTAGATGCCCAACAGGCCAGAGAATGCGATCATGATTCCCAGAGCGTAAAAACCAGATTGGGCGTTCAGCTCTCCACCAAAACTCCTTCGTCCGATGATACTGCCGCAGATATTGCCAACAATGAGACAGAATAAGACCCCATAGCCTGCGAATCAGGTTAGTATGTGTATCGTGTTTCTTTTTCATTGATAAATACCGTTGACTCGATGTAGAAGCATGGCTCTCTGGTGAAGAGTTGGAATTTATACACAGCTCCGTCCGGCTAGAACTCACCCTGCGAATTGCCGGAAAGAATTGAAGCACTGCACACAGACCACCGACTAGAGCATCATCAACACGGGGAAGGTAAGCTGAATTTGAAATACCGTACAAGTAGTGAGGTAAATATGAAAGAACAGGTTTATCTTGTAGAGTGGTTGCTGGAACCAAAACCACTCGCCTACCGTCGCCCTCTGTATGCAATCGCAATTTCCAGGCTCAGAATCAGTACTTACCCGGAACTAATTCAGCAGCAATCGATTTTGGTTTGGGATTCATGGCCACGCTCCTTGCGAGACTGAAACCGACCAAGGCACCACCCCAGACAAAACCTCGATGAATGTCAATTGTCAACGCCTTTCGAGCGGGATCTAGCTGTCCTTACAGTTTAGAAGACTGTATTTGTCTTTGAACCCGAGAATCCAGCTTATCGAGCGGTAAAAATGCAAGAGAGGGGAGTGTTGTTTGGGTGGACGATTTTCGATACCCAGATCTTCTGCGTCGTGAGTCTTTTCCTGTTCATGGTGTTGCGCATAAGGACTATAGATCTCGGAACGAGGAAGGGGAGTGTTGTTCATTCGTGTGCTTGCGTTAGAGGACATGATGAGCGAGCAGTGAGCCACCGGTTCCGCTGCTGGAAGAGTGCAAGTCAAAGCCAGACTCCACCTTCAAGAGGTTCTGCGCTTTATGAATGCCCTCTCTTGTCATTGAACTCAACAGCTCATTTCGCTAAGCGAAGCTAACTCCGAATGGTGTTTGGCCCTTTCTCCCAGGACACCAAATCCCACTTGGCTATTAACTCAGGGAGACGCTAGTCAAGCAATGTGCATGCATCAATGCATCTATCCTTCGTCGTTCATTTCCCTGGAAGAGCTGCATAAGTAGCGCTCACTTAGCACCACAAGCAAAACTTTTGACGTTGATCTCTTCGCCAATCAACAAATCCTACCCTAATGTCACATATCCTATACTAATATCCTATTTCGGCTCATCCAAACGGTGACCAAACCCTCGCTCCTCGACATGCGTTCCCAGATGTGGAACTACGCGCAGTCTTATTGTGCGGGTTTCCGAGGTTGACTCTGGCGTCAAATATCTTGTCTGTGATACCGACTTCCGTGCCTCTTCCTCCCATGTCGGAGCCAGGGGTTTTACCTCCAACTGCTGCTTGGATTATTCAACCTGCCGAATTACACATCAAGGACGATGGGTATCTCGGTCGGCGCATCGCCCAAGGCAGCTGGAGAAATAGTTTGGTCATCGTCAAGGTTCTATCGAAAGAAACTGACCCGAATGTAAGTCGTTCTCGTGAGTCGCCAAACTTTACTCAATGAACTGAAGCGTCGTATGCCCAGGTCCTGCATCAGCGAGGCGAGCTCTGGACTAGTTTACGGAACGAGCACGTTTTGCAGATATTCGGTATTTCGCCCTTGGACGCTGATCCGCTATATGTGGTCGCTCAGCTACAATCCAATGGCAATGTCATGCGTTTCTTAGAACGAAATCCCGAAGCAGATCGGGCAAAAATTGTGGGTGATTGCATACGGACCGAAAACCTGAGATTTACCTTTCGAAAGGTTTACGATGTCGTTCTTGGAATGCAATATCTTCATGCTGTTAGTTTCTGTCTCTATTTTACCGCCCACCACTGACAAACACTGCTCAGCGTAGTGTTGTGCACGGCAGTTTGAAACCTGCCAACATCTTGATCGCGGGGAATGGCAATGCGTGCGTGTCCGACTATGGGATGATTGAAGCACAAACCAGCGGAAGTCATGGGCATCGATATTTCAGTCCCGAAGCCTGGAAGGGGGTGCGTTCCTGATAAAGCTTCGATATACGCGGATCCATAACTCACTAACTACTTCAAGACCGTGTCGCGCTCTTCAGATGTTTTTGCATGGGCAATGAGTGCTCTCGAGGTGCGCCTGGAAGATGTTGACCATTCTCAATACTCATGTACCACCAGATCTTCACCTCTAAGGCTCCGTGGGGTATACTTAGCGAGAAGCAAATTTTTCGACTGGTAGTGCGGCAAGACAGCCGCCCTGACCGACCCGACGAAGACTTCGGACTGACGGATCATATTTGGGGATTGATGGAAGAGTGCTGGCACCGTCAATCTCGTCTCCGGCCCACCTTTGATATTCTGGTCCATACTTTTCAAACCAGGGAGGGAGATGTCCAGATAGGATCTCGTGCCGCTCAATCGTCACTACCACGAGCACCTGTAGTCGCATCGCCGCAGCCCCATGGTCCAGGAGATAGCCTCGCGTCTCTGGCTTCCTATCGCGCGTATCGCTCACGCCAAACGTTCTCTATGATCAGTGGCCCACCGGACTACGAAGTCGCCTCAATAGACTCTCAGCCCGATTCTGCGCCCCCCGCGCTATCGCATTTTACTCCACTCTCTAAACCCTCTCGTTCCATTGATCTTACATCCCGGCCCGAACATTCATTAGAACCGAGGGAGGGGTCGAGCAGTGAGGGTCGATCGGTGCCCCAACGGCCGCATTACCATGTGCGCAATGGAATTGATACCTCACGCCCGTCGAGTCCAGATGGTAGCTCGGAAGACAAGGCTCTAAGCCTCCAGTTCAATAATTCTATCAGCCTTCAGGCTTCGGAAGCCTCCAATACGTCTTGGAACTCTAGAGGTCGACTGGGGCCATCTCCCTCTATTCGTTCTTCATCCGGCAAGCAACAAAACGCGTGTTTGTAGGGCAAGTCGCTGATGGCATGTTATTAGGCGCACCTCGCTCAGGCTTTCGTGCGGCTGCAACCCGACCTAAGAACATCGGGACAATTGGCGAAGAAGATCCATCTTATATAGTCCCTGCAACAGCGCGTCCCTTCAGTCCGCCTGCTACTCCGCAAGCTTACCCACATTGGCGACATCCGGAACCTGCAAACTCGTGGCACACATCGAGTACCAGCACCCTTCCAATGGCAGAATATGGCTCAAGGCCTGGACCATCGACACCTGCTAATGTATACGCGGAATCTATTCGAAGCCATTCCACCGGAACTGGCGAGCTCAGTTTTCGCTAACCATTTCTCAATATACTGACTGCTCAATAGGGCCTAACCCTAATCTTCTTGCTGGCGCCTTGCTCACGGAGGTGAAAGACGGGCGCAAACGAGAAGTGATCGATGGTTATCTGTATAGGATCCAGCAACTTTGCTTGAAGTCACATAAAGACATCCAGAAATTCGTCACCGCAGGGATCATTACCACCCTCATTTCTCTGCTCAATATTCGCGCTGTGGATGGCGTTGGAATTGAAACAGTTTTATTGACGTTAGGCATCCTCGCGTACGTACATCTTCACGTATCTGCCCGGCCATCCTCAGATCATGTGCAGACACGACCCCATCCCTGCGAACACCATCTATCGCACGGGCACTTCAGCTACACTGATCGAGATCGTCGACTCTGCGCAATCAGATGACATCGCGGCGCTTGCTGTGTGGTGTCTTGCCCGAATATGTCGAACCGTCGAGGTTTCAAACGACCTACTGAAGCTGAATATCTGCCGGTTGCTTATAACCAAAGGGCTTGAACGCGGCCCACGGACGTCTCGTATATCCGCGTGGTGTTTTGGCTGTCTATGTCGCTCGGACGGCATTGCAGAGTCCATGGCTAACATGGGGCTCGTTACGGCATTATGTGAACACCTTTGGCGTTGCGCAGAATCAATCAATGCTGTACCAGAAGACCATAGCGCGACCTTGTATGCTGTAGCGCGTCTTGCGCGTTCGATCAAAATTTCCAAAGCTCTTTCTCAAGGCGGCTGTGTGGAACGACTCGCACATTTCTTGCTCACAGCGGAAGATCCGCGGGTCTTGCAATGGAGTGCGCGAGCAATCGGATGCTTGATGCGGCCGAACAGTAGTGATATGGCCAAAATTTTGCTCGACGCTGGTGTCGCCCGGGGTCTTGCACGATTACCAAGTATGCTGTCGACGGAGGAAGTCGAACCTCTGGGCTCGTTTGCCTTCGCCATCCAGCGGTTCTCGTGTGCGGAGTGGGGAGGCGGGACAAGGAAGGCTTTAGTTGATGCGGGTGTCGTGGACTCGCTGCTTGCTGCGCTGAGGACAGCTGCAGATGAACCGTATCCCCAAGTGCACATAGAGCTTGCTTATGCGATCGCTCTGCTCTCGGACGTCGGCGGTGCTTCGATTCGCAAGGAAATCGTAAACGCAGGGGGTATAAACATTTTGAAGCAGATCGCGGCGGCAGCGCGACCTGATGTAGCAAAAGCTTGCAATCTTGCGGCGACGAGTATCAATGGCAACGTTTGGTCACGAAACGCAGGTCAGTCTTTCAGATAATCTTCTTCTTGAATCGGCTGCTGAAGTCATTGTCTACAGCATCTGCGAAGGCTGCGATGGCGCATGAGTGGACGGGGGGCTGCCCAGATTACCTTCCCGAGTGTCCCGTTCTTCTCTATTCAGATAACGATACCCCATAGTAGCCAGCGAACTTCTTTATCTTTATATGTTGGCAGTGTTTTCGTATTCTGTTGCACTAGATATCCTGTAGTCCCTGTAGTCTTGAGCTGAAGCCTCTAATTTTTTCGAAAGGAAAGGTGTATGATCTCGATCAATTTCAATTGATGCAAGAACCTCGCACAATTTAAACGCGACGACCATCCCCCCACATCCCCCCTGCGATCATGCCAGCGGCCAAGGCTACAAAGTCTTCGAACGCCTCCGTGCTCCCTCTGTTGGACATCTCCTCTTTAGTGACGATTCAGGAGCCTTTCACGATTCTTGCCGATGGTCGGAAGCGTAAACGCGCTTCAGCATTTTGTGTCGACGTCCAGAGCGATGCATTTGACAACGGCCGACACCAGTGCTTCCTGAAGATTGTGAGCGCCAATGAATTGCTCTTCCAAGTTCAATCGGTTCATTCTCCGTGCACAAGTTTCCGGCAGATTCAGCGAACACCATTGCTTTCAATTCAGAGTGCCAGGCCAATCACGCGTTGAATCTGAGGGCCTCTGGTGTTTCCGGGATAAATGCTGCTGCTGCGGCCTCTAACGCGTCGCAATCGCCACTTGCGTTGTTTAAAACGCACCTCAAGTTAGCGGAGAAGAGGCTTTCATGGCCGCTGTGCTATGGCTACGTCTCGGTAGCTGACCCATTCTATGAACCTCCTCCGCCAAAGAAACGCAAGGCAGCCCACACGGCGGAGCCCGCAGCAGCACCTAAATTACACGGTCTGCTGTTCCAATATCACCAAGACCTTACCCTCCTTTCCGCGAACGACATCGACGAAGAGGGAACAATGCAAGTGAAGATACTCGCTGTGCTGGCTTCAATTCACGCTGCACGCATCCTGCATCGAGATCTAGAGGAACGAACGGTGTGGCCCGAGGCTGGTTTCCGTAATATCTTCTTGAAGGATGGGGAGCCGGTAATTTTGGATTTTGATCATTCTTATGTGCTGAAGGAGAGTGAGATTGAGAAGTTGGAGGAAGAAGAGGTGCAGATGAAGGAGTTGATGCTCAAGGCGCTGGAACGGAGGGGGCACGAGAAGGGGTGGGGGTTGAGTAAGGAGGCCAAGAGGTTGCTGTGAGTCTTGTCGATGTATTTATTGAAGAAGGGATCTTATATTCGCATGTAATGCGCTGTAAATTGTCAGACCATTACAAGTGACTGCATTATGGTAAGCAGCGGTGATCGCAGTGTTTTCCCGGACGGGAAAAACCTGAAGGGATCAGGTGCCAACTCTGGCTTTTGAGTATTTTGGGACATTACTTTGGCGCCGGGATGTTCGTTTTTTATGAAACACCATTGGGGAAAACTATATACGCTGCACGATCGACACCCACGTACATACTCGCAATTTACGATGGCAAACATCCCTCCTCGCATGGTATACCCGGGTCTCCGTCTTGCGAGCTCGGGACGGGGATGGCTGATAGACAAATGGGTTTGCGGAGGCAGAGGCGCCGACGTTGACGTGTTCGAGCGCGGGCTTTGCATGGGAGTCAATACGAGAGAACTCGGAACGCGGATAGTTGCCGTGAGATAACATGAAGAAGGACGAGGATCCGAGATGAATCTGCCTATTTTGAGAACCGCGATACTAGAATAACTTGTAACGCGAGTGAACAGTTGTGGACAATCGCAGTGGCTGGCCAACCAGTGTTGAGGTTGTGCAAGTCAGTGTGATGGGTTTCCGCTGTCATCGAAGATCGAATCACTTGATGCGGAGAATGCGCAACAAGTGCTTGACGTCTGGAATGTCGAGGTGGTACCTGGCCGTACCCATTTTGAGGTTGACATGGTCTTGACTCGATGAGTAGAAAAAGTCGCATAGTTTGGCCCTTGTGGTTGTGTATGCAGGAGAACGTGAGCGACTTGTTGCGCACAGATGGTTGAGTTGAGTGACTGGTCCCACGAGTTCAAGTGAATTTGGTGGTCTCGAGAAACCATTATCGGAAGGTTTAATATGGCCAGTGCGCTTTGATCATCTCGACGCCGATTTATGTCGGGTCGTCACAGCCAAGGGAATCCGAGATCGACGAAATTCAGATGTTTCTAAAAATGCCTCCGGAAATGACGACCATCAGAGTCTAGACCCAGAGCCTGATTTCAGTCGGCCGCCTTGCAGCGCGTTGACGGTGTTGAGAAGAAGCCACGATAGACGCACCGCCCCTCATGCGGGGACGCGGCGACAATCACATTGTCATTGGGACAATATGGAGTATACACGGACAGTTCACCAGGGCCACATTTTAATGATGTGTGTTTCAAATTGGCGAATATTTCGTTTGGTTGGACCAGACAACGCAAGGCTCGACGGAATCCAGAATGCATGCAGAAAATTAAGACTCCTGCCGAATTTCGACTGAAGCGCAAGATTGCTGATATTATTGTTCGACCCACAACCAAACTCGAGGCTGAAGAGATGGCGGACACACGAGTGGCAGCATCAGATATGAGACGGGCGGTGAAATTTGGAATCTGTCAGGGGAAAAGATCGAGGTTGAGTAGTGTGCGTTGAGACAAAGCGCTTGGCGAGGAAGTTGAACGAAGTAAAGCAACCAAGAAACAAGCCAGAGTAGTAGTGGATACGAAGCAATATACACTGAATAGCCAGGCAGAGACAGCAAGCACAGTGCAGTGGCGGACAGAACGGAGGAATACGGTGATGGATCATGGCGACACGGTGATGAGCTTTGGATCCAAATAAAGGATAATATAGGTTGCCGCAAGCGCTGATGGTAGTTTGCTGCTAAAGGGTTCTTCGCCGGTCTGCCATCTACTACCTCTGGTCGAACCTGGTGTCCCAGGGCTTTCTGTCTTTTTTCTTTCTCTCCCCCAGCAGTGGCGGCTCTTATGTCTTCGAAGGTGCCTACAATCCTCTAGAAGTCCCTCAGCACACCACTTATCTTCAAAAAATTATATTCAAAACAGAGCGCTAGTCGCAAACTGTCAGGGCCCGGTGCCGTTTATCTCAAGCCTCAGTGCGGCGGGCCATCGGATTTCTTTCGCCGCCGCTCTCAACGACCAGCCATGAACTTCGGCTCGGTCGCAACTCTCCTCACCCTCCTTGTCCTGTCTTGTGTTATCGTCCCATGTCACGCTCAGACCAGTAAAGTCTTCCAGTGGCAGTTTGCTGGAAATGTGCGCGTTATATCCCGAGTTGCTGGCGTTAAGACCCCGCTCACTGTACGCTACAGGCACTGTCGTCGTCACTCCCGTCTTGCAGGGACTTCCCAATTCAGGTCAAACCCTTTGACCCCAATAACAACACTCATGGTGTTCCTCCGTTCTATATGCTCGCGTTCCCTGTCGGTTCTGGCACTCCAAGCACGACGTTGATTGGTACGGATGAGAGCAAACTGTCCTGGACTGTAAACCAGCCTGTCGGTGAGTATAACTTGCTCGGTTCTCTCTTGTTTGTAATGCTGAACTGTATTTAGGATCCCAGCTTCTCTTGACAGTCGTTGATTCCCAGGGTAGTTCCGGTGGTGTTCCCCCAAACCTCTTCACCGTAGTCGGTATGACCTTTTTCGATTTTACCTGCGCGCAATTTTAATCGTTGGGCACAGCTGGACAATCGACACAGTGCATCCCTCAACCGTCGAACGACCCACCATTCACAGTAACGGCTAATGTGACGGATACCCTCACGACGTGTCAGCCTTGGGGAATTACAATCAAGGTATTTAACCGGCCTTTCCTTTTCAAAGTACACAAACAAATATGTTTTAAGGGTGGCGTACCACCTTACAATCTCACTTTGGCCGCCGTTAACTCCCCCATTATCACCAACGTTACTATGGGTGAGTATTGGATTTGCACGTGAAAAAAACAAGACTGAATGTCCTTTGTGCCAGGTCCCGTCGATGATCAATTCACTTTCATTGACCGAGCGGATCCCGGTACACAGTTGATCGGTATGCCTTTTCATTGATCAGCTTTTGCCAGTGCTAAAGTTTATCTGCAGCCGCAATCAGTGATTTGTGAGGAGCATCCCTGACTATTCTCTTCCAAAGCTGATCGTCTATCTAGGAACGGTCGTTGGGCCACCGGAACTCCGATTGTGAAAACGGCGGGCTCAAATAACGTGGACTGCATCGGGCTAGTCAGCTCGAGTGGGAACTCGACCGTGATTGCAGCTCAACTTAAAGCTGCTGCAGTGACGGCGAAAAACCGCAAGAAAACGGCCACTATAGCTGGCGTTGTGGTGACTCTCGTCGTGCTTCTGATTTTGGGTGGTGTTGGCGCCTTTCTGTTCATGCGGCGTCGTAAGATGCAGCAGGCAGCAAAGGAACTTTCCCCGCGTCAGTTTGAGGCGGGTAACAGTACGGTGCCCGTCCAGGAAACGGGATCTCGGATCCTGTCGATCAATGCTTTCATCGCGCCTCCCTCTCCTACTCAGCAGACTCAGCAGACTCGCTCGCCTCTGAGTCCTGGCCCGTCACTCGTCCACTCGGTCTCCACATCCTCCGGTCCAACTATCCCCCGTCGATATGCCACTCTGTCTGAGTCCTCCCTTTCTGGGGCGACGTCAATCGGCTCGGGATTGACTGTTCGCAATCCTAATGCGAACCGTGCAGCCGCGTTCTCGAACTTCCCCACGGCCTCCGTCCGCCGGTCTGCCAAGGAGATCGAAGCGATGGGCGGCAGTCCTTCGAGTGATTCGGAGTATTACGACCCCTTTGCTGACGGCGGCGCTTCGTCCATCGAGCGGAGTCGGTCTGCGGTCGCTGGGCCTAGCGGCGGCGGGAGGACACCTTCCCGCTCGGCGTCATTGGGCAACAACACAGCTCCTGGTGAGGAGCTCATCTTCCAGCACCAAGACGCTGGCGTCGTGCGCGAGCTCCCTCCGCCCTACATCGATCGCGGCCGCGAACAGGAGCAGCAGTAAACACACAAACTCCCCCGTCTTGCGATTGAATGTATGAGATTCCCACATCGAGCAACGTGCACGTTGACCGCCCACTGTCGTTTTTGTTGTACTTATTACCCCAACCGAACTCGAAACCGAATGCGTGTTTTATCTTGTTGATTGTTTGCTTTTTTTATCGGCCGTTCCTGCGTTGGTTCTATGAATTTCATTTATTATTCTTTATTTCTTCGTCTTTCGTTATTGATACGTTTAGAGCCTAGGTAATCTGGCCGCGTTCGAGCCTCATCTGTGCGGTGTGGTCGTCTGGGTGTGGTTTGCGCTAAGCGCTTGGCGTCTGTTTGTGAATCAACAGGCGTTGATACCCATGCCATTTTCAGATCGCATCGCGCAGATTCAGAAGGTCACTGTAACGCGTAGTAAAACTGTAAAATCATAATATACCATGATCAGAATCAAACTTGTGCTGGTATGTACTTGGTCTCGACGCTCGTTATTAGCTGAGTCTGTCACTGAGCTTGGAGCGCATTCGAGAGGAAACAAAGGACCTGAGTGGTTTCGATCTGTTCAGCAAGGTTCGGTACTATCTGTTCAAAATGAATTCGTTGATAGGCGACGTCGCGTCGTTCGTATTCAAAACACCGCTCCGTCGGCTTCCGTCGGTTTCATTGAGCGACGATGGGGAAGCTTCCGAAGAGCTGCGCACATACACGGAGATTTGTGCAAAGATTGTCGTTATGATCCGTATACCATGTGAAGGAGACCAGGGCGCAGTTATTGACGCGGTACGTAGAGACCAGCTGCAGTAACCGGATCCGCTGGTTCCCATGAGAAATATGAAGAGTGAAGCTGTCGTCGACTCGTCGCGTTGAGAGTCTGTCACCATGTTCGCTCTCGATAGGTGAAGCGTTTTGGGGAGTGGGAGCGCAAGTGGAATCGTCGGAAGTTCAGCGCGAGGCGGCTGACTGCTGGGACGGCCCGTGTCGGCCCGCACTTTGCAGCGTCAAATGCAAGTCAAATGTGTAAGTTACGAAGGACGGAGGAGCTCAAAGATGTCGCGGTTTCTGTGGGTGACCAGATCAAGTTTCGAAAACCTGAGTACAAGTTATGACAAACAGATTGACACAGAGTTAGGTGAACCAACATCGACCCTCATCGAACGCAGAGCTCCGACACGAAATCATGGGGTCGCAGAAGACTTGCGTGAGTGTCCGCCCCGGCTTCGCCACCGAGCATAAAAACGTCGCAGCAAAGAACTTCATACCTCATTGAACGAACGTCATGAGTATATTTTCGCCCCCACTTCTCTTCGTCGCACTTACAGGCATTCGCCTCGCCACCGCGCGACAAGTGAACATCAGCGTCAGCGCCTCAACATCCCTCGGCGACCTCCCCCCCATCGCGCGTTTCTTCGGCTGCGACGAGCCCAACTACGCGACTTACCCCGATGGCCGGGCGCTGCTATCCCACCTGGGGGCCCTCGGCGGGCCACAGCAGACGTATTTCCGGACACACAACCTCCTGACAACGTGCGACCCCTCCAACGATACGGCGCCGCATCAGCTCAAATGGGGCTGCACCGACGCGTACACCGAGGACGCAGACGGGAATCCGATATACAACTTCACGACCACGGACCTCATTTTCGACGCGTATTTGGAGAACGGCGTCAAGCCGTATGTGCAAACGGGATTCATGCCGAAGGCGCTGAGTGTGTTCCCGGATCCGTATTCGTTTGAATTTAATGGCGGCGCGAGTGCGGATAATATTTTTACGGGGTGGACGAATCCGCCGACGTCCTGGAGCAAGTGGGGAGAGCTGATATTTCAGTGGGCGAAGCATTGTGTGGAGCGATACGGCGCTGAAGAGGTGGGGAGTTGGTATTGGGAGGTATGGGTTTTCGTTTGAAGACTATAGGGACAATTGAAGAATTTGATTTGACCGTCCAGGTATGGAACGAACCGAACATCGCATATTGGAACGGCACGGAGGACGAGTATTTCATGCTCTACGACTACGCCGTTGACGGTGTCTTGCGAGCGCTCCCAAACGCCACAGTCGGCGGTGCGGAGGTCGCAGGCGGCGCCGCGGGGGACTGGCTCGGTTTATTCCTAAACCACACCCTCAACGGTCAAAATGCCGCCAACACAAAAAGAACCGGCGCCCCGCTCGACTTCATCTCTTTCCACGCCAAAGGCTCCCCGACCTTCATCAACGCGACCGACGCCACCCCTGGACACCTGCGCATGAACATGGCGAGCTCGCTGCAAAACGTCGACGACGCGTTCAGCGTGATCAGCTCCTTCGGCGGCACGCTGAGCGAGCTGCCTATCGTCATCGGGGAAGACGACCCGGACTCGTGTGCTGCGTGTCTCTCGCCGGAGGTCGACTACCGCAATGGGCTGATCTACCCATCGTATACCGCCGCTGCGTTCGCACGCCAGATCGACCTCGCGGCGCAGCACCGCGTCAACCTCACCGGCGCCCTCACCTGGGCGTTCGAGTACGATGATCATCCCTATTTCGACGGGTTCAGAGTGTTGTCGACGAACCAGATCGACAAGCCCATTCTGAATATCTTCCGCATGTTTGGGATGATGCAGGGAGGGCGTGTCGAGGCGAACAGCACGGGGCAGGCGGGGTTGGGGGATGTGCTGGAGAATAGCGTACACGGGGGGGATTCGGATGTCGGGGTTCTGGGCTCGGTGTCCGAAGACGGGAGTAGAATGGCCCTAATGATATGGAACTACCACGACGACGCGCTGCCCAAGCCGGATGCGCAGATCGCGCTGCGAGTCTCTGGGGCGTTCGAAGGGCGGGAAACGATTGAGCTGACGCACTACCGCATCGACGAAACGCACAGCAACGCGTACGCTGCGTGGCTGGAGCTTGGGTCGCCGCAGAACCCGACGCAGGAGCAGATTTCTGGCTTGAAAAAGGCGGGGATGCTCCAGAGTTTGCGTCCCGCGTCCATCTTGCAGCTGACAGATGGAATAATTGATATTCAGTTTGCGCTCCCAATACATGCTGTGTCTTTGCTTGTGATGGAATAACGGAATTATTTCTTTACGCTGCTGTCCTGTATCATTCGATAAGATATGTGGAAAATGAGAAGCGTAACTCCCTGCAAGGCAGAAGCTATACTCAATGAAGCCTGGAACTACGCGAACTCAGCGGGTGCGAAATAACGAACTTGAACAATGAAACACATACGAACTATATGTCGATTTTCCATTGGCATTCGGTAATATTCAGTGACGGCTGCTGCTGTTCCATCGTCTCAGAGGAAGAGAGACTAAATGCTCTTCCAAGATCGGATGCGGGAAATGAAAGAGGAGGACGAGAAAGGAGAGCTGGTCAGATTCGACTGGCTACAACGCCCAGCAGAAGAAAAGCGCGCCGAGAGGCTGCGCAAAGCCTACACCGAGTCGCGGCGATGTACAGTAAGTTGTCTGAGCTGTCAGCAAGCGAACTCCATCAAACGCGATCATATTTTGCATTGTTTACGCGTTTGTTTACCGCGCCTCTCTCCCACCAACCACCACCACCACCACCCTCCTCAAGCAACAACTCACAAACATGTCCGGACGCGGAAAAGGCGGAAAAGTAAATCTACCTCTCCTCGCCTCGCCCTCCAACCTACTCATCTCGCTCAGGGTCTCGGCAAAGGTGGTGCTAAGCGTCACCGCAAGATTCTCCGCGACAATATCCAGGGTCAGCTCTCCCTCCCTCCATCTACATAACCCACACCTCACCTCCCTCAAGGCATCACCAAGCCCGCTATCCGCCGTCTCGCCCGTCGTGGAGGGGTCAAGCGTATCTCCGGCCTCATCTACGAAGAGACTCGCGGCGTGCTCAAGATCTTCCTCGAGAACGTCATCCGCGACTCTGTCACCTACACCGAGCACGCTAAGCGGTGCGTCCAATCCTACATATTCCCTTCATCGAATGTAGCAGCTTTCTAAATTGAATTCAAAACAGCAAAACCGTTACCGCCCTCGACGTCGTCTACGCCCTCAAGCGCTCTGGCCGCACCCTCTATGGTTTCGGTGCCTAAACGCCCCCCGTGTGAGTCACATTGGTTTTGCGTTTCTTTTCCGTTGCTCACGGACTTGCGCACAGACCACACCACCACTCCGATTTTGGATTCAATCCGATTGTTTATTCTCGTGCCTGTACTCTATAACCCTCATGCCATGTTGTATAGTATACCTCGAATGCATATAAGTATGTGTATGATATAATCTCCATAAATCCGCGTGAAATCCTTCCCTCCATAATAATTTACTCCGTCTTCTCCTTCCTCTTCGCCCGCCCAGTAGCCACCGAATACCCCACCGTCCCTGCCAACACCAACCCCGCCCCACTCCACATCAACCCATAATCCACCCCCCCACCCCTCCCTCCCCCTCTCTCCGCCATCCATAACACACTAACAACCAAACTCACCGCCTTCCTCACAACAAGCACAAGCGTCACCGTCAACGCGCTCACCCGCGTTGTCAACCGATGCACCCCCGCCACGCATACCAGCTGCGTCATTGTATTGAGCAGCAGGGGAACGTACGCGTGCGGGAAGATGAGGGAGAGCGCAGGGCGGTGTAGGGTTAATGCGATGCTGATCGGCGGCGGGGGTTTGCCTGCTGTGCCCAAAGGAGAGCCGGTGGAGAGGAAGGAAGAGAAGGGAAGGGGGAGGGGGATGTGCAGTGCTGAGAGTAATGACTCGGGGAGGGGGACGGAGAGCGAGGTGCGTGGGCCGGCGTTAATGGATGTTAGTTGCGTGGATATGTCGTGTCGGACAAAGAAAAACATGGGGAGCGCGAGGAAGTGCAGGTAGAACATGGATTCTTGCCATGTCGGCGGCGGCGGCGCTGGGGGTGCGCCGCTGGATTGAGTTGCCGCTTTTTCTGATGGTGATGTCGGCGCAGCGCGCAAACCGTACGTGGAGTACGTGTAGTCCTGTACGAGCCCGAGGAACCCAGAGAAGACCAGCGCGAGGGTGAGGATCGCTATGCCTTGGAAGTATGTGTAACTGTTGGCATCCGCAGAAGTATTGTCGTCGGCCTTGGGTTGAGATTTACTTCCACTTCCATTTCCACCTCCAGAGGCGGAAAACGTGGTCAACACGACTCCAACAGTGACCGCCAACACCGAGCACACCTGCAAGACCGTATACCTACACATCCCCCCGCATCAGCTCCATACTCAACAAGAAAAGAAAAAAGAATGAATTATAAAAATAAAACCAACCTCTTCCCGCTAACAACCCACCCCAACAGCATACTAACCACCAGCCCCCCGCTGCGGAATATGATATGCACGCTCATCGGGATGCGGTACGAGAACGCCGCATTGTTGAGCAGGGAGATGAGATAGAACAGGGCGACTTGGATCAGGTATGAAGATATGGGTATGCGCCGGGGTTTGAATCCGAGTCGAGGTAAGCCGTTTGCATTCTTGCTCCAGGATAGGTGGGTTGGGAGGCCGTGACTGGGATTGGTTCATTTAGACAGAACCAGAGCATCGAGAGACATACAGAGAGATAACGAGGAACTGGAAGGCAGTAATGAGAGAGCCGGAGAGCGGGTATTCTGTCGTTAGCTGCTCGAGGGTGATTGCATTGCTGCCAATGGGAGGGTGAGGTGAGTGGTGGCAAGAAAAGAGAGCACGGGAGAGAGTGTGCTAACCTACAGCATCCACCGAATATGAGAGAGATCGTCGTCGGCCAGTCACCCACGAAGCTGAGAGACATTCAGATGGCCACGTAATGGTTACGGCATCAGATTTGTCGCTTGGACCGCGTGTAGGCACCTGGATATTTCAAAGGAGCAGGGAAGAGATACATTTTTTTCTTCTACAAAGATACATGGTCGTATATTACTCGAGTCTACCGCGTTCGAACACGTATTAATCGCGCCAGCCTCCGTCCAACAGCAAGCAGTGTCTGCCCAAATCTCCGCAACCAAGCCCAGTCCACATTCCCAGACTTGATCGCAGCCGTCGCACCAGAAGCCGCCCCCGCCTCCCCCACCTTCCTCGTCGTCGTCACAGCACGCTCCGTAACCGCCCTCACCACATCCTCCGCAGCCCTTTCATACACACCCGCCAGCTCCATCTCGAGCGTATACAGCGGCCTCCGCACCGCATACGGCGCCAGGACGTTGTACTTCTCCACCCTCTCATTCACCTCCGCCAATGCAGCAGTATGATAGCTCGTCTCGCGCCTGGCCCAGCTCGGGTCCCGAAAGGCCTTGAGCGTCATGGGATCCGCGTTAGCTTTGACTCCATCGAAGGTGAGCTCGCGCACGGCGTGCCGCGTCCAGCCCTCGAGGAGTAGAGCGCGGAAGGTGGCGAGGGCGGATTCAAGCTCGGTTTGCAGCTGTACCCAGGGCGGGACGGCGCCGTTGCGTTTCATGATTCGATTCATGAGGAACTCTTCACGCGCGATGAAGGGGTTGGATTCTTCGACTGTGCGGGTGAGCGGTTTGCCCTGGCCTTTGATGGTGGAGAAGAAGCCTGCGCGGCTGGCTCGCTGTGACGCCGCAGCATGAGTGTCAAAAATGCGGTATTGCAATGAAGATTTCGAGCGCAGATAATACTTACCTCAATCCTGTCTTCGACGAGACTCGTCCAACCCTTGACGGATACGGGGTTCATGCGCGAAATACCACTTGACTTGGAATTAGGGCCGAGACCAAGTCGGTAGTCGATGATAGATTCACGGGCACCGATGAGACGGCCGACTTTCTTATGAATCTCTTTTTCGGCCCTGCGCGTTTGCTCTGATTCAGCGCCGAGGGGAGTGCGCCGTGAACCGGATGAGGGGCCAGGGAAGCGCGCGAATCTGATAGAAGCCTGGGCATGAGTTGGGACTTTGAATTCCGTATGCCATGGGCGGTGGTCGGGTGAGCCCGGCAGGAGGGGGACATCTGCCCAGGAGCCGCCGGTGGGCGGTGGTGTATGACCTAACGTCGGAAGCTCTTGATAGACCTGCACTTGCGGTGGTGAATTTCGGATTTTTGTTTCGGCTGTCTGTATTTTCCCTGTGCGTAGGGGTTTGTACTTGTCGATGAGCATACGCAGAACCTGCAGTTGACGAATGAGAATTATTCTGGTCTCCTTGCAAACGAAAATATTGACAGTATCCTCGATGCGTTCATCGCCAGTCCAATTCAAGTCTTCTTGACGGTCAACGACGCGTGAAGGCTGAGCTTCTGCCTCTTCTCGTGCAGCGTCCGCAAATAGTTTTGCGCTTCCGGTCAAGGGTTTGGCGAATTCATTTGCAGGTTCAGTTTGTGGATATTCCGGTGCGGGAGGATTAGCAGGGCAGCGACGGAGACTGGAGGTTGAAAAGCGAGGAGGACATTTGAGGGTTAAGCGAGGTAGGATTAGCATGCAGAGGTGGCGGTGTGATTGTGCTTGGCTTGTGCCTTTGAATAAAACTTGGTCTGGTCAACTCGTTCGTTCACTCTTCGTCGCAAAAATGGCTGCCCCAATTGTCGATGGTATTGGTATCGCAAATCTCCCTAACCAAGTCTGTAGTCCTCCTCTATCTCTTTTCTGAAATGCTTATTCTCTTTGCAGAAACACAAAATAGTAGCCAAGCGTGGGGCGCACTTCACCATCATGGTCGTTGGTACGCTCTGGCCGTGTCCTTCCACAAAAAACCACGTACTTAACTGCACACTATATAGGCGAGTCGGGACTGGGAAAGACCACTCTCATCAACACCCTCTTCTCCACCGAGCTGTCTCCTCCAAAGAACTACAGCAAGCGCCATGTCAAGCAGATGGACAAGCTCACAGAGGTCGAGATCATCAAGGCCGAGCTCGAGGAGAAGCAGTTCAAGGTCAAGCTCACCGTCATCGACACCCCCGGGTTCGGCGACTACGTCAACAACCGCGACTCTTGGTCCCCTATTGTCGAGTTCATTGACGACCAGCATGAAGCCTACATGCGCCAGGAGCAGCAGCCCCAGCGCCACGAAAAGACCGACTTGCGCGTCCACGCATGTCTCTACTTCATCCGACCCACCGGACACACGTACGCTTTCGCCCTCCTTCTCTTCTTTCGCGTTTGTACCTAATGAAAATACTTAGCCTCAAGCCGCTCGACATTGAGATCATGAAGCGTCTCGGCACCCGCGTCAATCTCATCCCCGTCGTAGCAAAGGCCGACACCCTCACCCAGAATGACCTCTTCACCTTCAAGCAACGCGTGCGCATATATCTTTACGTCAACCTTTTGATGCAGACCTAATCTTCCTCGTACATAGATTCGCGAGGTCATTGCGGCCCAGGGCATCCGTATCTACACTCCCCCCATTGAGGCCGACGACGAGAGCGCAGAGCACGCTCGCATTCTCCAGGACGCCATCCCATTCTCCATCATCGGTTCCACAGAAGACGTCAAAACCCCCGACGGTCGCGTCGTCAAGGGCCGTGAATATCTGTGGGGAGTGGCTGAGGGTGCGTTGCATATTCCCTCCATCCATCTTCGCGCCTTTACTCACGTCGATGTACTTTCTAGTCGAGAATGAGAACCACTGCGACTTCAAGAAGCTGCGCTCCCTCCTCATCCGCACGCACATGCTCGACCTCATCTCCACGACGGAGGAATCGCACTACGAGAACTACCGCCAGTCGCAGATGGAGACGCGCAAGTTCGGCGAGCCCAAGGTCAAGAAGAGCGACAACCCCAAGTTCAAGGACGAGGAGGAGCAGCTGCGCAAGCGCTTCACGGAGCAGGTCAAGGCGGAGGAGTCGAGGTTCAGGCAGTGGGAGCAACATGTAAGCTTCCTTCCTCTTCTTTCCTCTATTATAGATGAGATGAGATGAACTAAACATGTGTTTTTTTTGCACGCAGCTCATCGCCGAACGCGATCGCCTCAACAAAGACCTCGAGCTTGCGCACAGTGCCATCAAGCAGCTCGAGGCGGAGCTCGACAACCTCCAGGTCGGGTATGGTCGTGGCACCGGCAGGCGATGAGTGTACCTCACCCCTGGGGTTTCCGTCCCATCCTTAGCTACCTCTCGTTCGACAATTCTGTTTGGATAATGGCCTGGCTTTGCTTCACCAATTGTGCTCGTACAAAACGTGTTTTATATACCCTACAAAACGCTGTCCACTCGTTTACATCCATCCCCTTGGTTTTTCTCTTCAACCTTCGCTGTCGCTATATTTTGTGGATTGTAATGCATTAGCGGTTGAACGAATCGTTGATTATACTTCTGCTAAGGTGAAGGGGTGGTGGTTTGTATATACTACATAAGTAAGTAAATGGCGATAAAAATACAGTAAGAATGGTGAGTATGCAGCAACCCAACCGACGCGCTCCCACCCATCTAAAATCAAAAACAGACTCCCTACGTTCTATTATTCTGCAAAAATTTGGGCGAATCAATCCTCCCACCCCCACTCTGCGACGCAATAATCATCGCAAGCTGAAACGTCCTCGTATAATTATACATTTCCAGCCTCCTCTTCACCACAAGCCTCCCATACGTCGGCGCAATCCGAATCATCCCCTTCGTCTCGATCTTCCCCGTCTCGGAATTCCTTTCGCCAACCACGGGCTTGCCGTTGGGTTTGCACAGGACGAAGTCGGGGAATGGGGAGGCGGCGGTGAGGTACGAGGAGTCGAAGGTGTCGGATTTGGATTGGAGGAAGGCTTGGAAGGATTTGGGCGTCATGTAGACGATGGGGTGGTTTTGGGGAGTGTTGAGCGGGCCGCGCCATTCGTGTTTCTCTTCCACGACTTCCTCGTCCTCGGAGTCCTCCGCCTCGAGTTCTTCGTTGAGCACGATGTCGTCTTCCTTCTCCTCCTCCTCCTCGTCGTCGTCGTGCTCCCGCTGAGCAAGACGCGCTTTCCTCCTTTTCACCTTCGGCGGTTGCGTCTTTACGACCTCCTCCGCCTCGCCTTCTTCGTTGAGGACGGTCTCGTCTTCCTTCTCCCCCTTGTCCTGCGCAAGACGCACTTTCACCTTCGCGGGTTGCGTCGGTTTGAACTCAGCGCGTATCAGCATCGGCCTCCTCGCCTCCTGCTTCTCCTTCGCCCACGTCGCAAACGCCTTCTCCGCCAGCAACAAATGCACGTACTCTTTATACCACGCCTCGCGCTTCAACCGATCCACAGGCGTGTCTGCATACGCCCGCCACGGAACCACCTCCCCCCCATCCGCCCTCCGATTCCCCCAATCATCCAAACCATTAACCTCGAATGCGCTGCGCCCGGGGATCGATTCAGCCGCATCAGCAAGGAACGACTCCTTTATTTCGTCAGCGAGGCGATACCACTGCGCGACGCCGATACTCAAAACGCGTTTGTCGTAGGGGATAGGGTCCGCGAGGCCCTCGCCTGCGATGCCGCGGCCCATGGTGTCGGGCTCGAAGCGCACGCCGATGAGCCCCCCGCGGAAGCCCGCGAGGGCCTGCGCGAGTTGAAGCGCGATTTGGCGCATGCGGTTGATGCGGATGGTGCGCATGCGCATGCCGTAGGACGAACGGCACTTTTTGTCGTCGTTGTCGAGGACGGAGTGGTAGGGCAGCCCGCGATCAAGGCCGTGGCAGCGGCGCAGAATGCTGAGGGCGATGGGGCGGCTGGCGGCGGTGATGGTAAGGAGGGGGCGCCAGAAGGGCGTGTCTCTGAGGGTGGGGATGTATTCTGCGCGGGTTACGGCGTCGGCGTTGGGTTGGCGGGGGGTTTGGAGGTAGTCCCATTCTTCTACTGTGTCTGGGAGGAAGATGGAGGGGCTGGATTGGAGGTTTTGGTTTGTGAGGAGAATGGGGGAAGAATGAAAGGCGCGAGTGGGGTTTCCCGTTTTTCTGAAGTATGTGCGTAGGTAGTGCGCCTTGATCTCCAACCGCCTTGATTTGTATTCCGGTATCCCAAGTTCTTCGTGAGTTTGCCTCAAATCTTCGGCGTCGAGCCACCATTGCTGTTGTGGTTTAGGCTTCAGCTGAGGCCCCTCCGGCCAGCGGGCATTGTCCATCGCCTCCAAAACGTACTGTGGTGCGGTGTCTGAATTGTACTTCTTCAAAACGCCAAGTAGTTCGGGCTCGCGGCAAGCTCCGTAGATCCATTCCTCAGATTCAACGCGGCCAACACCATAGCGTACAGTGTGTCTGGATTCCAGCAGAAAGACGGTGTAGGGTTGATATGCTTCGTCGACCGGAGACTCGTATACCTTGCCTTGAGCAAGATAAGCACCGCCTGGAAACCAGTTGGAGGCACGCAATTCTTTGGGACGGGTGAAACCAGCCATATATCTGAACAAGTCATTGTGAATCGAATGTACCAAAGACAATATTAGACTGACGTTTTCTCTGGAGTTAGAGCCTGGGTGATGTTGACGCGCTCATCGCGCTCTGCCTTGATCATACGACGCGCGACGATCTTGACCTGTTCATCGGGCTTGATGGCTCTGTCCTGGTTTGCGCGAAGATAGTCGAGTGCTCTTCTGCCAAGGCTGCCAGTGTTAAGGCGTGTTTGGGTTGCGGCGGCGTGAGCGACATGCTCTGCGGTTGCGACGACATGCGGCGGCAACGAGCGGGACATCCACCAGCCCACAATCTAAAATTTACATAAAAATTTGTTCGCATATATACGTTGTATACAATTGTTTGGTCTACACCTGTTGCTCTACTTCAACTTGCACTTGCACTTGTTCTTGTTCTTCTCGTTGCTCTGCTTCTCCAACTGCCCCGTCATTACCATTTGTCTCTCCTACCGCCTCGATCTCAACGCCCTCCTTGTCCTTCTCTTTGCGCGGCCGACGCGGTGCCCGTTTCCGCATAGGCGGCTTCTTCCCCGTTATATTGTCCACGCCGAACCTTCCATCGTCTTCAAATGGCAAATAATCATCTTCGCCTGCAGCTGGCGCTTTCGGTTTCAGCCGCACTTCCTTGAAGTTGATTCGCTGCTCCGTGTTCGCGACGTGGACGATGGCTCGTTTGCTCGCGTCAGCCGGATCTGGAATAATAGATGCATGCATGTTTCGTTGAGCGGACGCTAGAGAGGCTCCGCATACATACCCTTCCCCTCAGTGAACAACAATTCCGTCCCCAACAGCCCGTCATGCCTGCCCTTGAACACCGTGCCCGACAACTGCAAAAATGGAGTTGGCGTGTCCAAGCCCTAACATATAACTCATTCTGAGCGACTTATACGTATACGCTCCTTCCAACGATCCTGAAACGTACTATGAGGCGGTAGTGGGAAGACCGCGGAATGAGCGACGGCTCGATATCCCCCAGGTCCAACGTCACATACACCACTTCCTCTTCCTCGTATTCGTCGTCGGGACCAAATGCTTCGACCTGCTTGTATCCTGCGCACAGAGTCGAATATTCCGCCATTCGCGATTGGGGTGAAGAGGCGTTGTTTGGCTTGCACGCTTCTGCCAAATACCCCGCTCTTCCTCATCTCAATCCGACGTTGCGGCTTCTATCGTTTTTGATTTTGGTTTCCGGCGTGCAGGGTTCGTATTGTGTCCCTCTTGTTTGTTCGAATCACACTCGTGGATATTATCTTCTCTCACATTTTCTAGCGCTCAGGCTTTGTATCCATCTACCTCGCCTCGTTTCGGGCTACATGCTCTGACGACAACACCCCTCTTTTCTGCATGTCGCTGAAGCAGCTTCCTCTCGCGCACAACGTTGTTCGCTGTGTCGACAATCCTCCTTTAGCGTCGCTACCACCTCCTGATTTCGCTCACTTCTGCCGCCGTTATGATCCCATACACGTGTCTTTTGTTGCGGGCGACTGGATCACTTTTCTGTTCATCCCTGTCATCCATCCACATATCAGCGAGCCTCCCTCTCTGATCGCTCGCCTCGATTATGTTACCTTTTTAAAATCATACAAGTGCAGTAGAATATTCTTCTGTTGTCACCCTCTACATCATCGTTTCTCCTTCACATCCTCATCGCTTACCGCAACAATGTATTTCTTCCGTCAATCTGCCTTCCTCTTTCATCCCTCACACTAGCCTTCGCCCGTCTACGTTCACCTCGACATTCTCGACCGACATTGCACATGCACATATGACTATGCGCCATAACTTCCTCATTATTCCTGTCCTCGATTCCTCCTCTGTGTGTTCATTTCACTTTAGCATACATATTCTTCTTCCTTGCTCATGCATTGCTACTTTGGCTTCTTCTCTTTTCCTAGTCCATTTCTTCATCCTCTACACTTTCGATTTCTCGTACTGTACTCATCTTGCGGAACGCCGTCCATCTCATCACCCAGGCCTGGCGAGGTTCCATCTTCATCTGCGCATCTGTCTACCTTGTAGGCGATGCACCTCATCTCGCACCTGTTCACTCTGTGGACTGTGCTCCTCATCTCGCACCTGTTCACCTTGTGGACTGTGCTCCTCTTTGGCGGGACGCCGTCCCTCTCCTCACCCTGGCCTGACGAGGTCTCACCTTTATTTTTGCACCTTTCATGCTTGAGGCCTTCTCTCCCCATCCATTGTTACTTCCTCGTCACTGCGTTCTGGTTTTCCATCCACCCTCCAGCTCCCTGGGTTGTCTCTCCGCTTCTGATGACTGCTTCATGTCACTTATTTACCCTCCTTGAGTAAGCACCAGGGCTTAGTTTCCGATGTGGCTTATCTGGTGATTCATTTATTTACTATGTACTGGTGCACTTGTTCGCCATCCACCTTTTTCATCTTGATTATTCATGTATGCATTGCATCCGCTTCAGATTTTACGATTCGGTTTTCCGCCAACTCCCTTTTTTCTCATGCAGCATTCGATTCCTTCCCGTCTCTTCTCCTTATTCCTCCTTGTTCAGGATCAGGGGTAAATATCTGTCATCTACTTATCTCTGGTTCGTATTGTAATATGCGAAATCTGCCTGCCTTTCCTGTCTTTCCGACACGTTGGTTCTCTTCGGCTTTTCCTCACCTTCGGAGACCATCACATCCGATCATCACCTCGGCACGATACTCCCAGTGGCACACACTCAGTGACTCGATTGTACTCGAGAATGTGTCGTACGGTGCCAACATTGTTTTGCTTGATCACTCTCGTTGTCGGCCCCGACTGGCAGTGTCAAGGTCATTCCGACGCCAACCCGATAGCCCGGTACCGTCCCTAGAACGTTAAAACCACAGAAATCAACACAGAATACTTCAACTTATTGTACCGTTCACTACCCAAGTCTCGACATGCTCGACCAGCTTCCCCCCGAAATCTTTGGGCGTGTACTAGAAATTGCAACGGAAGCTTGGGGAATCAGCTTCCTCCCTCCCGTCTGTCTCGTCTCCTCGGTCTGCCACGACGTCGTGCTGTCCACTCCCAGTCTCTGGGGCATCCTCGTTATCGACCAGCGCAGCTCTATACCCCTTCTTACTCAACAACTCGTCAAGGCAAAGGAGACCGATCTCAGGATCACTGTTGGCCGCAAGGGAGTGCGGGCACTAGGGGACAAGCATTTGCGCAAGTTTTTGCCCAGTCTTGTTGCACTTTCGCATAATTGGGTGCGGGTTGATATATTGACAAATCTGCTCTCGTCTGCGAGCTGGGCGGACATGGGGCGAGTGGAGGTGCTGCGGCTGCGGTTTCATGAGGATTTCAATAGGGTGGTTTCGGCGGAGAAATTCTTTCAAGTGGAGGCCAGGCAGCGAAATCTTCATTCTTTCACAGCCGTGAGCCTCCCTGAACAATGGATAACACCATTCCTCACGCCGCGCATCACGTATCTCGAGTTGGAGAGGTACGGTGGAATGTTCGACGGCAATATGCCTGCATCCACCATCCACCGCTATCTCTCACTCACCCCGAACCTCCACACCCTTCATCTCCACAACATATACCTCCTCCCATTCTCCGGACCGAAGGAACCTGTCTTCCTACCGCACCTCCAGAACCTCGATCTCTCGCGCGTTTCGAATCTCACTTCCCTTCTTTTGGACCTGCGGGCGCCTGCGCTGCGGACGCTGACCATCCGCGACTGCTCCGTTGCGCAAATGACCTCCATCTTCTCACAATGGAGCCAACCCTCCTACCTCCCCACCCATCTCCAATATCTCGAACTAGCAAACTGTCTCCTGCCGCAGGACATCCCCCTGTTCATCGGGTTTCTTGCGCGCCTCCCTGCGCTTGTGCGCCTGACTCTTTTCGATACTCGCGAGATTGGGGAGGATTTGACTTCCATGCCGGGGGCACGGAGTGCGGAGACGGATTTGTTCAGGGCGCTTGCTTCCCCAGAAGGTGCGGGGCCGGTTGTGGGGGGCTGGCTTTGCCCGTCGTTGATGCATCTGTGTATCGATGCGCCGTTACAGATTGGGGATTTGCTGAGTGTTGTTAGGGCGCGGGGTGGCACCCGGACGATAATGAGGGGCGTCGGAGTACCTGTGAGTCTGCGCTCGGTCCAAGGACCGTTTTGTTCTGCTGGAACGGTGGATGAGGTCGCCGAGCTGCGAAGCTACTTTGTGGATCCTGAGGATGCGAGGTGTATCTGCTTAGCGTGTGTTTTCGGCACCAGCGTAACGGGTGAGCGTCCTTTTGAAATATCTGTGTGGGGTGCTAACTGGTCTGTTCTATCTGTAGTTTGAATCACTATCGCTTCACATCCGCATTGGAGATAACTTAGAGCTGTGCCTTGCAAATAGCATGCATTGCATCTCCACATTGCACATTGTCGCCTTCAGCGTTCAATCGCATCAGTGCCGTAGAATGACATGTCGGAGCATGTTTTAATTTATCGTTCAACGTCGGAACATGCACAGTAATCGAGATAAGTACGAAATGCGCAAAGAGATTATAATTTCGTTCGCGAAAAAGAGGAAAAATGTGAGGTGTTGAAAACGCGTATGAATAGGTGAAGCCTGCCTATTGCTCAATATGTGCGACGAGCGGAGCTGGCGCGTCGCATCTCACGGGATCGCGATTGTGACGCGTCACTGTCACCAGGCTACCACTGACCATCGCGACATGCGCCAAACCATAATGATTGGCCACAAAGTTCCCGACCAGTCATCCACAGCTCTCTACAGCAGTATAAGTACCGATTCTACCACCGGTCTGACGTGCCGTCGATCCCTTCCGCAAACTTTGAGTCGATAATCATCATCGCTGGCGGCTGTCCCGAGTCCAAGTCCCCAATCGCTCTCAGGGGTTCAAAAGGCATCTGCTGTTCCGAGAGTCGTGTCGTCGTCACTGCCTCAACGTTGAAGCGCTTAAGAGCATAGTGGGATTTGGGTGGCAGCTGCTTTCATTTTCCGCGTCCACCCGCCCACTATGTCGTTTGGAGAGTATTCTCTCCCGACCGACACGCTAGCCGCCATCCTCGGCGCGTATCCATTCTCTGTGGGCGTATTTCGCGAGCTGTTGCAGAATTCCGACGATGCGGGGGCGACGAAGCAGGTTTTTGTGCTTGACGCCAGATCGCATGGAACAGGGAAGCTGCTCCATCCCAAGCTTGAATCAACGCAGGGGCCGTCCTTGTTGGCTTATAACGATGCTGGTATGTGCTCGTTGACGTGTTATTTCGTGCACGCAATTCAATTATACTCTATCGTATCATAGTGTTCTCGGATGCCGACTGGGATGCGCTGCAAAGCATCCATCGTTCATCGAAGAAGCAGGATACCAACAAGATTGGCAAATATGGTATAGGATTTCGCTCGTGCTATCACGTACGCTCATTTATATCTATCCCACTGGTTTTTAAACTAACTCGAGCGCTTAGATCACCGACAACCCACAAGTCCTGTCGGGTATGTCTTGATATGGATTATCGGCTGTTTTCATTAAACTGTTATCTATATTCAAGGGTCTTCATTGGGTATCCTCGACCCGCATCACCACTTCACCGAGTCCGGTGGTATAAAGATAGACTTTGCTACCAAAGCTGCTGAACACAGTGACCAGTTGGCTGCATTTGAATTCTTTCTTCCCGCAGACGCCCACCAGCGCGACTTCTCCGGCTCCGTCATCCGGCTGCCCCTCCGCAAACCCGGGGCTCGGAGCAGTATCAGTTCCAAGGCCGTAGACGCTACCGAAATTCGCCAACTATTCGCGGACTTCATTCGCGAGGAGATTGGCATATCGTTGCTATTTCTACAGAATATTCTCTCTATTGAAGTGCACGCGGTCGATGCGCAAGGCGGTCGGGAATGTCTGGCAAAGAGTACGATACAGAAAGACAAGACAGTGTCGTGGACCGATGGCAGCGATCGGCACACCTCCTTCAAATGCACCGCAATGGTCGAGACCCCCTCTCTGGGTCAGGTCGAGAAAACCTGGCGAATCATTCACTCGTACTTTCCAGACAAGTATTCCACTTCACTGTTATCCTTGCGGCTAGGTCAGGATCCACGGCCTGTCCTGTCCAAACATAAGCTTCTGTCGGAGATGGCTATTGCGATGCCAATGTCCATTCTTACCAAGGAAGAGGATTCTGGCCGTCTGTTTACTTACCTGCCGCTACCCCTTCGCACAGGGTTTCCGTGTCATATCCATGCCTTGTTCGCTCTCACTCAATCTAGGCAGAATTTGGTCAACGCTGGAGCGGTTGGCATTGTTAGAGGATCGGACGATAGGTGCTTTTTCCTGCTTTCTCTGTTTGCTGTTCGGCTTCTGACGTGAGAGACTATACTTAGTGTTCTCGTGGAATGGAATAAAATCTTGTTTGATTCTTTCCTCCCCCGCTGCTGGGCGGCGCTTCTCCGGCTTCTCCTGCAGAGTGATGATCTTCGAGATGTGTTCAGAGCATGGCCTCCCCGGCAGTCGGAGGTGTTTGGAGGCGACAGCGTCTACTGGCAGAGTATCTGTGCAAAGCTTCTCGCTTGCATCGTGGAATCCAAAGCGGAACTGTGGCCCGTTGTTGCTGGTTCGAAAGGAGGAACGCTCCCGCAGTTTTCAGACCTCAGCTCTGTTCTAGTCACTTCATCTGAAGTCGACGAAGCGACCCTCCGAGCGTTAGCAAATGCAGAGCTACGGGTTTCCCAGCTTCCCACATATATCTTCGAGCTTGTGAGCCAGGCGACCGGTCTTCAATGCACACTATTATCTCCTAGCGTGGCGTATCTCAAACTCACTGTTAGTCGGTCCCTATTAATCTCTTGTTCCCTATCTAATTGTAACCAGAGTCAGGTTGCTCATATCCAGACGATGGACGCAGCCGATCGAATAGCGCTTCTCCAGTACCTCCTTCGCACTAAGCGGCTGGACTATGTTGTCGGACTTCCGCTGATACCTCTTGTGAATGGAAATTTCCTGGCGCCCGGGCGGAGTGGGGTTGGCCCAGCACACACTATGCTGACCCAGGCTGAATGCGACGTCTTCAAGGACGTGGATCCAACAGCGATATCCCTTCCCTTAATTCCTGTTCAGCTGCGGGACCTTTTCAAAGTTTCTCCGCTCCTCGATATATCTCCACTTTCTCCCGAGAAAGTAGCCTCGTACCTGCAATCTGCGCCTCATGGATTTGACCTCTCAGAACGCCATGAAGGGAAACTCAACGAAGAAATCTTCGCTTTCATCGTGGCGTTCTGGGCGTGGGTCGGAACATGGGCAATGCGAGATCAGCTTCTTCCCCACCTCCAAACATTGTGTATTATCCCGGCTGGGACCGGCAGGTCTGCAAGCCTTGAGTCGCTTGAAGTAGGGGTGTTCTCCGAACTCGACGTGGACCCCATATTGGTTTCGATATGCCGGAGGTTGGGGCTCGCATTTCTCCACCCTGGGTTCTCCGCAGATGCTCGCAAAGGGCTTGCCTTCTATCCCTTGGTTCTGAAGAGACTGGGGGACATTCATCTCATTCTGGATCGAATTCGTATCGATACAGCATTGCAACTTGAACGCGACGAAGCTCACGTTTTATCGAAGCACGTGCTTGACTGTGTGCTGCAGACTTGCCAGCAGCGACCGCTTGATCAAACTCAGCAAGACAAGTTGCGGTCTTTGCCTATCTTCGCCCTTCTTTCGCCATCGACGGCGGCGCCGGTGGCTGAGAAATCGCCCAGAGTGCTGTCGGGATTTAGGTTCACATCTTTGCATAGGAAGTCGAAGAGCGTTTCGATGCCCGATCTCTCACCTATACCCAATGGTGGGACTGTTCTGGGGATCCCTCCTGGCACAACGGTGCCTCTTCCGGTCGCAGAGGGTGTGGTCTACCTCGATGGAACCCACATCGATCTTGCGATCCTGGCCCAACTTGGCGCGTCGACCAATAAGGCCCCATTGTCCACCATCGACATTTTGACGCTCGCTCTCGAACATTTCTCTTCGCAGTCCAAGAGCTTGCAATCCGCCTTCCTTGACCATATGGTTCGCAATCGCGATGCAGTTCCTCCAGCCGTGTTGAATACATTGCGCCAAGCGGTCTTTGTGCCCGTCCTCGATGGAACACTGCGGTCCCCTGCACATGTTATCGATCCCACGAAATCCGATTTGGTTGCAATATACGCCACGAATAAAGACCGTATCCCAATGATGCAATCTAATTAGCTTCTTGTCCTCCGACACCTGCGGTCATTAGGACTGCTCGCAGCCAGTGTCACCGCTGAAATAGTCACGGAGCGCATTGAATTCATTTCCAGCCGGTCAACGTTACCAGAATCGAAAACATTATCCATTCAGATCTTGGCCATGCTGTATACCTCTGCGCCTGACTGGATGGCAATTAGCATCCCGCCAGACGCTAAATGGCTACCTACTGCCGGTGGTTTGGTCAGCCGAGGCCAATGCTTCGAAGCTGCTCAGCAGCCTGAGTTATTTGACGAGGTCGTTCCTGTCCTCGACCGTGACGTGAAAGTATCACCGTCCTTGCGAATCGTCCTTGGTTGGGATCAGCCCATCCCCATGCAGATTCTCTTGGGCCAGCTGCGTGCCGTCCTTCAAAGCGGTCGTGCTTCAACCTTGAAACTGGACTGTTTGATCAGAGAGTTCAGTGTCCGTGCCCTGAGCGACACTGACATAATCGAGGTATCTAACATAACATCTGGGAAAGCATGGATTCCTGTTGCGTCCAATCGTCTTGCCTCGACCAATTTCGCTGTCTTTCAGTCCACTTCGGGTTTAGCCGAATTCCATCAGATCCCCTTTAGCCTGGCTGACCAATCAGATGTTCGGAAATTTCTAGTGCGTATGGGATGCACCGATAGGCAAGTTCGAGTCTTCTCTCCTCTGGACAATATTCTTAGCTTCTCCCAGACCTTCTACAGCGGTCCTCATTGACCAATTGAAGACGTTGGAAAAGGCCTGTCATACGCGAGATGTCGTCGATCAGGCGCTCTTAATTCTCAAAGTACTTGCTGAGGACCTCCGGTCTATTAATCGTAAAGCCATCCTTGTCCCTGACAATGGTGGGATTCTTCGCCCTGTGTCCGACGTCATGTTCAACGATGTTGGGGAGCGTGCATGTCTCATCGACCACGGAGACCACTATCTTGGCCACCCCAAATTATCAGACGAGCTCAGTAAACAACTTTTGATGGATCGGTTGGGATTCAAGTCCGTCGAAACCGTCCCTCAACCAATTGATATGGGCGAAACGCTCACAACAACAATTCGAAACGTGCTCAAGCAATACTCTGAGCAGCAGATCTGCAATGAATTTTTAGCCAATGCCTGCGACGCCGATGCTACTAAATTCGGTATTCTCGTTGACGAACGTCCCGGTAATACAGAGAAGCTTCTTTCTCAAACAATGAAAGCGTTCCAAACCTGTTCCTCGCTTGTTCTGTATAACAATGGCGTATGATTCTCTCTTTCGCTCGCTTCACTTTGGCGTTGCTCACTTCCTTACTCTAGGTTTTCAGTCCCAAAGACTTTGAAGGGATATGCAAAACAGGGATTGGTGGCAAGGAAGGCAGAACCAATACAATCGGTACGTCAACCCCTCGAGCGGTGCCCGACGAAGTTTGAACCTTCCAATGCTCTCCAGGTCAATTCGGTCTGGGGGTTTTGTCGATGTTTCATTTCACTGAGGTGCATACGAATCCTGTAAGCTCAAACCTTGGCTAATCTGCGTTTCAGTTGGCCATGATTGTTTCCGGTAGTCAAGTGCTGTTCCTGAACCCTTCCAAAACCCACCTCCCCATCCAAGGTCAGGATGTTCTCCATCCTGTCTGTCTTCGAGGCTGACCACGCAATCTATCGTCAGGCCGGGCTTCTCTGCTTCTTCCCCTTGACCAGGTTAAACGGTATGAACTGTACGCAAACATAATCTGTAGCTCACGCAAAATAGGTGGTACCCAGATCATCTGCAGTGCCTTGATGGACTGTTTGATTTTCACACCGCTCGTTCTGATTATTACAACGGTGTATGTATCATGTCTCGTTACCTATCAAGATTGGAATTCATTCTGCACAGACTCTCTTTCGTCTTCCGTTGCGGAACACTTCGCACATCAATGCCGATTCAATCTTGACTTCAACCCGCATAACTCCTCAGCATATTCGAGACAAGATTCTCAAACCGTATTACCTCTCCGCAAAACATGCGTTTTTCTTCACGAAAATGGAGAATATCTTCACCCTCAATCGGGATAGCGTCGGGAATCAAACTCGGGGTTGGGGAATAACCACCTCGCGGGATCCGCCTCAGAGCGTTTTCAATTTCAGGACGCAACTTGTTCATGTTCACAGTGGTAGCTCTACGACTGAAGACTTCAAAGTTGTTTCTGTATCATTCCCGTTGCGCGACCTGCCTTCCGAGTTCACTCCTCTGGTGGAGCCTCATCGCTTGCGATCCCCTATTGTTGTTGGACTAGCTGCCCCTCTTATTCAGACCAACGCAAACCACCACCTCTTCTCTGTGCTTCAGCTTCCAATTACAACAACACTTCCGGTTCACCTGACGGCATCCTTCATTCTTACTCCTGATCGCAGACATGTGCGACTGGACGATTACGCTACGCCGGAATCCAAATACAATCGGTGGTTACTTTCCGAAGTCGTCCCTCCGTTGTATCTTTTCCTTCTGGAGGATTTACTGAAAACCCAAGCCAGTCTCGGCAACGAAGGCTGGTGGCCAGGGAATGGCCAGCAGCAGGACAACGTTTCAAAATACGTCGTCGACGCGTTCTACTCCACCCACCTGGCGTCCACCAAACGTCGTGTTTGTTCCAGCATCTCTGAGATGGGAGAGTTTCGCCCTTCAGACATGCTGTTAGGTGGGAATGAGCCGGCTCCTGTGAGCAAGATTTTGGCTTTATTGGGAACACGGCGTATTGTCCGGCTCCCTCCCAATGTTCGCGAACGGTGCGCGGCCGTCATGAAGCCGGTAGATCAAGGTCTCGTTCACTCCGAGATCAAAAAGAATGAATCGCGTCTACGATCTTCGTTTTCGAAGGGCGAGGTGACCAGCCGTGATATCCAGCATCTGAGCGCTTTCCTGCTACAAGATACCGGGATTGATTTTGCGGGACTCCCCCTCTTACCGTTGGCTGATGGGAAACTCGCTCTTCTGCAAAAATCCAAAGCTGGAACAGCTCCGTACTGCGTGTGGAAGCCCGCATATCCCGATCGAATACTTTTCAGGTCGGAATTCTTGGTGAACCCCGAATTCGACGCCAAAGACTTTCTGGATAAAGATCTCAACGTCTCGCGGTTATCGTTCAGCTCTTTGCAGGAATTGATCAAACAACATTTCCCCGAGGCTGATGACAAATCGGGGATGAAGGAAGTGGAAGAGGAATGGGTTAGAGCTCTGCCTTTGAGACCGTCGTTGTACTGACGCACTTTTTCAAGGTTAAGACATTCTGGGCTGAATACCCTCACTTTGGCATAGGGGCAGGCATCCAGTTTTCCACCTTTCCACTCGTGCGCACTATGCGTCCTGGTCACTATGTAAGTTTGAGCCACTGTTATACCAGCAAGGCAATTGTAGTCTCGAACTCGGAACCGTTCTGGCTATGCGCGGTGCTCGACCTGCTGGGCGCTTCTGTCGTGCAACGCGACCGAAAAGATTTACAGAAACCGCTCCGGGATGCCCTGAAAATCTATCCCTCGTTCAGCTTTGAACGCGTCCTCCAGTATCTTCAGTCCATACAGCCGTCGCTTTCGAAACGGTTCACCCAGCTACTGCCAGATGTTCACACTGAATTTGCGGATTGGGCACGTGGTCAGATCCTCAGCACTCCGGAGCGGCTCATCCCCACCGCAAGCGCACTACCGATATGGAAGAAACTACAGCAGGAACAGGCGATAACACTGCATACTGCGTCGGAACTGAAGATGCTTCCCTTCGGAATTGGTCGCGATATAGCGATGCGTTTCATTGGCGTAGCTTCAGTAGAGCATAACACTTCGTTGGTGCATCTGAAGGTGGTTCCGATGGATTTCAGTCAATTTTGGTGAGCTTGATCTCCACGTCTTGTATTGCAAAACACATTCTGATACGACTCAACGTATCAGGAATCACCTAAAGCTGCCGACTACACTCAAGGTGGAAGACCAACAGGTGTACAAGCAACTATTGTCCCTCATGCCGCCGACTTTAATATATGATACTGTGTCTGTATGTTTTTTCGTGGATGTCAGGCGCTGACACTTGTCCAGCCTTGTACCTGATGGGAATCGTCGTCTCGTCAAAGTCAACACATTGTACACAAGGCACGCCCTCTTTGTGGCCGCATTCGGTTCTGATTTGTCTGCCACCCATTTTATACTCGACATCTTCAGGTTCGCTTAGATTGTACTCTTCACATTCCATTACAAACGCTCAGTTTAACTCTAGAGACCTAGAGCCAAGGCTGGTATCTCTGGGCCTTAAGAGTCACACAAATCTCGACGTGGAAACTTTCAAGGCGTGCGCCCTTTCGATCCAAGCAGACAGCGAGCATCCAGATATCACGGCTCGAGCGCGTGTCGTATTCAAAGCATATGCAGAGGATGTACCGCTGAGAATCGATTCCACTCAAGAACATATCTGGCGTGAACTGGACAAGTTGCGCTTCATTCCTCGCCATCCACTTCGCCGGCGAACAATGGGGATTGAGGAATCCTCTGTGTATGTTAAACATCTCCACGCAGATATCGTTTCTCCGGAACAGGTGCTTCTACTCGAGAATGAAGCAGTAGCCTGGACCCAAAGGGCAGTTCTACTGCATCCTCCAGAGGAGCGCCTGCTGGTGGCTAACCGTAGTTTTGGTCAACCAACCCCCAAGGAAGTGGTCAGTCAACATTCTTCTTCGCTAAACAACACTAAGCGTTACCAGGTCGAGCATCTCCGCGTCCTTACTCTCCGAGTTGCCAAAGACTATACTTCCGATATCTACCTATTGTCAGATCTGGAGGCTACGTACGGTTGGCTGGACGATCACCAGGATGAAGTGGCCGATATCATGATCGACTTCCATGACGAACCGCTATTCCTTAATGTCGATGATCCCAAGAGCGATCCCTGGCTTTTCCATTCGGCTGATGAGCTATTCTTCAACATCCGGGATGGCGGTGACCTGAAATCTGTCAAGAAGTTTCTTGTGCCATTCCACGACCTTCTCCACGTCTCTGGCGTGGAGGATATGTAAGTTGTTGGTTCACGCACCTGTGAAGAATCTCTTTACTCACACATGCAGTGTCAAAGCGCCTGTTCCAGACCTCGTGCGGTCGTCCGTGGATGCGCAGCTGGCACGACTTCGTACAGGGTTCCAAATGATGCGGAAGGAGGGGAAACTATGTGACGTAGTTTTCATCGCTGATGATGAAGCGCGGTATGTCGCGCATCGTGCCTATCTTGCACCGATGAGCGAATACCTCAACGATCTGTTCTGTGGCACATTCACTGAGGCCGGGCCCGGAACTGCTGACGAACCTATAGAGATCGAAGTGGATTATCCTGGTCCCTGCGTTGAAGCCGCATTAGGTGGGTAGTGTTTCACTCGACAAATCGCGATATGAATGTTCCACAGACTATCTCTACGCGGGGAAGACGCCGAGCTTGGAGCGGCTTGAAGATCTTCTCGATGTCATGGAGTAAGAAATGCTTTCCTTGCCCACTTTGTTACTGAACTTTCTTACGCAGCCTGTCGAACTACTGGAACATGGGGGAACTAAACCAGTTGGTACAAGTTAAAATCATTGGCAATAATCAAATCTCTCCGGCAACATATGAAGAGGGTAAGCGATTCATATCGGTTGTGTTAATTTTTGGCTCACCAGGCCACCAGTCGTGGCGCGCGCAACAGTCCTGGACGCAAAGCTTCTTCTCGAGGCCTGTCAGTTCTTTGAACGGGAGAACCGGGAGGCAATTCTGCGACTCAAGGGACAACACAAAGGCAAGCCGCGGTCAGCGCGTCGTCTTCCAAAGAAAGCGTCCCACACTCCACGTATTCCCTCTTTCGCCGCCGCTTCGGCCTCTTCCAACCAGTCAGGGAGCCCTCCAAGCAGCCGAATCAAAGTGAAATCACCCACTGCCAAGAAGGTTGCGAAAGGTATCATGAAGGGACTGAGACGGGTAGGCGATACATGGGATTTCATGTCAGAGAAGGAGAAGTAGCGTCCGAAGACGATACTATTGTATTTATTGTATTTTTCATTACAAGTGTGTGTATCGTTATACTACAGATGCCCTTTATTGATACAAATGTATAAAATATGCCGCGCCTCGAGCGACAGCCTTGCACACCTGGTGCGAGGGGTATCATTTTGCCATAACGGCTAGATTGAGAGCGCCGAGAACGATTTCGTATGCCAGCTCGACGGTGTCCCACAACGCAGCGTCGTCGATGCCAAGCGCGACCATGTCCTGCCAAAGCTCTTTTACATGCGCCGTATGTGTCATCAGGATCTGTACGCTGCCTTTGCATGAGTTGCAAAGGTGGGCAGAAAGGTGGTGTAGGTCGGCGCCGGACTGAAGCGCGGCGCGGACGGTTTTCTGACTGAGGGCGGTTATGAATTGGGGGGGAACAGGGAAAAGCGCGGTCAAAACCGAGGACAGGCTTTTGGTGTAGAGGAAGCTGTGTATGAGGGAGAAGGCGGGAGCGGAGGGAAGGGCGAGCGGGAGGACAGGAAGATGTACATTCCCAGATGAGTGCGGGGCTGCAGGTGGGAGGGGAGGGAGTTTTGAGCAATGGGCAGCGAGGATTAGAGCGTGAACTGGGAAGATGAGGTGTAGTTCCTCAGAACCAGAAAAGGATGTATCGGATATAGCGAGAACGTGAGTGGGATAGGAGGGGTTTGCGAGACTGCGTAGAGGATAGATGGGAACGGAGATGTAGGGAGGGAGAGTTGACTTTGAGAGTGAACTTGGAAGATGAGATGGCGAGAAACCCGAAAGGGCAGCCGTTCCAGCAAGCATTCTACAACACAGTCAGCAAAAGAGGTAAAATATGAAAGGCTTTTGAAACTGACTGGGGAGCAGTCGCAAGCAGGTTTTTGCGAATGAACTCGAGAGAAACATTCCCGAGATTGGGAGCCGCGGCAAGCAAGGCCTCACGCGGAACCTCGGTGAAAGAGGGTCGTACGAGAGTTCGGGGCAGCTGAAATTTGGAAGATGCATCGCGGCGTTTAGAGGGAATTTGGTGTTGCATCATGACGTTGGGGGTTCAAAGAGTGGAATGGGAAAGAGATATTTATGTAGAGGGGGAGATCCTTGCAGCCCAGTCGACTCGTTGGGGTCAGAAACGAAATGGACGGGTGAGATTTATAGATGCGCTATACAATAGCCGAAAATGCATATTGTCAGTGCCTTTTGTGGGCCCACCTACTATTCTGAGCAGTGATCCGACTCGTTGAGCTTCCCCCCCGTGCCTGCTGGTTGTGAAGAGAGCCGTAGATTGAATGCTGTTGCTCCATTTCGGGAAAAGACTCCGGAGATTTGACATCAGGTCGGGGCGGCGCTCTAATTGTAAAGTTTCTCGTTGGGGTTCGCTCGCTTGCTTCCTTCAATTGTTTGGAGGTCGAGAATGATCGTGTATGGAGGGAGTGTGTGAAAATCTCTGCTTATGTTCTAGCTCAAGCCAGACATTTGTCAGACTCGTTACAGCTCTGGAGGTAAACTGGGAGTATGGACGCAGTCCTTTTCAGGAATGAACTCCAGAGGTAAGAATTTAATTTCCCAACATTCGACGCATGTACACATTACCGATTTAGAGTTCTCCCAGATCAAGGCTCTATTGTCGAGACGGAGGTAAAGACCGAGTTCACTGAAGCACTGCTATTGTCCATTCCTTGGTCACGATGGTACCTTGCACCCGACTTGCTTCGCACGCAAAGCGTATGCCGACATTCTGGTGGCTTCACCTGGCTGGCACCCCGTCAAGGCTTAATTGTCTTGCAGCCTGGCCGATAGCAATTCCGCAGATAAGCGATTGAACGTGGCAAGAATGGAAAAATCCGTCTTCCTCCGCTGCTGCTGCTTCTGAACCTGGCCTTGTCTAGTTATTGTTGCAGCGTCCACGGAACGGGCGTCTATGAGCAAAGAGACAATTAGATTCCGTGGCAAGAAGAATTGTGTGACGTCACAGCGATTACGATGCCGACTCGACGACGGCTAGAGTCGGCGAGAGTGGAAGGCATGAATATGTAGATGCGCTATGTTGCAGCCGAGTCTATACAGTAGTGGTACAGATTATGATATACATATATAGTATGAATGCGGTCTAGTATTCGAGTCCCAGTTTTCGCTGCATGATCAGCGCAGAGAGCAGAATGTGGTCGAAACATTCATGTCCGTCAGGGAAGATGGTGAGTACAGCTTCTGGAAGCGGCGGAGGAGCATCAAGGGGTGGAGGTACGAACGACGCCAATTGAACCATGTTTGATCGCAAAGCATAGCACTGGAACGAAGGTAAGCACTGCGGAGGAACCCAAACTTTACGCACAATGCACAGAGGTGAGCCGTCTTCCAGCATTGAGCGGCAGTCCCACCGCAACCCAATTTCATCCCATCTCCAAGTCCAATGCCGCTGAAGACATAGAGGTGTTAGAGAACGAACCTCATAACACCAAGAGAAGCCGGAACGCACAGGAGAGGCATTGATGTTAAAGAGCACATTGGAGAGACGCGTTTGTATATCTCCAATTGTAAGAATGGCGCGGCGGTGATTTAGTGATAGTCTTCCTTCGGATTAGACGCGCTCAGTATACGGATTAGAATATGCGCACTCGAAATCCCCGATGAAAGACTGCCGATCGCCGTCTACCCGATATACGCAAGTACGATACGAGATCGGTACAAAAGGGTTAAGGTTCATAGACACCGATATTCGGTACTTCGCTTGGTCGTCCGAGTCTTGAGGCGGCACCAGAATTACTGAGTTTGGGTCGATACCGGAGGAATCAGAGGTGAATGTATAAGACAGAGGATTCTTTGGCCGTCGGACTCGCGAATATTTTGGTGGTTGTGTACGGTTTGAGGTTATATAGCTAGCAGCATTATGAGGTGAAAATTACATTAGGGCGGAGGAAATTATACGAGTATACTCTGGTAGGGGTTCAGCAGGTCTTATAGTCGGGGTTCCCACTACTGTGACGCCATCTTGTGAATCTTTAAGGGAGATCAATGGCGGGCAGCGAACAAAAGTACGACCAGGGCATACTGAGGACGATCATGGTGGAAGGTAAGGAGGAGGAGGGTGACGGTGTAACAGCGTCACACAATCTTCACTCTCACCGAACAGTCATGGGCTTCACACTTCAGCTCGGAACACCCGTGAACACTGCTCTGTTCATCTTTATCCTCTATTCTGTGCAGCGCATTGTATTTCCCTCTGTCTCCAAGCCTTCCACCATTCCTCGGGAGTTCAAAGCCGGTTACTCATGGATGCCTAAAACTCATCCACCAACTGTCTTGTTCAAGACTTACACTGCCAAGACTCTCGAGCCGTTCTCTGGCAAGGATGGCGGACGTATTCTGCTTGCTATCAATGGTACTGTATTCGACGTCACCGCCGGGAGGAATTTCTACGGTCCTAGTTCGTCTCCTGCATGTTACTTCTTGAAGTGCTCGTTCACCAGATGGCTGCAGACGGGATGTACGGTAACTTTGCTGGGAGAGACGCGTCTCGGGGGATGGCAAAGCAGTCCTTTGATATAGGTACTTGATTGTCTTTGCCGTACGCATCGTACTCATGCGCGGGAAACAGATATGCTGACCCCCATCGACCAACCGCTCGATAAGCTCGCTGACCTGCAGCCGGATGAAATGTTGGTCCCATGCTCTGCATGAAAATCTTTGCTCATGCCCCGTTCACGTGCAGAGACAACATGAAGGGCTGGATCGACCACTTTTCAAACAAATACATTATTTGCGGCAAGCTGGTTGAGAACGATGCCATCTAGTCGCTTTGTAAACATGAATTTCCCGCGGAATAATATTTAGATCTCTGCTGCGCTGGTATATCCCGCCCGTCTGACTCACTCCAACAGCGGATCTCGAGGGAGATCGCATAACACTCACTAAAAGCTCTTCATCTGCACACGAGCGGACATCAGAGATACTGGGCCGACCTTCTCTATGCTCTCCAGCAGCAGCAATATCAGGTTGCCCTACCCCCTAGACCGGTGACCGTCTGTCTATGGAGCAAGCTGTCTATCGACACAAACTCCCCAATGTAAATTTTCGATAGACAGGCTGGAATCGAGCCTACCCGTCTATACTCACTGCCTGGAAGGTTAGAGCCGCTGGAGGACGAGTACCTGAAGATCATGGCGGTCCTGAGACACTGCCTGGATGCGGTCGTCAATGTGCCGCATTTTAACACAATCACCCCGCCTGCTTCTCCGTCAACACCCTTTCGCGATACAACGTATGCGATATAAACACTGACATCATCGTGTTACTGTCCCCCGCGATGATGGGCTCTGTTGTTTTAACTGCCGTCGAGGATGCACTGTTCTTTTGCAAGGGCCGGCGTGAGTTGAGAGAATGGGCGGCTGAGTCCCTGCGTCGGCGGGCTGAAGCCAAACGCAATGTGGGTCCGTGAACACCATGGCTTTCGGTCGTTGATCTTCGACCGCAATACGGTCTGTCAAGGGGGGAAGATGGCGCACAGTGTTCAAGGTATTCACTGAAGAGTCAATGATCTGGCCTGATGGTGCGTGAGGATGTTGTTGGGTGATTCTTTCTAGCCGCTCTCTTGCTGCCGGCGATCTACGGCCTCTTGAAGGTGAACTCGTCAGCGGTGGTGGAGGAGGAATAGTGTAGTACAGCACATACAACGGCCGATGTATTGATTGCTCCAACTTGGCACGTTCCGAAATGGGACCATGTTGGCTTGAATTGATCCTACTAAGTCTTTTCCTGTGACACAATTGTTGAAAGTAAGGTCTAGAACCGTCCGTCCCGTCCGTCAGGACGTTCTCCAACGCTCGAGACGCGCTGGTGCCGTTTTTTCGTGGCGGACCTCAGATGACTTGTTTCCGCTCAAAATGTGAAGATGCGTAGAGAAGTTCATTCATCCGTTCCAGCGGAACAGATGGAATGCCTCCCCAGTCTGACGGACGGGTTGAAGTCCTAGACTTGGGAGTTCGGTGAGAGCTTTAGGTACCGGGGAAGGAAGGGTAGAGTAAGGAAGAGGTAAGGGGGCCGTCGGGGACGTGTGCGGGAGGTGACCGGGGCGAGGGGAGGGCGCGCAGCGCCCCTCAAAAACAAAAATGAATGCCCACAAGCCGGATTGAACGACTGACCTTCTCATTGCGTGAAAATACAAGTGAGACGCGCTACCACTACGCCATGAAGGCATCGGGTTCGAATGCGCCATGTCTTGGGGACAGCGCAGGGTCCACAATTGAGGAAGAACGAGGGGAAACGAAGCAAAAACAAGCGAGAACGGCCAGAAAACGCGCCAAGCTATGGTCTGTGGTGTCACTCCAGAACTATGTTGCCAGTATTGTGTTACGCGTATCCAAGGACCAAACACAGCGCCCAAGCCGCGACGGCGCGACCCCTTCGAGTGGAGGCAGAGGAAGAGAGAGGAAGAAGGAATCGTTGTGACAAATGTGACAGGGTGTCACGCTCAAGCACTTAAATCAATAAGTTATCAAACGTTCAAACTTCAGTGCTTCAGCTCGGAGTCGTCGTCAACACTCTACGTTCTGAGTCGCTTGGACTCGCAGTCAGCCTATGTAAAGATCTAGATTACTCTTGCGGCAGCGCAGGACGCAACTTGCAAGCTTTGAGTCTGAGGAGCCTCCCCAATAGCTAGTGTCGCCCTTCAAGTTCGGAATTCGTCTGATAATGCCAGTGTGTGTTATCGCCTCTGAGCAGTTGATTCTTTGGAGATCTCATGGGTGTCGCGGCTGTCTATGCTGATGACGAACTTTGGTGTTCTGTTTTGAGTTCCTCGCTGTATGTCTTGCATCCTTTGGTTCAAATCATCTTCATGTGTGGGTCCGCTAATTTCTTAAGTTTTGCACTCGGCAACTACTCGGAATTTGAACTTTCCGATGTCTTGAAGGTTCCTATACAAGGACGATCCAAGACCCCAAAATACTATGCGGCGCCGCTGTCAGTTTGGAGTATGTAACTCTGTTGTTGTCCCTGAAAGCATCCTAGCGCGCACATAGCCCATGCGCTCGTTTAGGCCTTTGCTCAGGTTGGCTGTCTACAAGATATAATTACCTGAACCTCGTGAGCTTTCAAATACACGAGCTCTGACTCTGCTCCATCAGCATTCCCATCCATGTCTACCAGCCACGGCTCATAAACCCAAGATCTGGAGCATGCATCGTCGAGCAATCCCGTCGCCGATCCCGTCCGCGTTTCGAGGCCTCGATCCCCTCAACCGTTATCTGCGTCTCTGGATGAAGGTGAATACGGCTTAGTAGCAGAGCGGATAAGTGATCCGTCGCCCTTGCTGTTCAGATTTCCCGAACGTGCCCAAACGTCGCCGCCAATGACGGCGCAATCTAGCTATTACCCCGCGCCAGCATCCGACGCTGTCCGCCGGCTGGACTACCAAAGGCAGAATACTGCTAGCACAGGCCGTCAATCTCATTGGACGGAGACAAGGGCAGAGCATGTACGCTTCAAATGCGAATTCCCGTTAACCCACTCACCCATTTTAATAATAGCGTTCGAGAACGATTCAAGAGCGAATTGAGCCTACTCTCGAACATGCCAAGTCAGAACGAATAAGATGCGAACTCAAAGCAAGGCTAACTGGGTATGCCTTGAATGTGAGCGTTTTGTATCTGTCCAATTCAAGAAAGTCAATTTTGCTCTGCAGATTGCGATTGGTTTACAAGTACTTTTTGGTGCATTGACTACGGGTGTGGCGGCAGCAACTACGGGTCGGTCGGTGCGTGCTGGCTGTATGGAAAAGTAGCAATTGTCTGAGCAGCCTTCATCAGACGTCTATTGCAACGTCTGTACTTGGTGCGCGCCACTCACTGCTGCTCGCGTTCCTTATTGACAAGTAACAAAATAGGCGGCATGACTACTCTTGTCGCGTCCTATCTTGCGAGGGCGCGAGGATCGAATGAACCGGAACTGAGCATCACTCGAGTCAAGGACTTGGACCAGTTGATAAGAGAGTGTGAAATCCTGATGATGGACTATGGAACGGTGACTGGCAATGAACACGACCCAGCTCTCACCAGACTTCGAGAACGTTTTTGAGGAGCTGCTGGGTAATGGTAACGGGTGCGTACTACCTACTCTGTGCTGGTGTGCATTCTCACAAATCATCCAGTGAACGACGGTTGGCGTCGGTTTGAAATGAGAAAATGCAACACCAGCCTCACCAGCCTTTTTACTGTCTATTTAGTTAATACCCGTCGGGAAGACGATAATGACATGATACCCAGTTATTTGTGTTGAGAGGGAGCCCCCCCTACGACCCAGTCCATACCGAGACCGACAACGGGAGCTGTTGAATCGCTGTTTTCAGTCAGGTGGTCGCGTATTGACCGGCCCTAAAGCTTTGATGTGCCAAGGTGGTAACTGCCAAGGAACCGTAGCTGTTTTGCTTTCGTTCTCAACCACGACGTGTTGTCGCTCGTATTTCTTGAGTTCTCACCGTACCGTCGATAATACCATCTCATTATCATGGTCCCTGGAGACTAAATTCCTTTCGGACACTAGCTGTTATGTCAAGCAGGAAGCTGTTTGGGCTTAGACTCAAGTTTGCAAGACCCTACAAGACCCTACCTTGTCGGCTAGAAATTCTACCCAGTTGATTGAATTTGTTTCTGGACCAACACCTGTGCGCAGGGATTTCCATGATACCACCAGTCTATCTCTCTGGAAATTCGAAAATAAATGACTATGATGAGCTTCCTCGCAATCCTCAATCTACTTTAGTCGTATCTGTGTGCTCTGGCGTTTCCTGCGTCGTATACCAAGGCAGTTTTCTCGTCTTGCGCAAGCGATCGAAATTGTCACTCACTCAAGAGCGAAGCGTGACAGTCTGGTCGGCCGCGCTCTCTCTGCTCAGTACCACCACAACCCCCACATACAATCATGCCCACATTCGTTCAATTCCTTACGTTCATTTATGCCTACGCTTGCGATGTCCTCTCTCGCCTGCTGGCTATCTTTCACGGCAGTCTCGTCAATACTCCCACTGATACTTCAGTTGGGGAGGCTGGTGAGTGTCGAGCGTTTTCTCGCAAAACTGCACTAAGCGAGTGTTTGTAGACCTTACCTCCGTCGACAAGACGCTCGAGCAGGAGGCCGTCGACCCAGGTTAGTCTTGGAACTGGCTCTGTTGGTCTCTATGCTCATCGTGCCCAGGTTCCGCTCCCAACCCCGCTGTTGCTCTGCAACTTAGCACCGGCGAGATCACCTTCGACGATCTCATGCGTGTCGCGGTCGCCTATGCTAACGAGGACCTCCCCGACTTGCCTGCCATCTTCAAACACGAGGAACCCCCAGCCCTCGAGTTCCCCCCTTCTTACGTCTGCAAGCAAGTCTTCGGTCCACCTAGCAACATGTACTACGACCGGCGTCCGATGGACAACGTCACCAACTACCGCGAAGTGGAAGACGCTGTTGGGTTCAAACTCGACGTCAACATGAAGCTGGAAGGAAAGCCGTCGCGTCGCACGCGTAGGGCCAAGAGGGCAAAAGTCAACACGAAGGTCAAGGTTGGATCTGGCGATAAGCGCGTCCGCTTCGAGGACGTTCCGAAGGTTCAGGTCTATGGTGTCGACGACCCGCCCAGTCTCGTCATCGTCCAAGCGGCCCCGACTGCTGTAGATCTTATAACCAGTATCGTTAGCGACACCAGCTCCGTTCTCGATTCGCCTACCCTCGCCGAACCTGTCTCGCAAGCCCATGCAGAACAGATCACGCTGTCGACGACCCTCACCTCTTCCTCGCCACCCTTGACGAACATCGCATCGCCTGCCGACACCAAGGAGTCAACCGTCTCCCGCTCAACTCGTCCTCCGTGCGGTCAAGTGCGTTCGTCCAGACGCCCCGCTTCTCGTCTTCTTCCTCCTCCGCTCCCGATCCCCGTGCCTCTCCCCGAGCCCGTGGCACCCTGCTTCGTTCCCGCCGTCCTAGATTCTGCTCGCTGGTCCCCACGCCGCAAACTGCAGGATCGGCTATCTGCGTTACTCGAGGACTCGAAGGCCACCATCGATGCTTTAGAGAACATCAATCCCAAGGCCAGCACAGGTACATTCAGCGCCGTTGCTCTTGAAGAGGGACGCAAGGAGATTTTTGTCATTGGCGACGACGATGAGGAGGACACCCCGGCCACCAAACGATCCTGGCGGCGCGCGAGCTCCCATCTCAACCGCATCCTGCGCCCGCGACCGAAGGAATTCGAACTCGCCCCGGAAAGTGTGACGTCACATTGATGATGGTCACACTTTCCGCATCGGCTTTCTTCGGCCTGTCCGCTCCCTTGACTGCTTGAGTTGTAAGTTCTCTTTCCACCACATCTAATGTATTAAGCATCCGCCGCACCGGATAGCACCGCGCAGCGGGCCTCGCGGCGAGCGCCGGCACCACGCAGTGGGCCTCCGCGGCGAGCGGTTGCACCACGCAGTGGGCCTTAGCGGCGAGCGAAGCACCACGCAGTGGGCCCCGCGGCGAGCGGAAGCCCCGCGCAGCGGTCGGGGTCTGGGGTGGAAAACCCCAGCCGTCCGGGCCGGCGCCCGCAACCCTTCCCTCTTTCAATTTTTTTTGTGTATGTACTTTGTATTCAGTTCAAAATTTAATTCTCCATTAGAAAAATCAAAACTACAGACAAAAAAACCCCCCCAGCAAAAGGTCAGCGCCGGAGGAAAAAACCAGCGCCCGCGAAGCGCGTGGCACCAGCAAAAGGGAGGGGGTGCCCGCCTACAGCTCACGGAAGGCGTGACATGTGACGTCACACTTTCCGGGGCGGGTTCGGCCTCCGCGACCGAACGGTTCGATCGTTTGAGCTGCCCTCCGCCCTGCCCACGCCGGTACCATCTACCTACCACTCTTCCACGGTCGCGAGAAAACCATAAAACCCCAGTCTTGTTTTGGAACGCCCTCATAAAATCATATAAAAGCACAACACAACTCGGGGCTTCTTGTTTGGCATCGTCTGAGCTGCCGTCCACACATCCCACCCCATCCCCGCCGGTACCAGCTTCGTTCTCCTCCACCACTCTTTCACGGCCGCAAGAAAACCATAAAACCCCAAATTTGTTTTGGAACGCCCTCATAAAAGTCGGATAAAAGCTTGATAAAAGCACAAAAAAAATTGGGGCTTACGGACTATTTATTTGATAATTTATTGTAGTTAGATGCTTGTTGTACAGTACGCACAGTGCTGCGGAGGATATAAAGCGTTGCAAACCCCGAAATTAGTGTGATGAGAGTCCTCGCCATTGAAACTCGAGAATGTAGAGCATCCTCTCCGACGCCCATCGCAGGATCCTGCTTCTGAGTCATTCGACCCGTCCCAGGACTTCGGGCGCAAAGATTTGAATAAGAGACTTTGACGGCGTTACTAGACTCGAGCCAGTCCCAAGGGTAGATACCTCAAAGACAGTCGTTTGATGAATCACACCGGAGGGACTGGAAGATAATAACCGGTGACATGGAGACACGGAGATTCCCGAGAATTGATCTCGGGACTTCGTCAAAATTTCGAGACCGTCATGTAAAAGTTTTTCGAATGAAAAATGTGAATACACAGTTTTGTAGCGCGAGGAGTTTCAAGAGTCGTGATGTTTTTCGATTTTTATTACGATTTAAAATGAGGTCGCTATATGACATTTACTCTCGGCAATTACCATTTAGGGGCACTCTCTGTCTTGTACTCGAAAAGTCACTATGCCCTTCAAACGCCAGGCGAACAGCTCGGACTATGATAGCGACTTCGTTCCTCCCCCACCTAGACGACCTCGAAGGGTCTCCAAGCCTCCTAGTCCAAGTTTTCCACCAAGCTCCCCACCTCCACAATCTACACCAGACCAGAACTTGGAAGGACACATTGGGCCCACCTCGGCTGTAAGCGATGACGAGCACGAGTCTATGGCGCCTCTCCCTGCCCTTTTCCCCCATCTTTTGCACCCCGAGGCAACCTCAAGCACTGGCGAGAAGATATTCCCCCCAGAAACCCTTTGGAGCCCCGGACCTCCAAGTCCCTGCCAGCTGCGGCCATCCTCACCAATGACGATTTTGGACAGCTCCCCGGTGAAGCGAGGGCGGCCGCACAATACTCCGAAGACCGCTCGGCTCAAGAAAACAGTACGAAGACTCCGATTGAGTCGACGCACCTCTGATCAAAAAATCTGCGCGGAGGCCATGAAAAAATTGGAAACAAAAACATTCACTGCCGCTGCTCACAGGCTGCGCAGTAAGCAAGCGCGTTTAGACGCCAAGAAGCGAGAGAGAAAGCTAGCTGCGGACCGCAGAGCCAAAGAGGCAGCCGAGCAACAGGTAGCAAGAGATGCTGCAAAGACTATACGTGCCCAACAAATCCTGGACCTCATTACCGCCCCGGAGGATGAAGGAGGATTCAATTTTGAGAGTCTTAGCGAGTTCTTCGATGCCGTCTGGCGGCCAGGCGGCGACGGGATCATCTCATCGAAAATTACCAAGTACATTCAGAGTCACGGTGCTCAGCATGCGGCAGCAATGTTCAAGAGGTCGAAGGAAGCCCGAACGGAATATCTTTCGGACGCGTTTGCGGAGATCTTCCAGCGAGAGGGACGGGCAATTCAGGCAATTTTGACCCGGGACTCGACAACCACGGTGACGGACCTTTTGAAGGACTTTTCAATGGACCAACTTGCAGAGGAACTTGAGGCGGCAGCACCTACCTTGTGGGCCGCTCTTGCGGCAATATCTAATGCAGATCAAGCGACGAGACGAGCAGCGGAAGGGGAAAACCGACGAAATAAAGGACTTGTCAGTATCTTATCACACTGTCTTTATGTGGAGTCGACTCACCAATTCACCATTTCCGTTCCCAGGTTTTTACGACGATATGTGCGCTAAGTCATCGGTACCCCATTCACAGATGCAGTGGAGCTCGTCGATAACAAGGCAGATGATATTTCGGGTGAACGGTACTTGGTTTAGGACGTGTTTGTGGAACTGAGCACTAAGGGCCATTTCAGGCCCTACAAACCCCACACGAAATTTGTTTTGGCCGAGATCCTGTTGAGAAATGAAGCTTTCTATCATGTTCCATGCTTCTGACTTACCATTAGGTCCTTCTCGAGGTGAGCATTACTGCCAGTGACAGCTATTGCAGGAACTCCGTGCTTATTCAGGTTGCTAGCTTGAGACCGCAGCAAGGCAACAAGAGGGCCGATAACCAGCACGATTTTTTTATCGTTCTCGTTGGTATTTCCGGGCTGCCAGTGATAGAACAAGGAGTACCAGAATGCGATGGTTTTGCCGCCGCCAGTCGGGACATCAAGAATTGTGCTGATGCCTTTGAGGATATTTTGGCCGGCCTGTTCTTGATGTGGGTGAAGCGAGGGGAGGTTGAATACGTTGCATAGAGTCTGCGACGTTCGGCTGAGCCTTTCGGGGTCGAGGTGGTCGAGGGTGGTGAGAGGAGCGAAAGGCATACTTTACCCCTAAACCTCGGGCCGGACAAAAGATTCGTTCATAGCGACCTCATTTTAAATCGTAATAAAAATCGAAAAACATCACGACTCTTGAAATTCCTCGCGCTACAAAACTGTGTATTCACATTTTTCATTCGAAAAACTTTTACATGACGGTCTCGAAATTTTGACGAAGTCCCGAGATCAATTCTCGGGAATCTCCGTGTCTCCATGTCACCGGTTATTATCTTCCAGTCGTTATTTGACCGCCCCATTGATCGACCCCCGTCGACTTTGGAAAATAACGACTGGTTCGAGTCTACGGCGTTACACGGTCATGAAGGTTGTCTCAGGATTAACCGAATTAGTCCGATTGAGATAGAGATGTGTGCATGGAGAAAAAGTTGAGTTGGGATTTACACTAAAAGTACATTCGAATTGTGCGCGCTATAAGGTACAATTGTTCGCATGAAAGTGGACCAACGACCCGACGAAAAAGCTAAATCAAATATCAAACGCCTGACTCTTCCAACCAGGATTTTTCCTTTCGGCGGCCGACTTGTCATCAACGCTACGCTGGAATGAATTTACCTGCTTCTTCGTCTCGCCAACGATCCCTTGCACATGTCGCTGAACATCCACCGTTCCCTGCTTGGCAGCCTCGCCAACGTCACCGGCCGACGTGCCCGTGCGCTCCTGGACCGCCTCAATTGCCTGCCCAATACGCTGATCCAAGGGTTCCGAGGCCGTCCCCAATGGCCCCCGTTTCTCGCCAGGCAAAACCTGGGGTTCCGCACCCATGGCGAACTTGGCGCCGCTCTGTTTATGTTCCTCGAGCACGATGCCGGTGCCAGTCGCGCGCCAACCAGAATTACGCTCGCGGCTGAGACGTCCAATCTCAGACCACACGGCAGCCGCGAGGGACGCGCCGCGTCCAAGACCGGTATCCGCAAACACCTCCGAACGCGAACTAATGTCCCACGCGGCACCATCCAACCAATCCAAACCCATGCGCAACTGCTCTGAAAGAGACCGGCCAAGAGCATCGCGGAAGCGCATGTTGAAGATCGGTTTGAAGAGGGAGAGCATGATTGCGTGGTTGGATTCACGCACGTCCACTTCGACGTTGTCGGCGATTTGCACTGTGAGGAGTTCGATGTGGTGGAAGGCGCGACGGTTTTGGCGTTCCTTCGCAGAGGGGATGAGCCGGACTTTGATGTCAATGTCGATGCCCTGGGGAGGCATCTTGAGAGCGAGAAGGCCGGTGTATTCGCTCGGGGGGACGGTGGCGGTTTTATCTTTGTAATAGAACGATACGTCGCGGAGGGCCAGCTGGACGGCTTGCAGGCGGATGTGCGTGAAGGTGCCGACACCGGTGGTGGCCGGAGCGGTTTCTGAGGTGCGCATTTCAACGTCGGTGATATTACGGACGAAGATGTGGGCGGGGTTGAGGGCGAAGGAGGAGATGTCGAGGTTTTCGAGGACGAGCTCGAGGTCGTTGTCGACGTATTCGGTGCGGGGGATGGGGATGTCTTTGAGCATCGCGAACAAGCGCTGGTAAGAGATGTCAACCGGGATTCGGGCTGAGTGAAGGTAGTACTCACCGGTGCGTATACAGCAAAGAGATCGCGCCAGAACCACGCTGCTCGCTCGAGGACAGCCTCCACACCGGTCTCCGCCTCTTGGCCTGCTTCGACAAGACCACGCTCGACGTCCTGTCCCAGCTTTACGTGCGCCATACGCAGGCGTTGGACATCATCATCAGCAACCAATGCGGCGCCGAAGGACTTCGTTGTCGCCTTCAGTTCTTCCCAAGCGCGACCGGCTTCAGTATCCGGGTCGAGCAGGGTGCGGGCACGTTGGCGTAGGTTGCGTCTGATGGTTCTTGCTTCGTCCGAGTGGGAGTAATCGGGATCCTCGAGCGTCTTGTGGGCATGCTCAAAGAACTAGCAGCGTATGACGGTATGCGTGAGCAAGTTAACCAAAGTGTTAAAATAAATCAATAACCTTATCGATCCAAGCCTTGGCTTCGGTGGAGTCCTTGCGGAAAGCAGAGACGCAGCGTTGAGCCTTTTGAAGAACCTCATCAACAGAGCTGTGGGGCTTAGCAAAGCGATCGATGAGGGTTTGAAGGCCTTGAACGGCCTTGTGGAAGAGCTGTTCGGGAGAGGAATCTTCGATAATCGAGTCCAGAGTGAGAGACTCGTCGTTGGCTGTATTGAAAGCCTTCGTAATCCACTTGTGGGCGGTGTCGAAGAGCGTAGCGAGGGCGGAGCGGTATGCGGGATCCTTCTGAGCACGTTCATAGATCTACAAAGAGTCAGAACGAAGTACAGGCGTTAAGGAGGAGATGTACCTTGTCGTACGAAGCCTGGAGGCGACTGGTGGTGCGATCCGATACGTCTTCGGTCGTCGCTTTGGCGCCAGCGCCAATCATGCTTGAGCCAGTGTCTTTCGATGTATCCATACCGTGCTCAAACGCGACGCGCACATCCTGCTTTTCCTCGAGACGCTTCCTGTGGCGACCAAGGGCATCGCGTTGACCGTCCTGAACCCTTGTTCTTGTCTTGTTCGACCTCGCGAAACTGTCCCGCAGACGGGCAGTGAACAAAAAAGCTGCCCCCAGACGACAGACTTTCCCAGGCGATGAGAGAGGGAATTGCGGATGGTGTCGGCGTCAGAAGAGGCTATTGAATGCTTGAAAATTTGAGGAGTTCCTATGTATTGAAGCGGAAGAGTCGAGTTCGGCATTGATGCCCTCGTTGAGATGTTAGAGGACTTATTTTCCAAACGAATTCCGGACTTGAAGGCTTCAAGGGCGACACTAATAATCGGGGAGGCTCCCCAGACTCAAAGCTTGCAAGTTGCGTCCTGCGCTGCCCAAGAGTAATTTAGATCTTTACATATGCTGAGTGCGAGTCCAAGCGACTCAGAACGTAGAGTGTTGACGACGACTCCGAGCTGAAGCACTGAAGTTTGAACGTTTGATAACTTATTGATTTAAGTGCTTGAGCGTGACACCCTGTCACATTTGTCACAACGATTATCATTCCTTCTTCCTCTCTCTTCCTCTGCCTCCACTCGAAGGGGTCGCGCTGTCGCAGCTTGGGCGCTGTGTTTGGTCCTTGGATACGCGTAACACAATACTGGCAACATAGTTCTGGAGTGACACCACAGACCATAGCTTGGCGCGTTTCCTGGCCGTTCTCGCTTGTTTTTGCTTCGTTTCCCCTCGTTCTTCCTCAATTGTGGGCCCTGCGCTGTCCCCAAGACATGGCGCATTCGAACCCGATGCCTTCAGTGCCCGTATGGCGTAGTGGTAGCGCGCTCAGCACTCTTATTCGACGCTTGTTCTTGCTCCGTTCTCCCACTTTCTTCCTCGATTGTCAACCCAGCTCTGTCCCCAAGCCATGGCGCATTCGAACGCAATGCGTATATGGCCCGTATGGCGTAGTGGTAGCGCGTTTAACACCGTTTCACTTATTCGACGTCTGGAATTTCGTCTTGTCTTCATGTTGGTTCTCGACTGCTCTGTCCCCAAACCATGACGCATTCGAACGTGATGCCTTCAGGTGCCCGTATGGCGTAGTGGTAGCGCGCTCAGCACTCTTATTCGACGCTTGTTCTTGCTCCGTTCTCCCACTTTCTTCCTCGATTGTCAACCCAGCTCTGTCCCCAAGCCATGGCGCATTCGAACGCAATGCGTATATGGCCCGTATGGCGTAGTGGTAGCGCGTTTAACACCGTTTCACTTATTCGACGTCTGGAATTTCGTCTTACCAAGTCTTCACGTTCCTCTTCTCTAGAATCCACTTGCAGGGCTCTATTTCGACCAGCCTCAACTTGCAGATTATCATGTCCTTCTTCCGGCTTCTCTGTCCATCTTCGTGAGCTTTGCGGTCGAACTTTTCAGCAAAGCAAAATCCAAGACGAAGAATCAGTCTGCCTCTTCAATTGCTAATGACAGTACATTGAATTCTGTAGCAGAAACAACGCTTTATGATATCTAATCAATACACTAGAGTATAACAACAATCCAGATAAACACAAATAAAATTACTTCCTTCAGTATCCATTAAGGGGTATCGTTGGTTTCTGAAGACAGATCTATCGGACACTCGGGGAGGTAATCTGGGCAGCCCCCAGTCCACTCATGCGCCATCGCTGCCTTCGCTGATGCTGTGAACGTTAAGTTTCAGCGTCGGAGTTAAGGATGATATTCTGAAGACAAACCCGCGTTCCGCGACCAAAGGTTTCCATTTATACTTGTCGCAGCCAGATTGCAAGCTTTTGCGACATCCGGTCGCGCTGCTGCCGCAGCGATTTGTTTCAAGATGTCAATGCCCCCAGCATTCACAATTTCTTTGCGAATAGAGGCACCGCCGACATCCGAGAGCAGAGCGATTGCATAAGCAAGCTCTATGTGTACTTGAGGATAAGGTTCATCCGCAGCGGTTCTCAATGCTGCAAGAAGTGAGTCCACAACACCCGCATCAACCAAAGCCTTCCTCGTTCCACTTCCCCACTCCGCACACGAGAACCGCTGTATGGCAAAGGCGAACGAGCCCAAGGGCTCGACCTCGTCCGTTGGTAGCATGCTCGGTAAACGCGCAAGACCCCGGGCGACACCAGCGTCGAGCAATATCTTGGCCATATCGCTGCTGTTCGGCCTCATCAAACATCCAATTGCTCGCGCACTCCATTGCAAGACCCGCGGATCTTCCGCCGTGAGCAAGAAATGTGCAAGCTTTTCCACACAGCCGCCTTGTGAGAGGGCCTTGGAGATTTTTATTGATCGTGCTAGGCGCGCTACGGCGTATAAGGTCGCACTATAGTCCTCAGGGCCAGCGTTGATCGATTCAGCGCAACGCCGAAGGTGCTCGCACAATGCGGTGACGAGACCGACGCTGGCCATGGATTCTGCGATGCCGTCTGAGCGAATCAGACAGCCCAAACACCATGCAGAGATGCGAGAGGTGCGCTGGCCGCCTTTCAGCCCTTTGTTTATGAGTATACGGCCAAGATTCAGCTTCATGAGGTCATTTGAAACCTCCACAGTCCGACATATTCTGGCCAGACACCACACGGCAAGAGCCGCAATATCGTCTGAAAGCGCCGAGTCAACAACCTCGATCAGTGTAGCTGAAGTGCCTGTGCGATATATAGTGTTAGCGGGAATGGGGTCGTGTCTGTACATCCATCCGTCAGCCTTATTCATCACGATGAGAGCAAACATACGAGAGAATACCCAATGTGAGTAAAACTGTTTCAAGCCCGACACCATCTACAGCCCGAGTTTTGAGGAGGGTGATGAGAGTCGGAATTGTGCCTGCTGTGACGAATTTCTGGGCGTCTTTATGCGACTTCGAGCAAAGTTGCTGAATCTTATCCAGATAGCTATCGATCACGTCTCGTTTGCGCCCGTCTTTCACCTCTGTTAGCAGCGCCCCCGCGAGAAGATTGGCGTTGGGAGCTGTCACGCGGTGAATAAGTAGACTAGAACAAGAAAGTCGAAAAATAAACTAACCAGTTCCACCAGATTGACTCCGTATGGATTCCGCGTACGCGTTGGCAGGTGTCGACTGTCCAGTGCTTCTCGAGAACTCAGAGATGGGGAATGTGCTGGTGCTCGGTGCGTGCCTCAGATTTATCGGATCTTGATGTCGCCATTGTGGGTAAGGTTGGGGGGGCGGAGACGGACTGGAGGGCTCCGCCGTCGGCAACATGTAAGACGGCTCCTCTTCGCCAATTGGGTCGATGGTCCTTAGGCGACTGGTAGTTGCACGAAAGCCTGAGCTTCGAGAGTTCGAAGATGCGCCTAACCGACGCCACTTGAGTATTTTTCCTGGCGCACCGGATGGTCACTCACCGGATGAAGATGTGCGGACCGAAGGAGAAGGGGTAAGTCGACGCTCAGAGCTCCAAGACGTATGTGAGGTATCAGACTGGAGATTCAGAGAATTGCTGAACAGGGGGCTTAAAGCCTCTTCGTCGATGCTATCATCTGGACTTGATGGGCTAGAGGCATCACTTCCATCCCGTGCATATGGTGGTCGTGGAGGGGATGGAGTAAATCCATTGTATGACTGCCTTGCTGGAATTGTGTGTGCAGATGCATTGAAACGAGTAACGGTGGGAGGTGCTGATTGCGAGTCAGTCGACGTCTCCCTTCGGTGCTCAGGCCGAGGTGCAAAGTCGAGGGGAGGAGGAGGTGGTTTGGACGGCGCTGCAAATTGTGATAGCGCGGGAGGCGCAGAATCAGGTAGGGATCCGGAGGTTGTGGCTTCGTAAGCGGGTGGTCCACTAATCATGGAAAATGTTTGCCGTGAGCGATTAGAGGCCAGAGACGCGAGAGTATCTCCAGGAGCGATGGTCGGCGTCAATCCCACTGTAATCATTCATTGATTCCAGCGAAATTTTGTCAGTCCTGAATTAAATCACTCACCAGGTCGAAGAAGGTTTCCGTCCCTGTTCTGAAGAATTTGGGCCAGGATGTCGAAGGTGGGACGCAGGCGAGACTCGCGGTGCCAGCACTCCTCCATTACGCCCCATATATGATCCGTCAGTCCGAAGTCCTCATCTGGACGGTCAGGGCGGCTGTCTTGCCGCACTACGAGTCGGAATATTTGCTTCTCTGACAGTATACCCCACGGCGCTTTAGAAGTAAAAATCTGGTGGTGAATGAGTAGTGGAAATGATCAGATCATCTTCCGCACGCACCTCGAGAGCGCTCATCGCCCATGCAAAAACATCTGAAGAGCGCGACACGGTCTTAAGATGTCATTGAGTTGTGGGGCGTACCATCAGGGGTGACTTAAGTACGCACCCCCTTCCAAGCTTCTGGGCTGAAATATCGATGCCCATGACTTCCACTCGTCTGCACTTCGATCATCCCGTAATCAGAAACGCAAGCATTGCCATCCTCCCCGATTAGAATGTTGGCAGGTTTCAAACTGCCATGCACGACACCACGCTGAACAGTTACTGTCAGTGGTGGACAAGCATTTATGGACATGATCCCACTGCATGGAGATATTGCATTCCGAGAACAACATCATGAGCCTTTCGAACGTAAATCTTAGCTTCTCAGTCTGTGTGCAGACACGCACGATTTTGGCCCGCTCTACATCCGGATTTTGTTCCAGGAAGCGCATAACATTTCCGTTCGTTTGTAGTTGAGTGACAACATATAGCGGATCAGCATCCAAAGGCGAGACGCCGAATGTTTGCAAGACGTGCTCGTTTCGAAGGCTTGTCCAGAGCTCGCCTCGTTGGTGCAGAACCTGTGCGGATACGACGCTCAAATTCATTGATCATGCATTGGTAGACAACGAGCCCGACGCACGCTTGGCTCAGTTTGTTTAGACAAAACTTTGACGATTACCGGACTATTTCTCCAATTGCCCTGAGCAAGGCGCCCACCAACATGCCCATCCTCGTCGAGATGCAATTCGTCAGGTCGGATAATCCAAGCAGCAGTTGGAGGTAGTGTATGTGGGTCCGACATGGACGTAGGAGGCAGAAAGGTCTAAGACTATTGGCTCGACATATTTTGACGCCACGGAGGGTTTACCCGATAAGACCGTGGACCGCCCGCTTCGATGATTTTTTGAATGCCTACCGAATATCCGGAAACATGGGCTTGCGATGACGAAGAGATCAAATGACACAAGGTTTGCCTGAGGTTTGCGGAGAATCGATACTAATTTGTGTGGGCGACACGACACATACAGCTCTCGTTGGAGAAGGCAAACTTTGACAAGAAGGATAGATGCATCTACCCATCGCCTGACCTCGCCTGACGTGCTCGCCCTGAGATATCGGGGGATCTGCCGCAGGGAAGTAACGACGGGAGCAATCTGGGGTTAGCTCCGCTTCTCAATCCCGAAAAGGAATTCACTGCATGGGTATATATAAAATATAGTGTCTCTTTGGAATTGGAGTCCGGTCCTAACCCGTACCCTCATTTACAAATCCCTTCGGCGCAGAAGTGGGACCGGCGGCCTCTCTAACGCTCTCGTGGCCCACCATTATGTCTTCCAACGCAAGCCCGCGAATTCCTAGCAGTCTCTATCCTCAGTCGGACCTGTACAGTCCTTATGAACAACAAGAAGAACACGAAAAGCCTCTGGGAAGAGAGCATACGAGTTTCGAAAGTCGTATCCCCAAGAAACACTCCCGTGCCTTGCATTTTTACCACTCAATAAGCTGGATTCTCGGATTCAAAGCCAGATACAGTCTGATCAATTGTGAGGTCATCGAACCTCAGCGTTCAGCTCAGAAATCGTTAACAGCCATCCAGGTTTTGTTTGGGGTGGTGCGCTTGTGGGTTTCTGTCTCGCGAGAAGCGTGACGATGAATCCCAAACCGAGCCTCATCGCGGCTCAACTAGTCCCGGGTGCGCGCTTACCACCTTACCATTGGGATATGACCTTATCGAGGCAGGGGAGTGGTTTTGGTTCAAGCAACCACTATACAAAGTGAACCTGTTCATTCACATTTACCTCACGACACGTACGGTTCTCGGGATTCGGTTCATGCGACAAGAATTACTAGTAATGACCTTTTTCATTCAGTTGGCGGTATCGGGGCCGTACTCCAATTTTTTCCAGCTATGCGTAGGGTGAGTTGTCGCATATTTGACAGCTTAGATTCCCATTTCTTGTCAGAGAGCAATGGTTCTGCACCGACTGAATGGTATTGATCACTGAAACCCGGAAATTAAAAAACACGTACGCTAACCAGATTTGCAGGCTACGGAGTCTTGTTCTGTCTGATCGTCGGCAATATATGCGGAAGTATCGTCGCCCGAAGAAGTTTTGGGGGAGAGCTCAACGTCCAGTCCGGTTATTACACTCTGGGAATAATGGTCGTATTCTCCGGACTGGTGGGCATCTACAACGTCAAGAAGGACACTCGAAGACATAGGAGATGGATGCTACGTACGCCTCCCGGAACCTATTCTCTTTTTTTCACTCTCTGATCAGTCGATAAGGCATGGTGGTTTATTTTGCTGTTGTCATCTCCGCCCGGTTAATTATGCTCGCTGCCCGCGCGATCATCACTTCAATCGGCACCTACTACTCAATTTTCAGGTGCGACGAGATCATCGACCTCTTAACGGAGCAGCAGGCTATTGAGAGCGCCTTTCCCCAATGTGTCGCACCAGGGGTGAATCCGGCATCGCTTTGGGTCGCTGTGCATGCATCTACAAAGGAAGGCCCCCTGTATGTAGCGTCGTCAGTTCGTGCAACGAACGGTAAGTCCCGCATTTGATTGGGTCGGTCGAAATGTTGATTGGCGGACTAGGAATGGCATTGTGGATCGCAACACTCATACATATCGTTGCTGTTGAATATTATGTGCGTTCACTCTACTTTCCGAGAACAAGACCTCGATATTTACCTGTTGATTCCCAGATCAATGTCACCGATTCCGCTAACGGTGTACGGATTGGATATGTGCTTGAGCCCCTTGATTATGAGGAGAATTCGACAACATCTTATTGACTGATGGCTGTGTATTAGGTTAACGAAGTGTATCAAAATAACACTGTATATATTCTGTGTACCTTTTGCCAACTTTGCATAAAGTGGGGGCGTTAGCGCCAATAGCAATCTTGTCGCATGTGGCTGCGACACAGAGACGATATGATCTATCAGATGCGAGAATTTTCAATGAAGAAAAAACGATTTCGTAGGCATCGTATGCATTACGGTCTGAGTGAAAGTGGGCGTAATCCACCAACCAAGTGGCGAGTTTGAGCCACATGCTACATGGCGCCTGAACGCCGTCCTGAATCCAGCGAATGCCCTGCATCGCAATTGAAGATACCTTCCATGTCTCGGTATGAGCTAAGAGATCCACGCGAGCGATTGGCCCGGGAGCAATCTTTGCTTCGCCGTCTCGTCGAAGACTTGGAAACTGGGAGAAGGAGACATGTCTGGCGCTGCAGTTCCTGCATCTCTTCTATCTGGTGTTCTCCCGCTCTTCTGATTGTGGCCGCGCGGCGGCCCGCGCCACTGGCTATAGTTGGTCAAGAATAAATGCGAAGGCTGAACGGCCCAGATGGTAGATACATCCAATGTGGCGGAGGCGTCTGTTTGCATCTTCTGTTTTGGAATTGATGCTTCAGTCTTGCGTGCAGCGCTGAACCTTATACACCTCCGACCAGCGCATTTTTGCCCAACAGACGGGCAGCTTGATCCTGAGCTGGAGAGAGACCGTAGGCAGCGTCATTGAATCTAGTCGGCCCTCCGACTTGTAGTGTTGAGTCTGGATCGAGCGACGCCACGAATCGTGATGACTGCGTTGAACAAGCGTTGAAGCTTTGAAGAACGAACGGCCCGATCTTCCGAAATCATCCCAACAACGACAATCAATGCTCCTCCTCACAAACCATTTTGGGAAGTTGCTGCCGCCTTTCCCTCCACCGAAATTTTGTTTCGAAACAACATGCAGAGTGATCCTTCTTCTCAATCGCTCGCTCAGACTCGCACCAAGAAGCGACCAAGGACTGACTCTTTCGACAACGAAATTGCTCTCGCTCTTACTGGTCTCACCGACATTCCGAGTATAAGCGTGGCCCGCGACCCGAAGTACTACCAAGTGAATGGTGACTGCAAGATACGCGTAGGAAACACGCTTTTCTCCGTATGTTCAGCAGAATACCGTCTCGGATGAATGACAACGTACATCTAGATCCATCGTTCGCTCTTTGAACCGGATTTCTTGGCCTTTCAATCCATGCTCCAGCTGAATTCGGCTTCAGGGTTAACAGACGAAAATCCCATTATTCTTGCTAGAGACACAGCAGAACACTTTCGAGCACTTTGTTGGGCTCTATACGCACTGTGCGCCACCCTGTAACTCGATGGGACATGCTAATATTATTGAAGGTCGAATTCGCTCACACCAGAGCAGACGGAGGGGAACTCCATCGAACTGTTGACCGACCTCGCATTCATCTCACATAAATATCAACTAGCCACTATACAGTCGTGGTCCATGAACGCAATTCGTCGAAAATGCGACCATGACATCTGTCTATGGGACAATGAAAAGTCCTACCTCATCCACTGTCCTGACCATTTACTCTCGATTCTACTACGCCTTTTCGTCTTGTACGACGAAACGGCTCTCCAGCTCCTTGTCACCAACTCTTGGATCACTCGCCTCACTTCAGAGCTGCCTCTGTCGGCATTTTCCACCGCCTTTGAATTTGCGGAGGACAACAAACTTCGCACATTTCTTGGGCAGCTATACTATGCTCGCCTCACAGTCGCTGACCATGAATCGAGACACGCGACCTTTCCGCAGGTCAACTTCCCGTTGCAAGAGTTGGAGGAAAGGCACGTACAACGTATCATGCGAGGATCCTGGGCCCTGTCCAATGCCTGGCAGAATCTACTTCTTTCCCTCCCGTCGCTACCTGCTCACAGCGGCTGTCAACAACATGATTCCAAATGCATTCCGGAGTGGAAGAAGCTGTGGGCCAGTGCATCTACTCGCGGTTCGGTGTCGGATATTCGATCCAAACTGAGATATATCAGGGACTGCCTGGTCAATGCCTCTTACTACGGCAATGGTCGTATCTCGCTTGGCTGTATCACGGCAGGGCAAAGCATCGTCGTCCCCTTGATTGAGAAGGTCGAGCTCGCCTTCCCCGACTATTTCCTGGGACCGGAATGACCTCTGCTTCGAGTGGGATGAAGTACAGGGAATCTCGGTATGTTGCCATTGAGCTCGTGTAGAAACCCCAGTAATGTAATTCGTGGAAAAATTACGGACAAAATAATGTAAAGATCGCAAAAGAATGGCAAACAACGGATTCCGTTGGGGAAAGCAAACAGGCGAGAGACAGCGCCGCAGACAAGTAACAAGACGAGATCATGACGGAGGTCGCGGTACAGGCAATGGGCGGAGTCGCCGGGCACCGTTCGACGCGACTTCATCAGTGGTCGTAGATTTGCTGTTTGTCGAGGCTTTAGGCTCATTGGCCAGAGGCGGAGCAGGCAGAGCACGATGAGTTCGTGCTTGCGGCGTATCCTTGGGCGGAAGCGGGGGTGGAGGCGTTAAATTATTCATAGCGGAGGGTAACGACGATGATCGAGGATAGAAAACGCGGGGGCGACCTGCATCATGCGCACTTTGTGTGGCCGTGACCTGCGTAGATACGAGGATCTCCAGGGCTTGACCATTGAAGGTGTAGCCGTCCGTCATCCGGAATTTCGATTTCGGCGGTGTAGACCGGGAAAAGAATTCGCGAGGTCGACGTGCAGGCTGTGAACGCGGGCGAGACTCGCTAGGACTCTCCACAACAACTTCGGGCCGACAGTCAACATATATGGGATCGCCGTTTTGCATGGTTTTAACCGAATTGTTGCGGCTTGATTTTCCCCGCTTGCCCCGCGTGCGACGGCCGCCTTTGGTACCACCAGAAGAACGACCAGAATCTTCTTCGTCGGCCGATAGCCGTGGTGCACCACTCCATGAGTGCACTCCTGAGAGATATGTTTTCGGAGGGGGAGTGGGGGGTTCGTCATATGCGTTCGTCAAGGCATTGGGAGAAGGAGGAAGGTGTTTTCCTAGAGCATGCGACATGAATGTTCTGATCAGACCCAGTTAAGAGCCACTCACCATGACGGCCCTCTTCCTTTCCATCCTTCGAGTCGTCAGACTCACTTCTCCCTAATTCAGGCTCAATGTCCCGGACCATGCGTCCTTCACGCCTCAATGATGTGGTCCCACCCAAATAATCCTCCGCCTGAGCAACATTCAGCAGCGAACTTCATAAGGGTGACGCGCACGACGTACCTCTGTCTGGGCCAGCCACTCAGCTACCGTCCAACGCCCCATCAAGAAATAAAAAAGCAAAAGAGAAAAGAAATAAAAAGCTGACGGAGAAAGAAAAAAGGGGATTCAATCGGGGGATGTCCATGGTGGTACACGAGTTTAAGTACACGCTCGCCAAGGCCAGACAACTGCCAGACAGTTCCACAGAACAACATCAATGGGGATCATTGTTTGTGTGATCGGCCACGCTGGACCGGAAGTGGTTACAGGTGGTCGCAGATGGTCGCGCCATTGCGGTGTTGACTTGACCCTGACGAAACGGAGGGCGGATCGGATGGCCACAAAACTGCCACGAGGAGCCAGAGGCTTGAGCATGACGCCAGAGGTACATGAACGGAGCAAGCAACGGAGGCGGATACACCGCAATGGCAGCGTAGATACATAGGTGAAACTTGCGTGAAACTTCTTCTCGATCAGGGCAGAATCCGCCAGTAAGAACCATTTTCGCGTCTTTTTGCTCCAGCAATCTGCAGTTGGCAGTTCCGAAAGAAAAAAGTGCCAACCACAGTGTTGGCCGTTCCAGTATAGTATCACAGTAAAGCAGCGCGCATCGCATCGCATAGAGCCAGCTAGAGAGCAAGTGCGGCACCCCGATATAAGGCCAAGTGGCAAGCACCATGCTGTTTTCTCAAACGAAGAGTGATACGCGCAACCACCTAAAACCGGAGACCCAGATGGATTCCGCTCGTCGCCGTGGCTGCGGAACTCCTGTCGATGTCGGTATAACGTTCATAGATCGAGGAGACTCGGTGGGGGACGTTCAAAACAAAAGCGTTTGTGGTCGAGGTCAACTGCCAAAGAGAAATTCGTTGTCAGGAAGACAGTTCAATAGAGACAGTTGAGCTGTGACGTTGGTCACAAGGCTCACTCTCCGCCTCTACCAAACCCTCTACACACCATGCTGTTTCGCAACGGACTTAGCTGATTAGATGGCGTCTTTGAACCCTTTCGAACGTGTTTCACAAAATTTATCAGCAATCGGCGCGCTATCTATCCACGATTTTCTGTCTCTGAAGCCGGAACGGTCGGTCGTCAGTAGTCGAAACAACCCGTTGTCCAATGCATCTCCTGCCTTCAATATTTCTGCCGACGTTGCTCCTGGAGCTATAACAACATCTGCTTCACCTCTTGTCCGACTCCAAGATGCTTGCATTCGCCAGTTCGGTCATTTAAGCAACAGTCTGAAATTCGAGTTTCTGGAAGAAGCTCCCGATAGTGATGCCCCTCCGTTCCAAATAGATTTGCACTGATTGCACCTCAGAAAGACAGTGTATTCTTACGATCACGCGGCCGGATGGCTCTACTAGGTCTTACAAGACGGAGCCTAAACATCGACGCATGGTTGACGCAAAGCTTCAGGCAGCCACCATAGCTACTGAGCTCGGTGCAATGGATTTCATCGCTCATGGTGACCCCGATGAGCTGAAGGCGAAAAAGGGCGTCCTTCTTGCACCCTTGGAAGTTCATCGCTTGCCTTCCGCTTCGGAACCAGAGCAAATTTTACAGTCGCTGAACATCACATCCGTCGCCGAAATTGAAGCCTGCTGTCGAATATGGCGTGGGGATAGAGTCGAGCCTAGTTGGTTCTCGTTCTCTACCCCGTCAAACAGTAGGCATCTTTTCTTCCTCTCATTTGAATTCTTAAATCGTTCAAGAATGGGGTGCAGCATTGAAAATACAGCTGGCTTTGCACTGTTATCATGTTTACTCATCCGAGCCCAGCTTTAATTCCTCCTCTGATGCGATGAAACAATGTGCGGACCTTGCGATCACTGAAGGTGTCTTGGAGTTTATAAAGCACGGCAATGGTCAAGCAACACCTCAGTCCGATAATACCATTCCTATCCAGCAATCTAATTCAACAGAAGCTCCTCTCGACCTGCAATCTTTCTACGAGTTGCTCCCTAGACCTCATGAAGAGGCATTTGATAATAAAACCGCTGCTGAAATTGACGCCACGAGATGGTTAGGCAATATTCTCCGAGTTACCAATGCTCAGGGAGCACGCTTCAGTGCCGATTATTACGCATTACAAGGCGGCGCTCTCCGGCCCCTACATGGATGTGTACTTCGACTAAACCGCCCTGGAACATGCCGCACCTACCTTGTCGAGCCTCAGTTCCTCAGCTACAAAGAAGTCAAATCGGCCGTCACGTTGCTTGCTCTCTCGCTCGGTGGCGGCAAATGGATACGAGAGGTTGGTCTGGATCTGGAGGTTCGCATCACGCCAGAAATACGCCAGTTTGTGCAGAAATATCTCCCCGTACTTGCCCAGGAGACGCAGAGAGTTAGTAAGACTACACCACGCTTCGAGTTCGCTACTGAAGGCCATGGTGAGAACGCAATGATATCTGATTTAAATCATCTGCTGATAATTCGCAGTGCACGGCTGTAAACTGGAGGTTCATGTCAAGCCACCAAGTCGAGATGCCTCAGCCAGTCTTGTGCGTTACGAGGTCCCAGTTGACAATCGCACGAAGAATGACGCCAAAGTCGCCGTTGTTTACCTGGCCATTCAACAAGGTGTCTTCGACCTTCTGGGAAATGGTGGGCAGCCTCTTCGCCCTGGCCAGCCCCCCGCTTTCTCGATCGACGGCGGTGTACCTCAGCTGGCCCTGTCCTGGAAAGCTTCACACAAGGCTGAGGACAAGAAAAGGAAAGGGGACAACGACACTGGTGACACTCACAGCACACCGAAGAAACAGAAGACTGGCGCGAATGTCGTGCATGCTCTTCCTCGGAAACCTGTCGCCTTTTGGGCATCGTCAACACCTTCTCATGGATACCAATCTACGGGTCGTCGAGGTAGATATACATACACTCTACTCCCTACAGGTAAACGCGTGCTGATTGGTTTTTCAGTCGTGCCACCACCTGCTCCTCGAGCTATGCAACATTCATCGCACGTCCCGGCGCCAAAAAAGCTTTTGCGGGACGCTTCCTCTGCCAGTCTCGAGGATGGGGAGCTGGATGAGAATGAAGATACGTAGCCTCGACGCGATTCGCAGCTTTAATTCTTCCGAGGAACAAGCACGCGAAGCTTCTTCGTGTGGACAACGTTCCGAACGCCGAACAAATTAGCCCGCGCGATGGACCAGTGGTCACCCGGAATACAGTACAACCCTCCCATCTGCAGCTCGCCGCGATGTATGGATATGTTTGAAGTGAATGCTGCGGCTGTACCTAATGAAGTCTCTGGTATTTTCACCGAAAATAAGATGAAATCTTTTGGTGTAAATTAAGTATGCGGACAACGCGCAAGCAGCACAAGCGTTGTCACGCGTCAGTCACATCACGCACATACGCGTTCCCTCTTACTGTCATGGACCACTTTCCTCTAAACTGGGGCCGCCCTGTGAGCTCGACAACGACGCACAAGGGGAACAATACTCATACAATATCTAGCGAAATGATGCAATAGATTCATATGCCACGTTCCCCATCCAACAACGGCCAACCCATGTTCCAAAGGACGTTTTTGCAGCTGGCATTCAACATACACAACAGCCGATCGTCACCGGTACCAGCGTACTTGCTATCAAATTCAAAGACGGCGTTATGATGGCTGCCGACAACCTTGGTGCGCCGTTAGCCTCGTTATGCCAATAATCATTCACTCAAAAACCATTTTCGATTGCGTGCAGCATCCTACGGCTCCCTAGCGCGCTTCCGCGATATTCAGCGCTTGGTTCCCGTTGGCGAACATACTGTTCTGGGCGCCGGTGGTGACATGAGTGATTTCCAGTACATTCAGGGTATCCTCGACGACCTCATGATCGACGAATTTGCTGCTGGTGATGGGAACACGCTCGGTCCTGCAGAGGTCCACAATTATCTCTCCGAGCTCATGTACGCGCGCCGATCTAAGATGAACCCGCTGTGGAATTCGCTGCTTGTGGGCGGGTTCAAGGATGGTAAACGGTAGGTTGACAGTTGTCTGGTTATTGTTGAATGTATTCATTAACCTTTGGTCCCGTGTAGTTTCTTGGCATATGTCGACCTGCTGGGGACGACATATTCAGCTTCGACTCTAGCTACAGGTTATGGCGCGCACATCGCACAACCTCTGCTCCGAAGCGCGGTCGAAGGGAAGGAAGACACGTTAACTGAGGACGAGGCACGCAAGATTATTGAACAAAGTATGACAGTACTTTTCTACCGCGATGCTCGCAGTCTCGACAAAGTAAGACCACTTCATTGCCTGTATCTCTCGCCGATATTCACTGAGAACCTTCTAGTACCAAATTGCAACTGTAACGGCGAAAGGAGTTCACATCTCTGATTCGCGGAAATTGGAGACATCGTGGTCGTTTGCTGAGGGTATACGCGGCTATGGTGCTCAGACGCAGTAGTAAATTTGTACTGAAAATGCCAAATTTTGCCGATTACATGTTTTGGGCCACAAAGGTTGCTCTTGCGACCGAATAGTTCAGGCAAGTGATTCCTTCGAGCCATACACGTATATTTTTTGTATCGTACGCATCCAGTGTTCAATCTGTGTGCTCGTTGCGTGATTGGCGCGTTTTGCGTCACCCAAGCTGCGCAAGAATCGTCTTGGCGTCGGTGACAGTGAGTTGGCTGGGTATTTCTTCCACAGCAATTGTTTCGACCTGGTCCCCGTTGGCCACGATCACGAAGCGCTATCCTCGAGTCAGATAAACCAGATGGGACGTGTACGCGTTCAATATACATACCTTGGAGCGCGGACTACCCAATAAAGGAGAAGCGTCGAAGAGCAGCCCGAGAGCAGTTGAAAAGGCGCCGCTATCGTCCGAGATGAAACGAACCGCTACAAAATAAAACAAGTGAGTACATGTACAGGCCATTGACTTGAAATGCAACGTACGCGTCCCTTCTGGGGCGAGGTTCTCTTTCCAAGCTCTACAAAATATTCAGAATGCAGGAGTTATTCATGCAAAGATGACGCGCACTTGAGGACGAAGACGTCATTGACGGCGACAACAGCGATTTGCTCGACGCCTTTAGCTTTGAAGGCGTCGAAAGACTTTATGTAGCCGGGGATCTGAGCGTGGCATGTGCCAGTGAACGCGCCGGGAACGCCAACCTACGAATCGCTCAGAACAAACCTGCATACCAGCGGAACGGAGGGCGACCAACAATGATGTGCTTTCCTGTAGGGAACTGGAACGGCGCGGGCTTGTCCGCCGCACCCTCCTTGACAGGAACGGTAGGCAGAGTAGACCCAGGGGTGATAGTTTCGACGTGGCCGGGGGTGATAGCAGAGGTCGCAACTGAATGGATGGTACGAAGGGCTTCAGAAATGGAGGAAGTCATGGTGGAAGAAGAGATACAAGAGGGGATCTGCTGGGCAAGAAGGAAAGAAAGACGCGTTTTATGTAGATTACAATAGATCCAGTGACTTGGCACCGCTCGGGACAAAGGTGCACTTACAGACCACACTCACATTGTCTGCCGATCAGCCTCAGGCCCCCGATTGCCGCGCCTACATGAATATTCTGGCGAGGGCGATGCAATACTTTGTGACCAGGGACGGTCCGCAGCCGTTGAGAAGCGGCAGCTAGACGTATCGAAGTTGTGATGCAAGACGGCGGTCTCATCGTGGTTGGAAGTAAGCGTAAATCACCGTGTTCCGAACACTGTTCAACGACCGAAACAATTTTTTCTTGCAAATTTACTCAACAAGTACTCGCATTGAACCAACATTAAACGCACAATATTGAGCCCCTCAGATCTCAGATAAAGATAGTCTTAGGTATTGGGGAGTGACCCGACGGGGCACGGCAGGCACGGGTAGCGCGATTTTCGTTCTACATGACTCTAAAATTGTCATACAATTTGTATGAGGAACATGTTCCGACGTCGGCGACGCCGGGTGAACTTTTGGCTGTTCGTGTCGGATTGAGGGAAACGACAAGCGACAGGTCCAGCTATCAAGAGACACCAGCAAAACTGAGGTTGAGCCAACACCGAAGGAGAACATGTCGTTAGTGTTGCGACACGCCTGATACTGGCAAGCAATGCATAGGGCCGCTGACGCAAGATGGATTGTGTACCGCGCCGCACTGCCATAAATTTCGCTGCGATTACTAGAAAATGTGGGTGGGTAGCCCAGAAATCAGAGTGAGGTTAAAGCGAGCTCGAACAGTAAGCCAAAGCCGGCGGATCGGCGGCAGCAACTTTCGTCAATCAGCTCTCCTCTGTGTCCACAATAAGGCGTACAACGAACAAATTTGCATTCCCGGTCTGCCTTTCACCTTCCAGTGCACGCGTCCATAACTTTCTCCGCCGCAGCCTGCCCACTCAAGTAAGCACCAGCTACAGTCCCGCACTCGTCAAACGGCGCCGCATGCTCTCCGCAGAACCAGAGTTTCCTGTCTGCGCACCCCATCCTGAAAGCCAAAACATCTTCGTCCGCCGATTCTGATCCGACGGGAAAATTGCAGTAGCTCGCGTTCCCGTTGAGTTCATCGCGCAGCCATTCGGTCGCAAGGATGTTGGCGGGGCGGCACGCATCGCTGGTGGAATCAAAGCCAGGAAGTCTGGAGTAGTAAGACCGAAAGAAGGCGTCTAGCAGGCGGAATTTTTCTTCCGCAGGTTTACTATGGATGAGATTGACAATGTATCGCGAACAATCGCCGTAGAGGTAGAACAGAAGCGTCGGGTGGTTGTTTGGCGGAGCGAAAGTCGAGAGATCCCAGATCTCCTGCGGCCAGGCAGACGGGTTTGTGTCCCCCGCATAGGACGGTGAAAGCCAATTCGCATAGCAGGGGAAGGTGTTCGCCTGTGGATCGGCTGTCCAGAATACGGCAGGAAAGGTGATGAAAACCTTTTCCAGCTGAGAAAGCCCGAGATTGGTAACAGCACTTGCGATTCGAGGCGGAAGGGGAGGAGAGAAGGCGGAAAGGTGCCGCTTCAGCCAGCCTAGAGGCGTCGACAGGACAACGTGGTCAAAAGACAGAGAAGAGCCATCAGCCAAGGACAAAATGACCTGGCCATCCGAAGTCGCAGGCGTCGACACATGTTCGACGTATGTGTTTAGACTGATCTTGGCTCCGGCAAGAGCAGGCGCTGCACAACGCTGCAGAATCTGCGAGTAGTTGGACTCAACGAACATTTCCTCTGCCAGGGTAATTCCTATGAGCATGACTGTTGTTTTTCGGGGGGACGACTGACCTCCACCACAACACTCCTCCATCCAAGCAAATCGCAGGCTCTGTTTCCAAACAGGCTCCCCAACGTAAGCGCCAAACATTTCACTCATCTGCGCCAGTGTTTCTTTTTCGCTGGGGTCGCTCAGACGCATGGCCGCTTCCCGTTTAACAAAATCGTAGAGGGATTCATCAGCAGGGATCGACTTTCCCCCATCTTTCTCCCGTGCCACTTCGCTGTATCTAAACGCATCCTCGATGATCTCCCAGAGGAGGGTGGATAGCCGCTCTGTCACTTCAGGCGGTAGCGCGTTACCGTTCGCATCGAAGATGAGCTGCTTGTTGTTCCAGTAATGCACCGGAGTTTTTGTGTCCGTCGCGAGTTTGAAGATAGGATGGGGAACATCCGAGTCCGTCCAGGCATGGATCCAGTTCGGACCACTGTGAGTGTGAGCACAATTTTCGAGTCATTGAGAGCATAGCGACCTACATGTCCACAGTGTAGCCTAGAGCATCGGACTGGCATATCTATTTATCGTCGTTCAGGGCTCGAAATGCGCAAGACAAGAACCAACGGACTCTTCCGCCTATTCTATCGCGTGCTTCAAGGATGGTAACTCGAAGACCTCGAGAGAGAAGGACATCAGCACATCGAAGTCCAGAAATGCCAGCTCCGACGATGCAAACGTGAGGTTTATCGCTGGAGGCTTCAGAGGGCATCGGCGATGCAAGACAGAAAGCGTATGAGATGCGAAACCGCGAAGATACCAAGCTTAATATGGCTTTTCATGGTGAGAGTTGTAATTCAGGTTGTAGTTGGAAGTGCCACAAATGTGTCTACTTAGCACCGCATGTCCTGCCAGTCAATTCTCTCGGTCAAAAACCATGCGGTACACACAATCTGAACAGTCTCAGTTGGAGAAAATACAGTACTGTAGGTATAACAATCCGTGTGAGTGAATACAAAGATACAACTTGAAATGATCACAGCTATGATAAATGGGAAAGCAGGGGAAAGCCTACAGCCACGAAACGATTCTAATCCAATGGTAAAAAAATCCCTCAGTCGAACTCTATGAAGTCGATTTAGTTCTGAACAATGCGCTCGATAATGTCAGCGAGCTGGAACTGCTGCTGCTGCGGGTCCGGGACCTGGTTGAAAGCAGTTAGATTGACACATCACAGCAGCTTAACAACTTACTGGGCCGCCTCTTTGTCCCTCAATTGTCGAATGGCCGCCTCCTCTTCCAGCATGATCACTACGTCCGCATGCCCGCGTTGTTCTGCTAGCGACATCGGTGTATCATTGTCCACATCGACATTATCTGTTGACATGTTGAGAACGAGACAGGGAACTTTGCCTCACCCATACCTATTTTGGCGCCATGATCTAGCAACAAGCGTGCAATCGCAGCGTGCCCACCGTAACCGCACATCGAGAGTGCGCTCCAACCCCATCTGTCGACCGCGTTCACGTCCATGCCTGAAGGATTCCGTTTTCAATGCAAAAACTTGAGGCAGTCCAACCAATCATACCCATGCTGAGGAGCCGAGCGACACGGTCGATGTCCCCATCCGAGGCGGCTTGTACAATCGCGGTCTGCTTTTGGAACAACTTCGAGACCAGTCCAAAGGTGCGTCTACGCGGAGACCGGACCAAGGTCGGAGAGGAGGAGGAAAATGAGGCCGAAGATGGCGACAGGTTGTATGTGGGTGGGGGAAGGGAGTACGCAGTTGAGGCGGCTAAGGGTGCGAGAAGGTCGGCTACGCTTCGATCCACGCGCATGCGTTGCACCTCAGCATCGAACGCAGTGCTGGAGGCACTCATGCTTATGACCTCGCGGCGAGGGACAGCCAGGTGATGTTCTGAGATGTGGTTCAAGTCGCTATGAGCGCTGTGATAAGAAGTAGAGCGGTCGTCGGAGTCGTTGGTTGGTGTCAAACTACGAATGCTGGCGCTTTCGTCAAAGCCGGGAGTAGAAGATCGACTATTGTCGTCGTCGCCGGTTGCAATGGAAGTCCGATAGATGGTGCTCGCATCGTCATTGCCCACCATGCGAGCATTTTCATCAAGCATACCACTAGCCGCAGCATCCTTGAGCCATGCAATTATATATTCGTGACGTTCCTCCGCGACGACGGCGGAAATGCCCAAATCATCGAGTTCTTTCCGCAATTCGGGCCAAAATTCAGGCGAGTCGATTGTGTCTGCGATGTCTGAGTTGGCTACCACAGATTTTTCACGCATGCCAGCTTGAATTTCGGTGACCATTTTGATCAGTCTTTTCTCGATGCGTGCCGTAGAAGCACTTGAAATGAGGGCACGACAATCAGGACCATCTCGTAGTACACATGCGAGAGACTTACTTGATCAGTGCCGCAATGAAACTCGTGAGCGAGGTAGTACACGAAATGAGACGCTGCCGAACGTCTGAGAGGTCCTTCAAGCCAAAACACATGCGGTCCCATGTCCGTTGGCGTTGCGTGGCCAGACTCTCATAGCGATGATATAACGCGTCGAGCTCTTGTAAAGAGCCCTGGCAGCCCTGCATCAAGAGGTTGAGCCGATTTTTCCGCGAGTCTTCGAGTTCATCCCCGTGCTCTTCCACGAAGTCGCAAATCTCGCTAAGCACAGCGTGTAGAGCCATGAGTTCAGTCGACATGGAACGAAAGTGTTCAGACCTGTGATATTCGCGTCATCAAGTAGCACTGGCAGAGACAGACAACATACGATTCTTTTGAGTTCTTGTAAAGCCGCCATGCCAGACTTGTCACCAGGACGACATCGCCCACTCCAACCCCGAAGCTCATCGTGTTTCGCGGCCCAGGAGGTCAAGAGATGAGAATCGGTCGTTCACGTAGCACCTGTGAGACTGAGCGAAGATGTATGGGGGACACAGCGGCCAGTGACCGCCAAGTCGACATCTATCATCAGATAAATTGCATACGAAAGCGAGGGTGACGTGAGAGTAGGGAAAGCCACCGCTGGTGAGTATATAAGAGCTATTAGATGGCGAACGCTACGAATAGGCCTTTGAAGGCTTAGGCACCCGCTAAGAACGTGCGAGACTGCGAGTGGACGCAGTGGTCGAATTCAAAACAGAGTTAACAACCAGAGCATGCACGACAAGAGGCAAAAAGAGATGTCGATGTTTATCAGTGTTCTGAAAACTCGGTATGATTAACGTTGTAACCAGTCGTCTGTGGATAGGACAGTCAAGGCAGAGCAGATTGAGAGAAGGCTGAATACTGAAGGACCCGAGATATTGGTTTGTTCCCCGGGCTGTGGCCATGGGACATGGGCCATTCCAGATAAATTTAAAGTCGTAAAAGACTGTCAGCGTTTGGTCAGCGTGCAGCTGACAGACAGGTTGACCGCGAGTTACAGTTGGCGCTGTGATAGAGGCAAGATGGAATCATGGAGAGGTACCATCGACGCAGGTAAAAATGCCATTCGGCACTCGAAAGATTCAGAGAACCACTGGCAAAGCGTCGGCTTTCGACTCGAAGGTGACGCGGCCCATGGGCGCGCTGTAGACCTCCAGAAAATCCAGAGGGTTCAGAGCTATACCACCTTCATGATACTTCGAGTAAGAGTGTTCAAGCCAAAAAAAACTGGGCGGCTGTGTTGGCCCCCAGCTTTTGATGGCGATTCAAAAAAAAAGTGGATACACACTGTAACACAGTCAATACACAGTAGTAAACGGCGCAAAGATACACAAGTAAATTATCCTATATGATAGTCCCAACGAATAAAAAAACACCGTCTCACGCAGGTGGATGAGGGGTCGGATGCAGCTTAGCCTTCGTGTCCAGCCAATTCCAAATATCGTCAAGCCTCCGAGCTGACAACCCATCGCCATCGAACGCCAAAACCCTACTCGTCTGCAACATCTGGACTGCCTTCTGACATGCCGCCAACGCCGTAGGATCGTCAAGCCAGGGGAGCGCGGCATCATTGAAGAGAGGCGAGCTGATGACAGCCTGCAGCAGTGGTTTTCGTTTCGGGTCATCCACTTCTGCCAAGCTGCAAAACGCAGAAGCAAAGCTTCTCTGATTGTCTGGGTGGGGGGGACGGGACACGAAGAGACCCGGGGAGAGACTATCGAACGTTTCCATTGCATTGTTGGGTAATTGTCCCCCCAGAATACAATCACTGGCACTGCCGTCGTCCGAACAAGCCTTGAGGAATTCCGAAGCAATGGCAAGTCGCGCCTCCTCCATTCTCCTATCCAAGCGAGGAAGTAATTCGGTCGCATGGTTCGCCGCGTCAAGAGCATGTTGACGCCATTCTCTATATGCATGGTACGTCTGAATGGTGTAGGAAGGAAATGCATCCAATGGCAACAACGGCCGGGTGCCCATAGTAGGGAACTCGAGCAATAGCGAGCATACCGCGGTGATGAGCCCCCAATCGTCCTCAGTTCGGCGAACCTCGAACAGCAGTGTCGGTGACGCAGACGGCCGTTCATTCGCAGTCAAGTGGTACTGGAGAGTATCCAAATGTTTCTGCAGTTCTTTGGATTGGTATGCTCTATCATACGAGTTCAGGATATGCGTCTTCAGGAGGGCAAGGATTGACGCGGAATACGTAGGCGCCGGGGTAATGGACAGAGTACTTGCATTGAAACGCGGCCAAGTAGGCAGCCGTGCCTCAGGGGTGGACAGTCCAGGGAACAGCGAAGCTAAATGCCATATAGCTTGAGAATAATCTCCCAACAGATCAGGCCGTTCGCGCAACGGCAGTCTGGAAATTACGCGTTCCCAGTGTCGAGTCATGTTACAGTCCCGCAAAGCCCGACAAATCGCCTCGTTTGAACCTCTTTTGTTGATGTATTCGACGCCGCTGTCCGTAACCCGTTGTAGCATCTCTGGATCATTGCTGCCAGGCATCACTTCAAACCACGGCAGGATTGTGGCAAAGATGAGATCGTTGTGAATTATACGCGGCTCCCTCGACTGAGCGGCTTTCCGAGCGTTGTCACAGAACGTAGCAACGGCGAGGCCCACAGGAATGTCGATGGGTTCCAATCCACGCTGAAGTGTTTGCACCGTCAAGTCAAACTCATACGGAGGTCCATCAAGGTCCGTGCACTGTTGCAGGTAAGTCAGCAGGACGCGGTGTTGGACTGCATTGAACGATGTCGGAACGAGGGTCACAATCTGGGTTACATTTTGCAGCCAGTCAGTCGCAGAATGAAGAGTGAGAGGTGCGACCTTCGTGGAAAATGTTTTGAGCCCAACCAGAAGCTCCTCCAGGTTGTGTTCCATGTATGTTATAGGGATGAGATATGCCCATTTGCAACGCCGTCGTTCAGCAAGGAAATCCTCCAGTTCATGACGGAGTTTCGGCAAATCAGGTAGTTTGCCATCCGCCAAGGCACCTTCGCTGCGTTGCAAAGAAGCAGTGAGCCTCTTGGCATGGCCATACAATGAACACAGATTGTTCCAATCGGCGAGTGCAGCTATCGAGGATAGATAGGACGCGTTTCCTGGATTCTTTGGAGGTAGGAAACGCAGGCCTTGGAATGAGTTCAGTGGCTGATCAGGGGTGGGAGGAGGTGGTTCTAGTGGATCTAGCTCTTTCGAAGGATCCTCGCGGTCGACACCTTTTTCTGACATCATTCCTATACACCATATGGCTTTGAGACACGAAATTTCGCGTCGCGTTTTCACCATGGGCTCGAGCAGACCGCTCTCGCAACTCTGCATGAGGTGCTCGATACGGTACCCCAAGAGAACCTGGGGATTGGTGAGGAGACCACGGATGAGATTGTCATATTTTCGTCGTCTGCCTTGCACTGGGGGAAAAATAATTAACATATGATCGGACCACAATGGGTGATTGAAACAGCACATACGTCCCCAGATTGCAGATGGAATTCCTTCCACAAACGGCTCCAATTCGTCGTCGTCTGCCAGCGATTTCATCGTCCACGCCAACGCACGTGTATCACGCGCTTCACGATGATTAGACCGTACTGTCGCGTTTCGTATCATCGCGTTGATCATGGAAAAACGATGGAGATATGTAGGTGTCAAGTCGTTCTCATTCAAAAGTTCATAAGAAGAAAACCGTTTCAGGAAATATCGCCTGACATTCCAGAAAATATTCGAGAGCGGTGTCCGATATCTGAAAATGTCACGTTCAGGTGCAGGGAGGATGATATGGAAGCGCACAACGTACGGGCAATCGAGTTCGACAAGCGGTAAGACGGTCACGGTAGTATAGAGAACAGCTATGATGGCGAGCAGGGCGGCAGCTACATAGGCAACGGCGTTGTTGACGGGAAAGAGGAAGGCGATGAGGCCGCCAAAGAAGCAGAGGAGCGACAGGTGTAGTAGAAGGGGGATCGCGCTGACAACTGCGTGCATACGGAACCGCTGAAGACCATAATACAAGTAGGCGAATATGCGAGCCCGTTTGACCGGAGAGGGTAACAAATCTGTTCTGCGAATGGTCTGTCAGTATAGATTGAGAAACGACGATGTATAGCCTGCTACCTTTGCACGAATTCGCGCGACCATTGCTCTACAAGCGTAGCGATGAGAGCACTCGCGAGACTGAGACCAAGACTGATAAACCAGAGTATGTTGCAGGCCAAAGGCGCGATCAAGTCTTGAGGCTGCCGAAGGTTGTCGGTAAATTGATCACAAGGCAGAGGAGTCTTAATATCGGGCGGGAAGGAATTGGAGGCGGTCAAAGCGAGTTGCGCGGAACAGGCTGCCGCGTACGCTGATAGCGTGTCCGTATCAGGTTGGAGGGTCTTGTAACTTTCGACAATGAATGTTGTGAGGATTGCAGAGAAAAGACCAGTCTTCCAGATTTGGTTTCTAGTTCATTCTTGAACGGTTCTAAGATAAGGGGACATACAAAGATGAGCATTCCGTTCATGTTACGCCTCCAGCTGTCTGCCAAAGCCTGGTCGTATTTTTCGGCTTCTGAGGTGTAGACACTCCATATTTTTGCGCAAGGCTCGTCACCTTCAAGAAATTCAGTTCGTACTATTCAGAACGATGAAATCTTGCGCACCTGGCGTGTCGACAGGCACAGTGCCTTCTTCAGACGAGACCTTCTCCATGCTGGCCATGGGCTACCCTCGAGCCAACGACAAGGAAGAAAGAGAGGTGTAGAGTCCATAAATGGCGGTAGCAGGTAGCAATCATGGCAGTAGCGGCCAACTGCTGATCAAAGGCGAACGTTGCTCGGATCCTCGAGTACTAGTCTCACGACCTTGACGCCGCTATTGTGCTAAATTTGCCGACATGATGGCGGCGGCGACATCTTTGACCTGATACACCTCCAGCTGTAGAATCATCTAAGAATGCAGCCAACGAGGGTTCACGTCCGAATCACAAATATACATTGAAGAAGACTGCGGCATGGACATTTTTTCCTCTAGATACGAACCACACGCGGATGAACCAAGTACAACGCAGCGCTGAAGACAAAATTGACAATCCCCCCCATGAGCAAGGTCGCCCCGCTGACACCCCATTCTTTCGGAGCCAAAACGCATGTGAGAAGGGACAGCGTCGACCATGCTGCGGTCATTCCGACTAAAAGTCCATAATTAGCTGCAATGCTGTGTCATACAGTGAATGCGAAGGACATACAAATGGGAGGCAATACTGCGGGACCAGATCTTGCAGCAATCAGGTTTCCTAGCCCGACCGAAGCAACGAGACATGCGATGGAATGGTTGAAGCCTGGGGCAGCCGACGCATTCGATATGTACTGCAGATTATCGCAGTCTTGAGTTCAGAGAGAACGCAGCGTGAAAAGTGATAAGATACGCACGAAGCCAGTGAGAGATGAGAGAGCTTTTGTAGCTGCAGACTGGTATAGAAGCGCTGGTTTCGCAAATAAAATGAGGCCGATGCCAATGTCAGCAACGCCTTTGGCAAAGACAAGTGTAGATGGGTTCATGGGAAGCACAATTGAGGAGTCGATGAGCGAGAGGTGAGGGAAATTGGACAGGTCAAGGGTCGGGCGGGGTTCGATGTCTTGTACCTGCACTTCATCCCTGTCTGAGTCTGAGCGTGTCCAACTATGGGATCTAAAACATATAGAGGCACTATAATTGAAACATCAAGTACACACACACACTGGGCTTGCCATACAAATTACAGAGACTGCTTGATACACTGTTTCCTTTGAATTCTTCGACCAGCAAAGTCACTCCACATTCTATCTGCCCGCACCTGAGCAAAACAACGCGAAATCAACGCCAGTCACCAAAAAATCCAACTCATATTTATTACGCACCCGACGAACCACCACCGTTTTTCGTCTGCAGCAGACCCAGCGCATTGCTATTATGCCGCGAACCACCATCAAGACTGGATCGCGGTATATCGAACTGCCGTTCCCGATGTTGATCCTCCAGTGCCTTTACTAGGCGTCCAATATTCTCCATGAAAACATCTATCTCCTGCAAAAACGACGTGGGGTTGGGAGAAGGGGGAGTTTGCAGAGCAGGGGAGCTAGAGAGGCGAGATGACGATGCGATCGAGGACGGCGACGACGACGACGCGAGAGTGGGGGTGGGCAATGTACGCGCAGGCATGGATGGATGGACGAGTCGACGTCGAAGGATGTATTTGTCTGAGCTTTGCTTCGATTGAGGTTGTACCTGACTGTGCCCAACAAGACGGCTTTATATCTAGGACTCGGAGGTCGATGGCTTGGCACCTGTTGTCATGAACAATAGATTGTTTTCATTTGGCTCAGAGAGGAAAGATAGCTGACGAACCTCACAATAAGCTAAATGCGGGTGGGAGCTGGGCGGGAGAGAGTTGAAAGCAGCGCAGGAAGAGCTCTCGGCTTTATCTAGGACCGCCCAGTAACAACATCACAACGATTCACGGGCAAGAATTCCCACTCGTGCGGATGGTTACCTGCTTGGTTACCATGGATCATACCTACCTCAGTCTACCTCCACAAAAAAAACTTGATGGATTAATCATGTCGTTGTTGCCATTGGCATGGCCGTGCTCTTTTGTCTGAGAGCTCGACGACGTTCTCCACAGCACACTGGAGCAGACCAGACAGCGCCAAATTCGAAAGACATCGAGAATCGCGAGAGTGTCTGAGAGTGTCCGCAACAAATGTGCCAAGGGAGCGAGGAAGTTTGATGGTAAGCATGATCTACGGATCCGCCGCATAGATATCGCATGAATCGAAGTTCGACGTCGCTCGCGAAGCTTGCAGGTCGTGCGTGTCAGCGACCTCGTGTCCCTCACTGACACGAAGTTCGTTGGCGCTCATTGCCCAGAGAATCGCGCGAGGTAACCGACGTGGAGACAAAGGATACAGTCATACAAATTTGAGCATTGCGTAGATAAAACAAAATCTAGACATGATTGTCAGCCCCAAGCACCATCATAACACAGTTAACACAGTCCACTCACCAACTACGGAACTCGAACGCTTTCTTGACAGGGGCGGAATGGCTGGCGAGCGAGGGTTCTGACACACACAACTACGTCCATACCCGACACTCCATTTCGCTGACATCAGGAGACCGTCGAGGCAGCAGGTCCATGCCCTTCCACCATTTAAATCGGCTTGATCTTGAAATGGAGAGAGATGAGGGAGAAGATGAGGCACTGGTGATCAACACGCGTCAGCGGGGGAGTATGTTAAAAGCGAGTGAACAACACGATTCACCTTGAGGTCTTGAACGAGATAATAGAACACGCGTAGTCCTTCGGGGTCTTCGCTGTCTTGGATGTCGACCAGCGAACCGATTTTGGCCGTCTAAGATGAAGGTGAGCGAACCTGACTATATAATAACAGGCGAGTAGGCCCTGGCAGGTTCCGCACAACGAGGAGCCCGAGCCCTCACAAGAATCACATACCTCGAAAGCAATGTGGTCGTTCCCTACTCGAATTTCCAACTCCTGCTTCCCGACGATATTTTTCTTCGGCCAGTTCGTGTCATCTTCTCTACACCACACCACCATATCAGACACCCATCCTTTATCCTTTGGAAACAGCCAATCCAGTAAACGCACTTTGTGATTTCGCTCGCCTCGACAATCCGCTTAAGCTCCTTTACCACCAGTGGGCCCACCCACACTATATTATGGGATACGTTTAGCATCGTGTTTGCGGGAAAAAAAAACAACAGAGAAAACAGAAACGCACTCTCTTTACGGATGAGACTGTCATTTCGGTAGTTGGAGTTGTTGGCGTATCGGAGACGACCATGAGAGTATTCGAATTCGAGGAACTCGTGGCCGTGTTTGCCAGAATGGCCGGTGCTGAGATCAGGTAAATTTCTTGTCCGTGCAGCGGGACGAGGGGGAGATAACTTACTAGTAACTGATGAAAAGGTCAGCGTATTTCAACTTCAGTCATTGAAACCGCATACCGAAGGTAGAAAGGGTCGTTATCGTGGGCGGACATCGTCGACGGCGGGAAGAGGAAAACCACACGTGACTACGGGTATGCAACTTGCTTACTTAATGAAGTGCTGCAAAAAAAAATTGAGAGCTACTGTCTCCGAGTCAGCTACATAGTAGTTCGTTGGGATCAGTTCTCCAGAGAATCTCTAGAGAAGATGCTAAATGCCGAACGCTGACTGAGCGAGGCAACTACTCGCAAACCCTTGAATTCACCGTAGAAATTACAATAATCGTACAAACAACATCACGACCTCGCTAAATTTTGGTAAGAAATACTCGCAACCTCGACGTAGTCTGGCTGGAACAGCCGCGACTGTTCCTGCATCATCCACCTATAACACCGCGTAAGAAGGATCGATCTGGGAAGGAAAGAAAGCTCTACATACGCAAGCAACTCGTTGACATAGTCCCGAACAATGTCCGTCGACTCGGCGTCCAGAGAAGACTGAGCGACCATCGTTGGAAGAGTTACTAAAAGAAACCAGTTGAGCCAAAACTCTGGGTATTTTGCTGTGAACGTGCGTACCCAACATCCGGAGGAGATGTTCAGCGCCGTAAATCTCGCTCATTTCCTTCTCCTGACCGATGATAACCTTTTGTCCGGTGATATATTTCGCTCGGATGGAGGTGTATTGAGGTCGCTCGAAGCGGTAGAGTAGATGATTTGCCAGCGAGCGGTCGAAATACACCTGAAGCCCTGAGATAACGGTGGGTGCCAGCGCTAGTGGATCTCGCAGGCTGCGAGATGCGCATTTCCAATTGAGTGGGAAGATAAGGTCGAGAAGGGCAAAAGCTTACGAAGGAGGCTGAGTCTCTTGAATGAAAGTCTCAAACTGCTGTAACAGTTCTTGTACGGTGGGAGATCTGGGGAGCGTCACTAGCTGTCAAGTAGAAATCATGTCTAAACATTGAAACCATTACACGGTATTGCATTGCGATTACCTTGTTATCTTTCGTGACCGTCTCCCAATCGTCCACAAGTTTGGATTTCAGCTGCTCAGGAATGAGGAGCTTCATTTCGGGTTTCCGTACCCCATCCGGCTATGCAATATTTCTTCATATTGAGGTGAATGTAGTAATGCCATGGTGGAACCTACGTCGTCTCTTCCGCGCTTAGTCCCTCGCGTTCCCGTGTCTTTGCGTGTTCCAGTCCGTGTACTTACACTGGCGCTCGTACCGGCAGCCGGATCTTTCGCAGCAGAGGTACTGGCCTTGGGCTGCGCTCGCGCGGCGGCGGACGGGCCATGTTCCCTTTGTACTTCCTTCTGCTTGAGACGATTGACCTCATTGTCTTTCAGCAGACGCGTCGCCGGAACCCATTCATCCCATCTATCACACACATGGTCAGCCTGGGCGGAGAAGAGATGCGGGGACAGCGACTGACGTTGTCTTCCAGCCTTTGTAGTGGACGAAATAATGCTGGCCTTCGAGACCGGTGAATGCGTTCTTTTCGTCTGCTTCTGGGGCTTGTACTTTGAGCACTTTTGCGACGTAGATGAGGGGGCCGTGGTAGCATAGCACAGTTTCGCCAGTATTGTACGTTGGTGGTTCTGACATGGGTTCGTGTTGTTTGTTCGTGTATCATCTGAATGATCTCTCTATGCTTCTTTCTCTGACGCGACCTTTGGCGCGTAGAGTAACTGGCCGCCTTGGGTCGCGTGCGGTACCACCAAGATTCTATTCGACTGCCCCGCCAATGTTGGTCTCAGTCTCTGCAAGGCGTATTGTGGCTGAAATTATTCAGTGACCCTGAACTTCGACATTTGTTGGAAAAGGAAAAGGCCAAGTGCGTTTCTACTCTCTTTTCCCATTTTGTCTTCTAACGGAAATATAGCGAAACAGACCCTGCTGTCCGCGAGTGCGCATCTCGGTCGTTATGGTGCTGTTCCTTCTCTGAGTGATATCTAGTGAGCTAGAGCGCTACCTCAATGCCCCGCCCCCTCCCATGCCAGATTCTGAAGACGCGTTGTTCAAGTGAATTGTCTTCAATCTCTGAAAACACTCTGTTCACGCATAATCTAGTAAAGAATTCGGAGAGGATCTTCCGGAGGAGACTCAACCTGCTCATGCATCCATATTGACTCCCCAGAGGTATTGCAAGCCGTCTAATGACGCTCGATACGACTAATCCACCCGCAGCGTGGCCCAAGACTCCAAGGATTTGTTCGGCTCAGCGTTCGTGTTTACCCTGCATGTTCATTACAACTGCTCATGTAACGGTACAGACAAAAAACAACCCTTCAAACCCTTCCAAACGGGTTCGACACACGGCAACTACCCTTGCCAGGGCCGCTCCCCGAAGAATTCTCTGAGGTTGAATACGCGGCAACCGTCGTCCATGGCCGCAGCATCCACCGACCCTTCCGGCATCCCCGCACCCACTCTTACCCCGTCGCACAGATCCAATTCCGCTCACACGACATCCTAACCATGAATCTCTTTGTGCACTTCGCCACGCACGCGGCCTACTCCCTCGGCATCCCCTGCTCGCGGATGTACTCCCTACCGACGCAGCGCACCATATGGACGGTCATCCGCGGCCCCTTCGCGCATAAAAAATCGCAGGAGAATTTCGAGCGCAAGGTGCACCGACGGGGGATCAAAGCGTATGACGCCGACCCTGGGGTGGTGGATTTGTGGTTCAAGTATCTACGGCGGCATGCGATGGGTGGAGTGGGGATGCGGTGTGTGAAATGGGAGAGGATGCCGCTGGGTGTCGGGCAGAAACTCGACACGGAAGTGAGGGACACGCTGAATCGCCACAGGCAACTGGCGACGACCAAGAGTCGGATAAAGAGTCTTGGGGACAAGATTGTGCAGAGGGAAATGGGACTAGACACACCTCCGCCGCCTGATAACATAAAAACTGTAGAGACGCTCGAGACATAAAATTATATTTTTTTGCCCGGGCCAGCCAACGATAGCCGAAGTGGCGCCGTCACGTTATCGCACGGCTCTCTTTCCTCTTTCCTTCCCTCTTGCCCCTCAACGCGTGCCTCATCCTCGCGTAACCTCGTCGCGAGTCCCACGCGCAGCTTCTCTCGTCTCTCATGCCCCCCGCCGCGGCAACTCCAGCGGAACTAGACGCGCTGCAAGCACAGCTCACACAGCGGCTCCTGGAGAGCGGGGAATGGGATCGGTATGGGTGCCGTTCCTCGGCTCTTCCTTCATAGTACAACTCATAATGCTCATGGGCTCAGGATCAAGTTCGTATTGGCCGCAAAGCTGAATGACAGTGGATGGACTGATGATATGCGGAATCGGAGTAAGGGTATGTACGTTCTCTTGTTCTATCATAGCTCCACATCCATCCTGTCCGCTTTGGATATATGTATCTCATATTGAGTCTACCACAGAACGAGCTCGCACGATTGAGCCACTTTCATTTAACGCCCTACTGGAGGAAATGCTTCCTCCTGCTCAAAGTGCGTGAAAGTTCCGTTCATTTGAAACTGAATTCACTGTTGTATCGGCAGCTTCGATACCGCTGGCTATACGCAGGGATGTTATAGCGCTCATCCGGGGTTATATAGACCAGCAAATTGAGTGAAGGAAGAAGGACGTGGAACACAAAAGCAGAGGACGGAGGAATCGCAATGTAACACGCAGCTACACATGTACATATATACTCATCGTTTGAATTGGAGCATACTCAACGGATAAGAAGGATCGCAGACACGACTGCCCATGGAAAGACTGTAACTCACGCTGAGACCAGTTGTAAAACCACAGCAAACGGTAGGCAAGAAATTCGCTTCGAGATCTAATTAGCGGGCGGAACGGTATGCAGAATTTTAGTAAGGGTACTGTGAGTAGTACCAGCGACTCATTCGCTCTCGCAACACAAAACTCAAAAGATGAACGGAATCATCGCCTTGCGGCGACGAGGGTACTTGTCCCCAAACTCCTTCTTGTAAGTGCCGTTCTTCTTTCGCGCCCACTGCATCATCTGCGCTGTCGACACCACAAGGAACAATAGCGCTAATTTATTTGAGATCGAAAACTGGATGCGTATGATGAGGGAACATACCCGCAAGGCTGCCAGTCATACATGTCACAACCGCCCATCCCAGGGATTCGAAGAAATAGTTTGGGAAGGCGACGTTGAAGGGCGTGGTGAAGCCGTAACCCATTGGGACGGAGCGAGTGGTTGTACCGGCTGCTCGCAGCGAGCGCATGTACAGGTGGACGGCGAAGTTGGACAGTTCGGCGTACTGGAAGGGAGAGTCAGTGAATTAATATGCGTGAAGGAGGGTATTAATTAAAAGGATGAAGCAAAAGAATAAAGAAATCACGCACTGTCCAGACGACCCAAGCAATAGTCAGATAACGGCCGTCGAGCCAGGTTCCGGCAACTGATGGAGCAGAGAATCCGGGTCTGTACAGATCGTACGCTAAGAGGACACCCGAAAGAATCCAATAATGCCCGGAACTTGAAGACTGGTTCAGTTAAAGACGCGCAGAAGAATGAGGATGGGTACTTTTTGATGATGTTGAACCATGGCATCGTAGCATGCGAGAATCGATGCACGCTTGAGAGAATTTATTTGAGTTGCCAGCAGTCGAAAGGCCTCACGTACAAGATTGTCTCCAACTCGCGCTTTGCGAAATGTAATAATACCATTGTATAAGCAGCCCTAGTCCCATTTCAGCGTTCGTACGACGGAAAGCAGTGTGGGTTTACTTTTGCAGTGCGCTATGCTCGACATCTTTTCCGTAGAAAAGTTTCGGTGAATGATATATGAGCGGATGGAACAAGAGCGGTCCTAGCTGGAGGGTCCAACTGAGAAAATATAACCACAGGTGCAAGACGACGACGAACATATTCGACCAAGAACACGGTAGTCCACCCGACTTGTGCACCCAGGTCACCAACTATCAAATCCGCTTCGCCAGCGGGTGAAAACAAGATAGCAGAGTCGTCGGGCAGAGCTTTTGGGGCCTCAGGAAGCGAGATCTTCTGACGAGTAACATAGAACTAAAGCAGCCTGAGTATATATCTCTTGCAGCAGCACCCAACAATAATCGACGAACAGAGGGAAGCGTCTTGTGAATTGCGGCTTTGACGTCTCGGACCGTTGGTGGTGGTGAAGGCGGGAAAGTGAGAGTCAAAGGAAGTTGGAGAGACCGCAGAAGAGACGACTTCTTCCGCGCAGTAAGCTTTACTTGTAGGGTCGCAGGTGCCTCCATTGTCCAGCTAGTTCAGATGCGAGTTTGGGAGGTACAAAATATACTGGACGCGGACGCGAACAGCGGGTCGGCGCGTTTTTTTCACGCTGTCAAACCGGTTACCGGCACAAATTGGATCCTCTTTACCGGTTGCAACTTGTCCTCGACCACACTAGCACAAGTACTTACAGTACATCTTTTGGTTCCAGTGACTCGCTGCAATATCTCGATTGACTGAAAAAATGGAGAACCCGCGTCGCGGCGCGTTTATTGTGGTTGAAGGCTTGGACCGTTCGGGAAAAACGACGCAAGTGGCGACGCTCAAGAGTCGACTGGAAGCTGAAGGAATCTCTGCGACCATCCTCAAGTTTCCAGGTACTCCGAGCACTCAGCAGCCTACTCCTCCTCCTCCTCAATACAACTTGGCAGACCGTACGACCGCCATCGGACAGATGATCGACTCGTATCTACGCTCTCATTCTGACCTCGATGACCGCGCAATCCACCTTCTGTTTTCTGCCAACCGTTGGGAGCTTGCGTACGGAATCTCTTTTGCCCTGGCCTTTTCCGGTTCAATGCACTGCTTGCAGCACCTCAATCGAACGAATGCTCGCTGCAGGGACAACGGTTGTCTGTGATAGATATGCATTCTCGGGTGTCGCATTTTCTGCAGCCAAAGGACTCTCTCTCGACTGGTGTCGGGCTCCCGACGAATCGCTCCCTGCTCCAGACGTGACAATATTCTTGGATATCACACCTGAACAGGCACAAAGCCGTGACGGCTATGGGGAGGAGAGATACGAGAAGCAGGAAGTACAGCGAAAAGTTCGAGCCGTCTTTGGCGAAATCTCCTGCGAGTTCAATGAAGAGACATGGGTCACAATTGATGCCGGCAAAGAAAGAGAAGAAGTTGGGAGCGAGGTCTGGAAGACCGTTGGTCCGCTAACGAGTGGGCTTTCTCGGCCACTGAAGCGACTGTGGCATCCCCAGTAATTGCTGCATAGCTGCGGTTGTGAATTATTATCATTCCCCCGTTACTAACACGAAATGCTATTCAATATCCGACGGCGTGTAGAGCGCAGTCTGCGAGTATCAAGCACTTCAGTCCAGCACCGAGACGCGAGTAGCCAAAATGGCTGAGAATTCGGTATATCAGAACAATATTTTTGTGTTCCGTTTCGTCCTGTCCCTGTCGCGAGGCTGTTATCTCGGAACTCAGGCCGTCCCAACTAACCATAGGCGATATCCAGGAGGAGCCCATCCTTTCAAGTCGATTCGCCTAAAGAGACTGACGAATATTTCGTGTCTGTGGACTGTAGGGTGTCGAATTCGTATCGCCGGGCTTCCATGACGGACCCGCCTTTCAACGGGATCCCGTCGTCGAGGGATCCATTGTCGTTTCGGCGTGACATCCTCCGACGGCAGGTGAGGTACCGCACCCAGGTCAGATCTACGAACCATTTGGGCACACGGGGTAGAAGACGGCATAGCGAGATAAATGGAGGGATCGTGACAAAGATGGCGAGAAGCTGCAGCAGTGTTTGCATTAGGACTGGCGAATGTTGCAGAGACTCACCTGCCCATAGGTAGCCTCGAATGATTCCCGATTCGACAGAAATCTCAGACCAATTTCGATGTTGAATATCCAAATGAAATGGGGGAACAGAATGACCGTGCAAAATTGCAGAAAAGGATAGTGCTGGACCGTTTTACGCCTGAGCAAGTTCAGGTCAATGATCTCAGAGCCTGAAAAAATGCGCCACACCAGAGCCGACCAAGGGGAAATCTTCGGTTTTTCTTCGCCCAGATGGTTTTCCGCAGTCGGTAGATACAAGTCCCCCAAGCCAACAAAAATAACCCTAGGAATGTTCCACCAATCTCAGGATAGACGTAGAAAAACACAATGAACGGCAAGAAGAACAACGATACGATACTGTTGTCCGCAATAACACTAGACGAAGGATGTTTAGATCGCTAACACGAAAGAGTGGAACGCAACTCACGAATCACACGCAGCTTGTTGGAAATGCCACACAGAGGTCGGCATAGCTGTGAACGACAGAACGGCGGCCCATAACGGGAGCATGAAGAGGACGATGGCCCGATTCCATAGCTTTTCCTTCCCAAAAACTTTGTCCAACCTCGTAGGTTTGCCAAAAAGGCTGCGGATGACATAGGCTAATAGATACAAGCTGAGCGGCGAGCTAGCCAGGGTCAGAGAGATAACACTGTGCAGTTTGGTGAGGTTGTGCTTGGATATTGCGACCATGGCGGCGATGATGAGGGAGTACACGTTGAGTAGTTGAGCGAAGAAGGAGTTTTCGACGTCTTCTGGAGAGTAGAGAACGAGCAGGGCGGAAACCAGCGCGGTGAAATAGGCTAAACGATGATTTATCAGTGAAAATTCTACTTCAACGGGCCAAGTCGAATATGCCACACCAGAAAAACGCACGGCAGGGCTGGCGACATCTGGATTAGGGCAATACCCAAAGCTAGAGATTGAGGTCAGAATACAAAAGCGTAGTCTCAAGTTTATACAGACGCGCAGGAATCGGCAGGCGGATCGAGACAGTAAGTATCGAGGTATGACCCCGGGTCGGTGATGTTAAGGAAAGCTATCATTGCGGCGGAAGGAATTTGGCAGATACTGCTTGTATTGGCGCTGCCAAAGCAGGAATCATGGTCAGGGAAGCTGCAGCGCCTGTGAGTTGAATGCCATGGTTGTAGAGCGTCGTCGTCGACTCAACGTGGTGGGAAGCGTGTAGTCACTCAAGTCGAAGGAATTGGCTTGCGACATTTTGCAAGTCGCGATGTGGGGGGTCTGAAACGGTGTTCGGCGCGTTCTCCACTATTTTTATAGGGTCCTGGGCGCGCGCTTTCAGGTACGTACACGTTGAGAATGTGATGAGCGCCCACCGGCAGTGGCTGAATCGGGCTGTGGTGTTCCGACAGTTTTACGGAGTTCGGGAATGCTTTCAGGTATTGGCAACGGGCAAATATTGTTTCAGACGCGTGTAGACGCGTATTCGGGTCATGATCAGCACTGCTCTACGCGTTGGACGCGTTTAGATACGAAGATTTGCAAGTGAGGATGAATGTGAAGACGAAAGATGACGTCGAGATCATTGATCCCGAGCACCGCCCTGAATGAGTTGGGACAAAGTCGGGAGCAGCGAAGTGGCCAAACGGCCATGCACAGCCGGCGGCGGGAATGGATAACAATAGGGGGAAAAGCGTTAAGACAGTGGAGCAGCGTGCAGGAGACGGGGAACCCATTCCAAATTATTGAGTACACGACGGTATACATTTCTGCTACAAAAAATTCCAGCAAGCCCAGCCTGTCCCATGATTCCAAGAGTCTGAGAAGAGAAAAAGAAATGGCTACAGTAGGGAGATCTAGTTTACAGAGGGGAGCATTAGATGTCAAGTACAGTATCAAGAAGAGAGGAAAGAGTCAATCATGGGTCATACTGTTCGTCGTCCGTCGTGCTCATAGCAAGGGTATCTGCTCCATTAAACGTTCAAATGCGTCTCAATCTTCGTAACCGAACTTGGAGTTCCTCCATGTCCTCGACATTCCATTCACCGCTCCATGTGTTCTCCTTCTTCCTCCACGTCCCACGGCCATTTGCCTCGACAGCCTCGGCCTTGCGTACCCCACCGAGTACGCGCTTCGCCTTTCTGCCAGTCGAACGCGTCGCCTCCATGGCGTCCTGCCGGGCACGCTCCCATGAAACATCGTCCACCTTGAAGGTGTTCGAGAAAGGAGGGGGAGACTTAGGAACGACGAGAGCTGCATGCAAAGGAGCGGGGGCAGGGGCAGTACGGGTCGGGAGCGAGTTGAGTCCCAGAGCGTAGTGCAGTCCGACAGCCGTCCGGTTGTGCACGTCGACATTGAGCGTGCAATCCGGGGTGGGCGTTAACGGCCACTCGGGGGATTTCGGTGGGCAGGGAGGAGAGCGCGACCGCTTTGGCAAGACGCGCTGAATGACGCTCTCACCAGTGAGCAGTTTTGCACGCTTTGTAGGCTTGGGCGCGGGGCGGAAGGGAAGAATGGAGGGGAGGGAAGTGGAATCGGGTTTGCTGGTCGGAAAGACAAGTTCCAGAGGAACATTCTCACCGAGGGTTCGCTGAAGTTTGGCGATTTTACGGATGCGGGCATTGGGAGTGTTAATGCGCCGATTGGGAGAAAGCGGTGAAAGCGGCGTTTGGAGAGGTGAAGTGCCCAGCACTTCACGGGGGGTGGAAGCAGTCACGGTGGACGGAGCGGCGGTGATTGGTGTTACAACGGTGGAAGGGATGGGAGATGATACGACAGCGGTAGGGGTGGTGTGAGGAATGATGATATTCGCGGGTTTGGATCTCGTTTTCTTCGGCGTAGGCGTGACTGGGGGCATGATTTTCGTCTCGGAGGACGCGAGTTGGACGGTCTGCTCGGAGATTTCTGTGGGGGTGCTTGGTGGCGTGAAGAAGTCGGCCTTCAGGATGCTGCCAAAACTCGACGAGGAGTCTCGAGATGACACGGATGATGAAGGGGAGTGCGTAAAGATACGCCCTTCACGACGGCGTGCTTTCAACATGCGGGGAGCTCCGGAGGCTTTTGGGAATTCAATGCCTATAGGGAACCGCACGAGGAAGGACTGATTCGTGACGGATGTGTTGGAGGTCGAGGACCATGAAAAGCTGATACCACAGTCGCTAGGAGTGACAGCTTGTACAGCGGCGGAAGAGGGGGGAGAAGGAAGCGGGCGTATAAAGGTAGACATTAACCGGTGAAGAGGGTGGAGGTATCATCGCGGACAGGACCGAGTTAAATACAGAAAGCAAACACAATAGCAGGAGTCACCATTGTGACATCACGCAACGTGACAACAATGCAGAACAAAAGAAAGCAAGTGTTGCGGTCAAAATTGCACTCCATTATGGGTATTTGCACACGCCAGGTAGCCAAAGTGAGATACAGCCGAGCCAGACCAGTTCCTGTCTCCGAATCGACGTGGTTACGGTGATGCATGTCGGCACAATTGGAACTTTGCTTGCAATACTGAGCTGATTCGTTGGGACCATTATTGCGACCAGGGGAGGAAACGGGTACAAGATGAACAATAATCTGTCAGCGGGCTCGAGCAGGGGCCACCGAGAGCTGGACTGAGTTGGACCGTGTTTTGATTGGTAGCGATTCGAGCCAAAGGCTTGACGGATCACAGTAGAGCGCTGAAGAAGACTACGTTCTCGCGATACAGAGTATCCGAGATTCTAGGGTGGTACGAGTCCATAATGATTGGGTAGCGTGCTGTGGCCCAAGATGAGTGCAAGACGACCTTCCACTTTGGGAAGAAAGCGGTTGTTTGGTCGACGTTACCATCGGCTTCCACCCCGACTATTGGGCGTACTCTGCGCTATGATTCTACTCCAGCTCGTATGGGCATTATTCTACCTAATTAATCTTTCTCTACGCGTCCAAGCATCGGCTCTGACGACTGCCATCGCCGCCAACGAGCGGCTATGTTTCTACGCTGACGTGGACAAGGAGGGCGAGAAGATTGGCGTGCGCTCTGTCATTCTCTAGTCCGTTCACCCGCTGACCCCACAATTCAGTTCTATTTTGCAGTATGTGTATACATTCTCTGCCCTTGGGCTATTCCGACCGTTCCTGCGTATAGGTGCAATCTGGAGGCTCTTTCGACATAGACTTTGACATCAAGGACCCGAATGACAAGATCCTTCTCGACGGCCAGCGGGAACGCCAGGGAGACTACGTTCTTACCGCTAACACTGTCGGCGAATACTCCTTCTGCTTCGAGAACGACATGTCAACCCTTACCGCGAAACTTGTGGACTTCGATATCATGGTGGAAAGCGAGCCTCGGAGAGAGGCACCTGCGAAGCCTGGCCAGATATCAGAACACACAAGTGCTCTAGAAGAGAGCGTCTTCCGTCTCAACGGAATGCTCATGAACATCAAACGAACACAAAAACAGTACGTTCCATTCGTCTGCTTTCAACAGGAATCCATGCTCAGCTGCGTCTCACTTGCAGCTTCCACACACGAGAGAACCGTGGTTTCTCCATCGTCAAGTCGACACAAAAGTGCGTTTCCGCAGTAACATGCTGAACAGCCGTTCAATTCCCCCACAGCCGTCTGTTCTGGTATGCGATGCTTGAGAGTATGGCTGTAGTCGGAATGGCCGTGTAAGCTTGCTTCAATCTCCAATTCACACCTCTAACGTCTTTCACAGTCTGCAGGTATATGTGTTACAGATGTTCTTTACCAAGACTGGGCGTCGGTACAGAGTGTAATGAATTTTGCCTACTATTTCTCGGGGTCAATATTCGTCGTTTCCACTCTCTTTCTCTCCCAATCTGGGATAATTCCTGCATCCTCAAAACAGCCTCAATCGACGTCTCACCGTATTTCCTCCTGCAACAACACTTCCTTCAAAGTTTGTATATTCGAATAAGCCGCTCTATCCCCCGGCGGCAAAGTGGGCATTTTCGGGAGCTGGACATCACCGCGTCGGAGCAACTGGTGCACATCGCCAGATGACTTTTCGTTCAATTGACATGCATGAAAACAAACTCGCTCTTTGGGAGGATCTGACTTACCCGCAATCGGTCCCCGCCATGATGGCCTCTTGGTCCTGACAGATGATGCATAACCCTACCGGCTCGGTGATAGATGGACTTTGTGAACTAGCGCCATTCCGAGGGTGTGAATTTTCCGTCGCAGGGACATTGGGTCGTGAAGGGGCGACGTTCAGCGGCGTCGGGTCAGCCTGCATTTGCAGGCTTTCGGTGCTCGACTCAGCGGGCGGGGGAGGACTTCCGCGAACCGCGCGAGGAGCCGCTGGAAAGCCTCGGTCAGGACCGGTCCCTAGTGAGGAGTCAAATCGGAATCGAGGCTGAACTGAGTTGGTCATCGTACTGAACAGCCCAAATAGTTCGAGGCGCCGACGCGCCAGCAGGTTCGCCCACAAATTCTGGATGTTATTGACGCTTGTGAGCTGCGGATGCTCGATTGCATCGCGGGCTGCTCCACCCTCTGATTCCACTGTCGCAGTGGTTAGGGGTACTATTGTGAGTTCGCAAACAGTGCTCCAGTTATCGCCGTTGGGTAACGCAGGTTCGGAGGGAACATCGGTGCCTATCTTCAGCCTCAGTATGATACAATACGAGAATCAGCATAGAGGCAGCTTGCTCACAGGGTAAACCATAAAGTTCGAGACGAGCGCGGGCTAAAGCGTCCATTGCGTTGTTGGTCTGAACAAGGCAGAGTTAGCGCCCTGCAGCCTTGAGGCGCGAAAAGGCCAATCCCTCAGTGTCTATATATATATATACCCAGCGCCATAATTTCGTTTCCACTTCATGCTTCATTTCATTCGAGAACCAGTGACACATTTACGTAGAGTGCTCTCAAATGGTGACACAGGACCTGTTGCTCACTCGTCGAGGTCCCGAAGATAAATTAAATGGTGAAGGAAGGACGGCCAATAAAATAACAGAATGAATAGATTGTAAGCGTATGCATGGTAGTAAGATATAGGCAACTTGGGGTCCAAAGTTTAAATCACTTGTGTTTGTTAATAACCCTGGTTTTGTGCATCGAGAAATACGATATGTACGTGCGTGAAGGCAGCTGTATAATGAATCTGGAAGAGGCTTCCAAGTTGCCCAGGATCGAGAAAGCAGCGCTGAGAACATCCGTTATGGTCGTGTTCTGACGGAAGGAGTGTGCAGGAGAGTGAGCTCGATCAAGATGGGTATATGATCTCCACAGAAGGCCTCGTATGGGAGAAACATCGTTGCCCAGTGGAGGTCTGTTATCCAGTTGCGACAAATATGCAGATGTAACTCAAAAGAGGGCTCTAGCAGTCTCGGTAGAGACAGGACACTCGGAGCAGAAAAAGTCAAGTGGTAATCTCACGCGGACCGATCTATAGATTTAGCTAAACACACGAACGAAAGTGAGACAACCGGGAAAAGACTCCATCCCAGTAGAAATACAGACACGGAAAAACCAGTTATTCGTTCGATCCTTCACAAGACGGACGGGAGTCCAGCGAATATCTGCGTCAATCTACGACTTGAAGATGCGAATCATACGACCCGCCTTCTGTCTGCAGAGCGGACACGCCCTCGAGCGGCGCATCACCGCCTCGGAGCAGTCTTTGCACATGGATAAGTGGCTGGAAAGGGATCAAGCCTCTGAGACTCTCTAAGGTAGATGCAAACTCGGCTTACCCGCACTCTACCACGGCCATGGTGGCTTCCTCATCCTGACATATAACGCATATACCTGTACGCTCCGGACGAGGAACTGGATCGCCTGGTATAACCGGAGGGGTCGCCGGCCGGTTCACAGGAGGTGTGGGCGGCACCCAGGCAGAGGTCTGTTGATCCGCAGGCTCATCTCTGGGCAATGGTGGGTACGAGGGTCTTGCACCCATGCGTGGCGCCATGTTCTTAGCTTGAGGACGTGGCCGTGGGCGCTCACGAGGAGGTGGCGGGAACTGAGTATCATTGGGTCGGAAAGTCTGACCGTTGTCTCGAGGATCTTTCCAAGTTGTCGTCCTCGTATTGTGATCCACAAAATATATGCGGGGAGCGGTACTGTACCGTATCTCCCACCCAGGAGGTAGCGGCCCTTGAGCGCCTGGCCCCCGTGGATCCGACCAGGTAGTTATTCGAGTACTATGATCCACGAAATACGGCTTGTCCGGTGGGGCCGACCGCATCTCCCAGCCATTGGGCAATCCTTGACTCAACTTGGCTATAGCAGGATGACTCCAAGACGTAGAGCGAGAGCCATGGTCGACATAGTACGTTCGACCCTTGGGGTCAACGCGGAACTCCCACCCTGGGGGCAGCTCGGCGAAGCGTTCCTCAGCGAGATTGGCAGTACGCTGGGGCTCCAGGAACGCGTTAGTGCTACAGACTGCAAGTACAGTGCTCCAGCGCTGCATGGGTCGAGGGAGATGTCAAGCAAAGAAGTAGCCGAGAACGATGTTTTAAGCGCCGAAGCCTCGTGTTCCTGACTCTGAATGAATCATCTTGTACACACATTGAGCAGCTACGCGGCCCGTCGACAGTCTCGATCACTTACGATAGAATATGGCTGAGATGCATTCGAGAAGAACGAACATGGCTTATGTTGAGCATAAAAATGAACTACACCGTCGGTTACTCAAGGAGTGAAGATCCGTATTAAGCGCGAGTCTGCTATCCTCGTTCGACAGAGAGGGCAGAGACGCGAAGTAGACATGACTACTTCTGAACACCTTTTGCACATAGCCATATGACTGATAAAGAAGAGAGGCTTTATTCAGTCCACGGATTATTTCGAGTGAGAAAATGGACCTACCCGCAATCCACCACAGCCATAATGGCTTCCTCATCCTGACAGATAACGCAAAGACGGGCCCCGAGGTCGGGAGTCTCTGCAATTGCGCCGCGAGGACGTGGCGGGATACGGGTGCGTGGGGCCGTGGGTGGGGGAAGAACCTCAGGACGTGGAGGAACACTAGCACGCCGGTGGGAAATCGGAGGAGGCGACATGCTTGTACGAGGTGGGACGATGGTCCGTACAGACGGAGTGGGTCGGGGCGGGCCACTGGTCCGACGTAGGGGGCGAGGTTGCTGGATAACAGGTGGAGGCGACACCGCGCCTAGATCTCAATAAGTCAAAAAGAGACTGACAAGGTAATTGACTATGCGTGCGAGACGGTCTAGCGCCTGAGATGTAGGCGCGGGCCAATTCCAACGAGTCTACACGCCGCCGCGGACTACTGGGTGGAAATGGGACAGGCGCTGGACTTGGAGAGCGCGCTGTGCGAGTGCGAGGGGGCGGGCTTCCTCGAACAGCACGAGCAGAAATTGCATCGGTCTGCTGTTGCGATTGAATGTTGTGGCCGCGAGAGAGACGCTCGACGTGCTCCCGGGTTAGTTTTGGGGCCATTGCTCAAAGTTCAAGCGCACAAGGGCGCCAGATAGCTGATACTGAGAGATCGGTGGTGCTCGGCCTCATGACCTGAATTCTTGGCCGGTGGACCCAATAAGAAGTGGCCGAAGAAAATAGCTATAACACGAGGAGAGATATCGAGATCGCGTCAAACTGTGGTACTGTCTTGGGAAAAGCTTCAGAGACAGTCATCAGCCAATTATCAGTAGCAGTCCGGCCATCCAAAGAATTGTCGGAGAGCTAAAGGAGTAGCATTGAGCGGATCTCGGGAACTGTGCACCGAAGGTGGTCGTTGCAAGAAAGATTCCAAAGAAATCGGTGTTTGCGCAAGCTTACCACAACCGCCCGAGTAGACCGTAATAAATATAATTCTCTTCACTAACTAGTGCGTAGATTAATATTGTGGTAGATACATTTCCTTTGTCAACGGACGAACCAAGAAAGAAATTCAAACAAAGTGCGGGTGGTCAAGTTTTGAATATTCTCAACAGTCGCGCTTCCGTGACAATTCTCGTCCTACATAATGGGCACTCGCGCGAGCTGGACATGACTAGATCGGAGCAGCCTCTGCACATGGCAAGATGGCTAGAGAACAAGGTCAGTTTCTCAGACTTGAGAAGAAACGAAATCAACCCACCCGCAGTCGACAATGGCAATATTCGCTTCGTCGTCCTGACATATAACACATAGACCAGTGCGCTCGAGATGCGACGCCATTGCTTGAGCCTTAGGCGGTAGGGGTGGAGGGGCAGATGCATTAGAGCTCGATCCGACTTGCTCGTCTCCTTCAGCAGCGGCGTCGCCACCAGCTGCAGCCTTCTCGCGCTCTTCGCGTTCCTTCTGCTGCCGTGCGAACTGCTCCATCATGACCCTCTGCTGCTCGATTCTCTCCCGTTCCTCGGCCTCCTCAGCTAGTCGTTGCCGCTCGCGCTGTCGCTTTTCCTCCGCCACCAAATCTTTCACCTTCTTAACGAGGTCAGATTTTTCAAGGACCTGGCCCGGATTAACATGGTTGGTGAATAATATTTGCTTCAGCGCGTGCACGGAAAGCGCGGGTATAGCGTCGTCGCTCATAGCCAACAATTGATCTAGCGTTGGCGGGGGTACGGTCGGCGGCGGGGCAACGGACGCCGCGCGCGGACGGGGAGGGGTGGTGGAATTGGCCGTGTTATGAGTATTAAGATTATGCGTTGAGCGCGATGGCCGGGGGCTCTGGTACAGCCCAGGATTCGGTGGTTGCTGAGGGCGGGTTGCGCGCGGTGCGGCGGGCGGCGGGCCCTGCTGGCGTGGCGGATAGTGGGGGTTGAAGTGTGTCTGGGAGTGATACCCATTGTGCGGGTCGTAGTATTGGGATGATTGCGGAGCTGATGTGTGTCGTGGCTGGCTTTGCGGCTGAGAAGCGGGGCGTGAAGGGGCTGGTCGGGGTGGCGGACCAGGTGGAGGTGCGTAACGTGGTTCATCAGGTGCAAGATCTGGCCTCGGAAATTCGTATGCAGGAGCTTGGTTGGGTCGAGGGGGTAGTGGAGGTTCGGGAACAGGCTGAGTGGATTGTCGTGAAAACAGTCCACGAGATCTGGGCTGATTTGACCGGTTGGGCACCGAATATTTCCGATAGTAGTTCTTTGAAGTGGATCAGAGGAAGCGCCTATGTAGAATATTGAACGTGCCTCGTTAGCCGGCAACAGACAACCATTTGGACCCTTGAACGCAATAAGGATGAGAGCTCTCGAGAGTTTGACTATCAGCCTATTCACCTTCGCAGCCATAATAGCGTCAATAAGATCATCCTTTTCGACGGCGCGGTCAGCCTTGATGTTATACGCGGTGATATACTTCTTGAGCTTCGCCAGGGCCATGGATTTGAGTTGTCCACGACCGCTCGCAGTAACTGCATCGACGAGATTGAGCCAAACGCGATAAGAAGGTCGGGGATGTACACACTATTCAAAAATTCGATGCAGTACCCACAGACATTCATCATATCATAACCCGTCTCATTGCCAGTCCGTGGCATAAGGCCCTGATAGTCCGTGCAGCTGTGGCAATACGAGTATCCTGCATATTTAGAGCTTGTGATTTAGAGATACAGCCTATCGTCCGGATGAAGCACAAACCACAGTGATTACACCTTCTCGATCTAGTAAGAAGAAAGTTGAATTCCTTTGGACGCGATCTCATGAACAATCAATCGTTCAGCGTCTTAAGTGACGCGCTACCTTACTACACTTCCGGCAAGCAGGAGGTTCGATTGTTTCGGTGACCGGGGCAGGTCCAGAGAGGAGGGGGAGACCCGACATTGGCACCAGATGCTGATCAAGAGGAAAGACGCTCGTTCAAGCTTTCAGAGTCGTTTAACAACGCCGGAAAACAGCCAGGATACAAGGGACTGGATAGACAATGAAGACCAGATGGTGGTCAAGACGAAAGAGGCTCGGTGGACACGATACAACGTCAATGAGCGTGTAGTCAGCACAAGACCGGAGAATGTGCTAGATTGCGGCCGCACGGTCACGTTTTGTCACGGTCGCAATCACTTAGCCGAGGACGCGTCGCGTAGCCCTGTCTCGAGATGTCTAAGCTGATTTTTACAGTGTCAGCACAAGATATCGCTGTGAGCTCTGGTAATATTATTGTCAGGTTTTTTATACGCGAACCTCAGCACTGGCAGACCACGGCGCGTAACGCCGCATGTTGGCTCCCGCAGATTTCGATCACGCTGAAGCGACGCTGTCATCTCAGACAGTTAAACAACGCTGTCTCTTATACTGATTAGTCGACATGTAGAAATTTTCAGCGATTACTGTAACCCAAGAACTTGAATTTCTTTGGGCCAGACGATCGTAATCAACAAATCCAAACAACCGCTCTCGACCGGATTAGGAAATTTTCCGAAGCAGCGGCGAAGTTGTAGATCTACAGCTCCATATTGCACCGAACCTAAGAGGGGATACAGCCAACAACATCCCACATCGTCCATGCGGGATGCCACACTTGACGAAGATAGTCATTGTAAGCTAAGACAGGCGAGGCACGAGCCGGCTTAGTGAGAGGCAAGGCGGTCAAGGGATGCCGATCCTGCCGCTTCATGTCGGCATGATCAGATCGGTACGATTATGATCGCTACGCTCTCCTACCAGCGCATCGTCGCTGCAGAGCACCTCGCTCGTCCTCCCTCGCTTCTATGCGCGTTTTCTTCGTCTTCCGACTTTCAATGCGTCGTCATCTTCATCTAGTCATCCATCTCTTTCATTCCCAGTAGCTCAAGCACGCTCCTGCATCAAGTCTTGCTTCGGATTGGATGCTCGTCGTATCTCGGATCGTCGTTCTCTGCAACTCCCCATGCACTTTGTCGTCGATTCTTCGTCTTCGCGGCCCTCTACACGCCCCGCAGGCTCTCCGTTTCTGATTGGCGTATCTCTCATCTTCAAGATCTCCTCGTATTGGCTTTTCGACTTCGGCTTCAGCCCCTAGTATCTCCTTGCACCTCCTGCTCGCTTCCTTGGCCTTTGTCGTTTCACAACGCGTTTTGCGATTTGCTGCACCGTCCTACATATGACAAACATCCGACTAATGCCCCACGTCCGCTCCCTTGTTCCTTAGAAAGCTGATGCCACCTACATCGTAAACCGAATGCCCCACCCTGCCTCCTCCACCTCGTGAGACGACGTCCTCCGCCCCTCACTGGGCCTCACCTGTTATACGACATCTTACACGTGTCAACGTTTCTTTTACTGTCCCTACATCACGCAGCGCCTTCGAATGTCGCGGCGCGCGCCGTCTTTCTCATGCGACGGTTGTCTCTCATCCCGTCTCCGACGCTCGAATGCGTGATGCATACGGCTCTTTCACGTGCCAGCGTATCCTCTTCCTCACCTTGCGTGACGGCACCCTCTTGCCTCCACTTTCTCTCCCGCATACGGCGCTTTCGTGTATGTCGGCACATCATCTTTTTCACTCTGGCCGATGGCCCTCCTTTTCGTCACACGCGACGGCGCGCCTCTCATCCCGCGCACAGCGCTTCCACGCCTGCCGGTGATGTCCTCTTCCTCACCTCGCGCGACGGCGCCCTCTTCCTTTTCACACACGACGGTGTGCCTCTCGCGTACGGCGCTTCTTATGCGTGTCGGCGCATCCTCCTCCTCCTCCTCCTCCTCCTCCTCCTCCTCCCCCCCCCTCACCTCGCGCGACAGCGCCCTCCCTTTCCTCACACGGGACAGCCTGCGTCTCATCCCGTGTTCGGCGCTTTTATGCCTGTCACCATGTCCTTTTCCTCACCTTGCGCGACAGCGCCTCCTCGTCCTGTGTCTCATACCTGCTGCCTGATCCTGCTTTCTCACCGTGCGACGGTGCTCCTGTTTGCGCTCATCCGGGACGTCGCCTCCTCTCGCATAGGGCGTGCCGACACGTGCCCACACTCCTCTCCATGTGCAATAGCACGTCACGATACCTCTCACAATCACATATCGTATTCGGTGCCTCAGTCCCTCTCCTTAAATTTCCTGTATGGCAGCGTAGCCAATATATTCCTCTCTGCTCGTTCCTCACCTTATGCTAGACTGTCATCAGTGTCTTGACCAGGTTGTTACGATCCTGGCTGCCTACGCGCCTCCATTCTGCCGAGACCTAACATCTTCCCTTGAGCCGGTTGCATTCACCGTCCCCGATTGCCTTGCCTCTAACCCTGATCCGTGGATGTTTCTGTTTTTTGTCAATATCAAATTGCCGACGCATTGAACCGAGTCCTAAAGTTTCATGAACCAGCTCCCTTCCATGCACACTCTCGCCGCTTCACGTCGCACCGTCGCCGCTCAAGCCTGAGTTTTTCCTCGGCTTCAAGTATGGACTTGCATTTCTCCTGCCTCTTCCCTTTCCCGCCACGGTCAGATTGATCCCTGCGGACGCACGCGTCTTGCACTATCCTGTATCCAATTTCAATGCCTTTCTTCCAGTTCATCTGCATTTAAATTCCTTCTGTGTATTCCTTCCACCGGCAGCCCGGACACCTCATCATTCCACTGAGCTTCATACGGTCAGGGAACTATGCTCTCTCCCTTAGGCTCGCCTTCCTTCTCCTCTTCCCGGCGTAACACTCTAGTACTTCGGGATTTGCATTGCCGTGTGATCCTTTGCGGCCTTACTTATCGCATCCTTCATCGCCGTTCACCATCATCTCGTCCAAGCCACCAATTTGGATTGCTTTTGCTTCGAGTCCCATGCTTCCTCCTCTCTATCTTCGCATGCCACAGCTAGCAGCAGGTCGTTTGACACTTTCGCTCCCGATCTGGCGCCTATACTACGATTGCTATATCCACCTTCCCTGCGGACTGCAGACCGCAGTCCATTCCTCATCTGGAACCCTTCGCTGCCTCACTCGGTTCCCTCCCTGCCTCTCTTCCCTACCAATTTCTTGCCATTCACCTTAAGACTTGCACCTTCTCTCGTTACGTATACCACTTTCACCTGCCAGCCCTTCCCACCTGCCTATGTCTGGAGGCGAATGTGTTCTTCTGGCTGCTGCTTCTCCAGTCCATCTTCACTGTCGCATGGGCCAATGTCTCATTTGATGGCATACTCATTCCGTGTCACTTCCCCTACATCACCTCACAAATCGCATCTGTGTTTCGTCCGCGTTCTCCCGCACTCCCAGCTATTTATTCTTCGCAAATCCAAGTTGCGCACTCCCAGCGTTCACTCGGTGTCCTATGCATCTCCATTTCCTCCTCCAATCTTTTAGTTCTCATTTTGACGTGGCGAGGCTCGTTTTCGCCCAACATCTCCTCCTGATTTTCCAACGCCACTGCATGACTTTGACAGCTCTTCTCGAGCGCTTCCCTGCCTCACTCCTCATATATATTATCCTCCTCTTCCTCTTCCCTTTTTATATATCCCCGCGATACTATAACCAATTTCCTCACTATTAATTTCTGATCTTTCAGAACCTTGCCTTTGCACTTGGGTTTCAGAGTGCCCTCGAAACGGTTCTCAGCATCATGATCTCTCAAGTTCCTTCCTTCTCTCTGTTGATCATGACATTGGCACTGTCTCGCCGGTTTCTTTGGCGGTCTTTCTCGGATCTTACGGTGCATCCTGCATTCACTTGAGACCTCATTTCCTCGTCCTTTTCGGCCGAGCGCTCGAAGCGCATCATTTCGCTGCCTATGCGCCGAGATGAACATCGAGGCTGCACTGATCCTCCGTCTTCACCTGCATTTTCATGCCACATGGCGGTCTACCATCTTTCTCTTGGAGTCCCGATTTCATTTGCATCGTCAATCTCCTTACTTATTCATCCCAAAAATCAAAATGGCGTGTGCCTCATCGTTAAAATGATCCCGATGTCCTCTTCTCATCTTCATGCCTCATTTGACTGAGGAGGCTACGATGCTTTTTCACCGGCATTCTCCTTAGCCTCCCTTTGCACTTTGCGACTCCAACATCACACTGTTTCTCGAGCGGGCTGCATACGCCACTCTTCTAACAGATTGCGAGATGGATCGCATTTTCCCTCTTCTTCATGCTCGTGTTCACTGTCATACTTCTGCAATCTCTTGATCACGTCCCCTGCCGTTGATATTAGAGTCCCTTTGTCCTCTTACTCTCGTCTTCCTCACATATTGTGCTAACATTTACCTCGCTTCTGTCGCTCCATCACTCTCAGGGTTTCTGTTCTTTCCACCTCAATACCATCTCTTCTCCTTACTTCGGCTTAAAGAAACTCGCCGTTACATTGGCACTGCGGCAAAACCACTCGATTTCGTTCATTCCCGTTTGATCTTCCGATTTCTACGCCTTTCCCTGGTGTCTTGATCACCCTACCTTCGACTCCTCCCTCTTCGCCTCAGCCTCATGGCTTCGTACGTTGCCTACGCTGACTCACCATTGAAGTCGTTTCAGTTCTATGCAATTTCGTCCTGTTTCGCCGCCCTCTTCATCATAATGCCACTCATGCACTTAACCCAATCTTCCTCGGGCCTTATTCCGTTCACTTTGGACCTTTTGGTCGCATCCGATCTGGGACCGTTCTCGTCTGACTATTGACTGCTCAATTTCATTCATCTGCATTCTTCATCCTTTCGTTTCCCTCATTGTCTTCAAGGATCCTTTCGAGTCACCTTGACTCCCCTCTCATTGCCTCATGAATCGGTCCACTCTTTACGCTCTCTCAGCATCACGGTGTTCTCAACTCCATTCACTTTTGGATTACCATTCTTTTCTCCTCCCATTCACCTCTCCCTCCTCTCAATTTATCTTTCCCTTCCAAACTTCTCTCCGCTCTTGTGTGGGGTCTCGGGCCGCCAGTCGCCCTCGCGCGGGCCTTTGGCCCTTGGAGCTTCGCTCAGCTGGGCTGCTTTTGGTCTCCTTTCCGGACCTTTGGTGGCCCTGGCGTGCAGGCTCGGCCGTTGCCGTGTTCCGTTCCTTTCGACTCGACTTTCCTGACCCCCAGATGCGCAAAGTCGAGTCGGCCGGAACGGCCGAGCCTTCCACACACCCACACAAGACCCTTCCTCCATCAGCCTCTCATCCTCAGCCCTCTCTCTCATCACGGATCGAGAAGACCGCGGCCCGCCTTGCTGTAAGCTAAGACAGGCGAGGCACGAGCCGGCTTAGTGAGAGGCAAGGCGGTCAAGGGATGCCGATCCTGCCGCTTCATGTCGGCATGATCAGATCGGTACGATTATGATCGCTACGCTCTCCTACCAGCGCATCGTCGCTGCAGAGCACCTCGCTCGTCCTCCCTCGCTTCTATGCGCGTTTTTTCCCGCCCTCCTCCCGTTTCCCATTTGTTTTAGCTCCGCTTGGGCTGCTTTTGGTCTCCTTTCCGGACCTTTGGTGGCCCTGGCGTGCAGGCTCGGCCGTTGCCGTGTTCCGTTCCTTTCGACTCGACTTTCCTGACCCCCAGATGCGCAAAGTCGAGTCGGCCGGAACGGCCGAGCCTTCCACACACCCACACAAGACCCTTCCTCCATCAGCCTCTCATCCTCAGCCCTCTCTCTCATCACGGATCGAGAAGACCGCGGCCCGCCTTGCTCAAGACAAAAGGTTCCAATGAGCCAACTTTCGTGCTGATCAATCAGCCCAAGAAGTTTGAATTATGTATATTCTCAAAGCAAAGAGGAAAGCACCAGACACAAAAAAATACCCAAGTTATATGACTACAAAACGTGATGCGAATGTATGAGTATGCATTATATATCTACACGGAAGCGTGGGTCGTAAAAATCTACCTCGTTAGAATGGATGAAGAGCTGCTGACGCCTTGTATAAGGACGTGCTATCGTTCAGGTAATGATAAGGATACAATATGTATGCGTGCGAGAGTCCGCCTGGAGCAAAATAATAGCGGGCTGTAGGGGAAGGTTGTCAGTAGGACGTCTAGGTTAAGGAAAGGGATACACATACGAAGAGGGATACAACAGACGCCGCTGTTGGGGCGGGTCGGTGCCATGGTCTTAAGCGGGGATGCGAATGAGTATCGTGCCGGCATCATGGTCCGTAGGAGAGCGGGGAGGTGGGGTAGGCGTACATCGTGGTGATTGTAGCCGCTGTCGAGAAGGAGGCGTGGGGGTGACTGACTCCGGACCGGTGTTCACGAAGGGAACCCAGCTAACTCGCGTCGCATCCCTTCACACAGGCCCCGTAACTGACTGGGAGGGCGAGGGCCCTGACACGCCCCACACCTCCTACCTCCGCATGGCTTCGCGCTTATTGCAAGCCTCGCAGAAGCGCCCCTTCGCCGCAGTGGGACCCGTCGCACAGCCGCCTTTCGGTGGAGGTACGCTCCAGTCGAAGTCCCCATCGTATTGGATATCAAGACGTTCTGCCAGCCCGCGGAATAGTGCGCGTAGGCCGGCGTAATCAGGCAGGTCATCAAATTCGAGACCCCGGGCGTAACGGAAAAGGACGTCGAACTCGGGAGGAAGGCCACAGGTGAGTAGTGGTTCGGCTGCGAGCTTAGCATCGCGAATGAGATCCCACGTCGCCGAGACGGGGTTATAGGGGACGCTACCAGTCACGAAGGTCGACGGAGGGGCTGCTGGTGCACGGATCTTCCGCCATGGCAGAGTGCCACGCAGGAAGTAGATGAGCATGTATGCAAGAGATTCGAGATCGTCTCGTCGTGATGATTCTGTGAGAGGAGTTTCAGCACAGTGTTTTAAACAGAAATTAACCACTGCGCCCCAAGAAACATGCAGTTTCCAAACTACGCGCAGCGACACGACGAGAAGTGGTGTAAAACTCACCAACACCGAGATGTGTGTTGATGGCTGCGAAGAGTGACGTGCCAACGCCGTGGACATCGTCCTGTTTGTAGGGGATGTGGAGGAAGGTCCGCGAATCACGATATTTCTTCGCGAGCCCGAAGTCGATGACATTGACCATGCTGGCCGCTTTGCCAGTGCCCATGACAAAGTTTGCGGGCTTGACGTCGCGGTGGACAAGACCGTGGTTGTGAATGAATTCGATGCGTGAGATCTAGACAGGGATGGATGAGGGGCGAGCTGTCACTGACTAACGACGCGACATACGAGTTGGTCAGTGAGTAGTAAGACAGTTTTGAGCGAGAAATGGCGGTTGCACATCTTGAAGAGGTCTTCTAAGCTAGAACCCAGGAGGTCGATGACCATGACGTTATAGTCGCCCTGTCGGCCAGACCACATAACCCAGGGGACGCCGATGCCACCCATTAACGACTTGTATATCTTGGACTCCTGCTTGAGAGGACTATGCTTCGCGACGGCGGGCTCGAGCTTAATTGCAACCTCCTTGCCTGCGATGGTGTGGACGCCGAGAAAAACCTGGCCTGTGTGGGGGATGAGGGGACGACGGACGCGATGACGAGGAGACATACCGCATCCTCCGACAGCGATCTCCTCCTCTAGCCTGTACTTGCCACCGAAGAAGTCCATTGAGTAGTTGTGGGGGAGGGGAAGCAATAAACTTTGTGTTTGGACTCAGGGAAAATCAAACAAAAGCGTGACCCAGACGTGACCAACGCGTGATGTCAGTGTCACGTCACGCACACAAATCTCCGTTCCCAACCAACACGCCTGATCCACGTTTCTGTCAACTTGGACCAGCTGTCCTGCCCACTGTCCTCAAATATAGCCCCTACCAGTCTGGCCCGGAGCTTGCGAGGCATCGAGTCATTCACCTTTTTGCTTCTGCTCTTCATGCAATCGCAAGCTTTAGCGCTCAGTCGTTAGGCTACCGCCTAATGCACCCGCCGTTCTCATCTCCTGCCGCCAGTACCCTATTCGAATCATTCGATAGCTATAATTTGGGATAGGAAATGTCCTCTGTGTTCCCACTTGGGTTTCCGCCCCGCTCGCTGAAGTTTCAAATATCTGAAGCATTTGACCTTGAGCCTTCCGTTCGGCGCGCCTCTCCGAACTCTGCCGAACCCTGCAAAAACGCAGCACGGAACCTGCGTAGTCGAATTTTCAAATCTCTGCATTTTCCTGCATTTCTGCTGCGTATTCTTGGTTCGAATGTCGTCATGTTTTTTCCAATTCCTGGGACAGTCATGACGCCAGAAACTGTGTGCGAGAAACAGGAAGGATTCTTGTTTGATCCGTTCCGTCTTCAGCTTCAGAGCAGTTCTCCCGAGACTCCGCCGACCTCGAGACTTCAAGCGATCATCTCGCCAGTTGTCCGCTTGCATTCTCAACGATAGCCCCTTCTCTAGCTATATTCTAGTCTGCTGGTCCCGAATTGCTTGCGTGAATGGGGGCATGAAGTACCCTGGACATCCATTTTTCCTGCCTCAGTCTGGCTTCTTTGTAGAGAGAACGCTGTCTGTGTTCTCGCCTAGTAGGACTAGTCACCTCTCAGATAGCTGTAGATCCACTCTACTTGGAATAGCTTGGTCCAGATGTCCCCGACGTCGGGGTTGAAATGGCTTACATTCTGCATCGAAATGAATAAAATTCAAATAATGTTATGAACCCGTTTTAGGAAGTGAGCCAAATATAATGCAACAACGCGTCCTTCAAATTTCTTTCCTTCTTTCCTCGACGACTCGTTGTCGCGTTCGTCTGCTCACTGTGAGTCGGTTCGTTCTCAGTGAAGCTATCCTGGCACCTTGCGCGTCTACTCAATTGCAAACTCAGTACGCCGGCGCCCTTTGCCAGATGGCATTGTTTCTTGACCAGGCGTGTCCAATGGACACCACCTCGCCTTCTTCGATGGAAATCCAATATTCGCACATCCAGAGCCCCGATTTTCTGCCCCTTGCATCTCCTTTCGATCAGAGCTCGGTTTCATCGCTCGGAAACGCTCTCAATGCCTCCGTTAACGTTCAAGTTCCCTCTGGTTTCCCATTGTGGGCTGCTCCCCATCCTGCAGCGACCAGCAGATCCGCGACATCTGGTGCTGAAACGTTTTGCGTCGACGCTACAATGAGTACTCCTTCTGATGTCTCAATGTCGCTACCTACTGCTACGCCTTCCAAAGGCCTCGAATACTCTGATGACTGGATTCCCTCAGGTTCACCACTTTCTCCCGTCACCCATACCCAAAACAGCATAAAACTGCCTCCCTTGAGCCTTGTTTCGAGTCCCACAATGTCGTTCATGGATCGTATCAAAGCCAGTTCTTCCCCTCCCATCGCTATCCCTTCTGTACGCTCGCCATGCAGTGCATCGTTTGTTCCGCTGTTGCTTTCACCTTGTCAACTCTCCGCTCCAACCCATGCAGAAAAAGAGAACAGTATCCCTACACCATTCCGCATTGCTGACATCTTTGCTTCCTCCCCACTCAAATCCGCCCCGTCTTCCCCTGCTCATCCTGCTAAGGGCCGCCGCGTTCCGCAGAAAAATCACGCTAGATTCCCACTTTCTCCTTTGCCCCCTCTGACGCCGTCGCATAAGAAAAATGCCTCCTTCAGGGTCAAGAATTCTATGCCTGTTCCGGACGCCAGACCAAAGAAACGTCGTTTATCGCTGTCGATTCCCGAATCTCCGACCATGCATGTCAAGCGCGCACGATACGATTTGCCGGAGGAACAAACAATGTCCCGCTTAGCCGTTTCCGTCCCTACCCAAAACGGATGCGTTTACACCATGCGCGCCGCTCCTTCTTGTCCGGTTGACGCCGCCAGGGATTTCCCCCTTTTATATCGGCGTTTTCCAGTCAGCTCGTACTTCTCCAGGTACAGGCGGCTTTTGGTAATTTGCGGTGTTGGGACTGACGCGGGAATGGATAGGTCGCCGTACGCGCCATCCTTGGCCAGTCATCCGGAAGTGGTGTATAAGGCGCGAGAGGCATTTGACTTGTACAGTCCACGATTCGTTGTAAAGGAAGGTGGTCATGAACTCGGACTCTGTCCTATCTGCGTCGAGCCTCAGGTTCGAGGCGGAGAAGGGAAGGAAGTGTGGCTCTCTACGATGACTTCTCAGTCGTCTTACAAGTAGTGCGTGCTTTCTTAGCCTTTTGCTTGACCTTTGCTGACGGTTATCCTCAGAGTTGATCCTCTCGCACACTACCTCTGACACTAAACTAAGCACTCCTTTCAGCGACCACGTGGAGCTATACCATGGTGTGTTTGATTCCTCTCGGCGTATCTCCGCTAACTTTGACAATGGTCCAGGCATCTCGGCGTTTGCTCGTCTTCCGTTCTCACCGCCGATTGAATTTCGCGTTGTCTCCCGCCGCGCTGTGAAACGAGGCGAGCGCGCAAAGCTAAAGCAAGGAAAGTGCCACAAGTGTCTTTGCTGGGTCTTCCTTGAGCCCGGCAGTAGTGATGTCAGCGCCCGGGTTGGTTGTTATTTCCCTCTTCAGAACATTACCATCTAAATGATCGGGCCGCTTAGGTTCCTGAAGCTTTATGGTGAATCCCCTCATTCCGCTTCATTCCTAGGTAGAACTGATGCGGAATGACTGCTCTACTAGGTGGAAACATGCTGCCGTTTGCCATTTGGAGTCGGCTGAGCTAGAGGACGTGTTCGAGCAGGACGAGGTTCACGCCAGTCTGAAGAGTTATCGGCGGTAGCCATGCTTAAATTCGATAGCATCGAATGTTTCACTAGTACTGCTTTCAAACTAAACGATTTTTTTGGGATGAAATGCTGCCCGTTGCCTAGAACGAAAAATTCAAGGAAGACAACACGATCGATAAGTAACGCGCTGTAAATCGATCTCGTGATCGCGTCCGTCACTTCGAGTCACACCTTTCCTGAGCTTCCTCGACCTCGGTACACTTTCCCCAAGGCTTTCAGGTTTTTGCAGGCGTTTCTGAGGGTCTCACTACCTCTCCAAGCTTCGGCAGAAGAGGCGAGCCGACTCTCGCTTTCTCGCTCTGTTTGCGAGTGATTTTGAACGCTCAGCACCACTTCGAACTGTTATGTGAATTATCTCCGAGTCGCTTCTCTACAAGCTTTCATTGAATTCATGAACGATTCTCAGCTTGAATATAATTGTAATCTGTAACCTACATCCTATATTGCGTTTCTGGAGTCATGGTAAGCCGCAAGCCTCGTCTACAAGTTCAGGAAGCTAATTCTCGGACTTTGCAGCCTGCTTGCAAGGAATGTGGAGGGACGGTCCTCGAATATGACCAGGCGGCCGGAAACGGTGTCTGTGTTAGCTGTGGGATGGTCGTGGAGGAGAACGCCATTGTTAGTGAGGTAACGTTTGGCGAAACTGCTTCGGGCGGCGCTATGGTGCAAGGCTCGTTTGTCGGTCAAGGCGCCAGTGAGATTATTGTTTTTGTTTTCTCATCCATTGACTATTGCTTACTATGTGTATAGCGCATGCCAGGATGAGTGGACCGTATGGTAACAGAGGAAATAGTGATTCGAGGGCGCAGACGATTGAGAATGGTATTGAACTTTTTGTGCCCGCTGCCCTACTTCCTCTGATTGCTATTTGGTGCAGCGTCCAAGAAGATACATATGATCTCCTCCGTGTTGCGACTGTCTGAAACGATATCCAATGCTGCTCTTCGGATGTACACCCTCGCTGTCGAACACAAATTCACGAAGGGCCGGAAGAGTCTGAATGTTGTTGCGGTATGCCTTTATGTCGCCTGCCGACAAAAGGATACGCATACGCATATGCTTATCGATTTTTCCGATCTCCTTCAAGTTCGTGATCTCTTCGTTCGTACCAACGCTATTTCTTACCTGCAAAGTAGGTGAATGTGTTCGAGCTTGGTCACACCTACTTGCAACTCGTTCAAACCCTCAATCTCAAGCTCCCTCTTGTCGATCCGTCTCATTACATCTCGCGTTTCGCCGCTCTCCTCGAATTCGGCGACGAAACTCCCAAAGTCTCTATGGACGCAGTTCGCCTGGTTCAGCGCTTCGACCGTGACTGGATGACGCGCGGTCGACGACCTGCCGGTATTTGTGGCGCTGCGTTGCTCCTTGCCGCCCGCATGAATAACTTCCGTCGTTCTGTCGAGGAAATTGTCCAGGTTGTCAAGATTGCCGACACGACGCTCAAGAAGAGGCTAGACGAGTTCAAAAACACCCCAAGCGGTGCTTTGACGTTGGCGGATTTTAGAAGCGTTTGGCTGGACGAGGAGGTTGACCCGCCTGCGTATACGCGCAACAAGGTGAAGGAGGAGGCGGAACGTCTGGCGGCGGAAGAGGCCGCCGCTGACGCTGCTGAATTTGCCGCCACCGGTATTGTCAAGGAGAAGGAGCCGAAGGGGAAAGGCAAAGGCAAGAAAAAGAAGAAGGGGAAGCGAAAGAGGGGAGAAGATGAGGAAAACGATCCAGAAACCTCGAATGCGGACGCTGTCGGTGAACCTGAAGCTCCCCCACCCCGTCAACCACTCGACCCAGCCGTGCTTAATGACGGAATCTTAGCTGGTACATCGGAACCGCTTTTTCTCCCAGAAGCAAATGAAGACCCGGACGCCAATATCGATCCGGCCCTGTTATTCGAAACATATCCTCCTCCTGTTCCAGCTGCCTCTTCCTCTACAACTCCTCCTGCATCATCCGTGACAGCTGTCGCTCCCGCACGTTCCCCTTCTTTGCCTCCCATCGAAACCTCTCTGTCAGAGGTCCTCACAGAAGAAGTCTCCACTTTCCTACAAAATCCTCAAGGCGCCATGTTATCTTCTGCGCTGGACGAAGCCGACGAGCGTCGTCTTGCGCAAATACCGGTTGTGGACGAGTTACTCGGATTGAACGAAGACGAATTGGACAAGTTTATTCTCTCGGAAGACGAAGTCAAGATTAAAGAGCGTGTCTGGGTCGAGCTCAACAAAGAGTATTTGGAAGCACTCGCTGGTGAGCATTCGATTCGCGTCCCATATCTGTTTTGCCTAACGGTTATGTGTAGCGAAAGGAGAAGAACCCGCACCAAAGCCGAAGAAGGTTCGTATCCCGCAAGCGGCGAAATTTTCTTCCCTTTATTTTCCCATCAATTCCAAGAATCTGACATGGCTTCTGGTCTTCTGCAGCGTCGGAAAACCACTCAATCCAACGTCCCGCGCGATACCTCCAATCCTGCGGGCGATACTGCGGCGGAGTCGGTCAAGACCATGCTGACCAAAAATCACAAGTACAGCAAGCGTATCAATTACGACGCTCTTCGCCATTTGCTTGTTGAAGGGCCCAGTCTCGACGACAAGTCTGATGAACAGCTGTACACTTTGGATGACAAGAGCGACGGTGAAGGAATGAGCCTGCTCGTTGTCGAGGACACCCCTGGGACTGTGGTGTCGGCTCCTCCGCCGAAATCGAAGACCAAGAAAACTGGTCTCTCAGCCGCGTCAAGTGCTGCTGACGCGGATGGGGACGAGGATATGGACGCGGAGGAGGGGAGTGACAAGGAGGAGGATGTGGGTTGGGAAGACGCGTACGAGCAAGAAGTGTAAGAGTGTTTCATTAGCCTTTGGTGGGACTTTGCATAGCATCTTGTTTCCTTTATTTTCGCAAGTGTATTTGTAGCTTGTTGCATTGCATACATAGAATGAGAATTAATGTACATTGTACACAACAGCTGTAACTATGAAATCAATTATTGTAGCGACATTCGGTGCTATTTGTCGGTCGAACGAGACTCCTCTTCATGAAGAGATCCCGTGTTTGCGACATCTTCCTCCTCAGGAGATACCACGGTGATACTGACCTTTTCTTGAAGGGTCTCCGCTGCGATACCATCCTCTCCGTGGACGAACTGAGATTCCACGGTAGCACCCGCATCCGCAGTACTGAAGATTAAATCCTTCACAGCTCGCCTCAGTTCCGCTATATGCCCAACCTTGAAGCCAACGCCGCGCAATTCATCCTCATATACCTCGAGCAACGTCCGCGGTTCGATTGCATTGTCTTCGAGCAACTTGCGAATTGTATCGCTAAGGTGGCCCTGCGCACAAAATTCGGTGATTGTGAACGTCCTTAGAAGTAAGAGTCCACGGAGCATTTCTTCGTCCATTTCTTCCATATTTATGAGTAGTCTAGGGATGCGCGAGGCAGCGCCGACACTTGCATCGTCATTATTTGTCTCTACGATACCAGCATTGCCGTCGACTCCACCTATGAGGTGTTAGAGTGATTTGGTGGACGAGAAACGGACGTACCCCGGGCTACAAACAACAATTGTGCATATTCTTGCGGGATGATAGGTGCCCCGCCTCGACCTCCGTTACCGCCTCTGCGCCTGCTGTTGCCGCCGTTTCCTCCAGTGCCCCCTGCAGAGCGAGGGCATAAGATATAGCGTTAGCTGGGCTTTATGTTTCGGCTTACCGGTTACAGTAGGGTAGTTCACTGAGTTGGTGATGCCGCGCATTGAGAGAGGGAGAAATGATACTTGGTGGACGAGGAGGTGCTTTTTATACCATTCAAGGCGCTAGTAAATCGATGGTAACACCCTTTCTTGTACTGTAGATTGACGCTGGACCCACAACGCACAACTTCCCAGGCATTGCTGATGGCCAGACAAGAAAGAAAAACAACAGTGCTCGAACAGCTTGCACAGGGATGACTGGGAGTTCTATGTCACGGGCTCTGGGCTACGCATGCACAAGAGACTTGCTGATTTGGAGAAGTTTCTACAGTGATCAAGTCATAGCTATAGCTTGAGTAACAGCCAGTCAGTCCGACCTGCTGTTTTTTCGCGCAGAAATCATGACCGGGATTTAAGGTGAGGCAAAGCGCTAGTCATTTGCTGTCTGATTGGCATGGACTTCCCTTGAGTTGTCGAGAAATTGACTGTGGTTGAAAACGAGGCTGTCTTAGACCCAGAAGTTGACATTATCCCAGAGATTTGGGGTGAGAATTCATTTGCGTTCATCTCGAGACAAGTCGAAGGCTAATAATCACTAGCACTTGCTGTCGACTTGTATGCCAGCTTTGTTGAGAACATTGACCATGTCGCGGTGAAAGAAGACCAGAGAACATCATTCACCAAACAAAACCCAAAGAAAGTTCACAGAAGTCGACCACCACCCCGGGGCCAATCTGGCTTGGCCATGGGCCTGGCCGTCTCGCGCAGTAGGGAGAACGATGAAACGGCTGCCGCTGTGAACGAACCTGGGGAATCGGCCCGCGAAGAGGACGGGGCAGAGCCGATAGAGGCCCCACCAATCGATTCGGATTACGGCTACACAGACCCTTCTCTACAGCCACGACCAACAGCGACAATGAAAAGCGGTATAGATGGCGCCGTCTCGTCGACGCAGGTGGAATGGACCCCAATCGTCCCTACAAACGCCGAGGTCTTGGCCGATCTTCGTGCCAGGCTCGTAGAGCTCAATCTGGGAATTTCCCATCTCAGAGGTCCCCTCCGCCGGCCTAATGCCCTCGTCGAAGAGCGCTATTCCATTCGCCGCACCTTGGACTCGTTCGCGAATCACCCGGTTTTTCGTATTCCACCGGAAATTCTCCAAGAAATATTTTTTTGTTGTCTCCCCGACGACACCGACGGACCATTCGTCCCTAGTCCCAAGACCGCGCCTTTACTTCTGCTCAATGTCTGTCGTGCATGGCGCGAGATTGCCCTAGCTGCGCCGCATTTGTGGCGCACTATTCGTCTCAATCTTCCGTCGAAGAACTACGAAAACACCCTCACACTCTTCAATTTATGGTTGGAGCGAGCCCACTCCGTGCCGTACTCCGTGGCGGTCGTTTACACCGATTACGAAGACAAACCATCGCCGGATGTTATCATAGAGGCGCTCACGCAAACGAGCGAGCAGTGGCAGGATGTGCGCCTCGAACTGCCGTTCAAGGATCTCCAGCGCCTCAACGCACTCGAGGGGAAGGTGCCGCTTCTCAGAAAACTGCTTATTGGCCCTACGGACGCGTACTTCACGGGGTTGCAGGGAATGCGTATCCCTCCTATCACTGCGTTTAGTGTCGCACCATTGCTCCGGGAAGTGCGTCTCGTCACAGGGTTTCCGTTCACTCTGGAGCTTCCATGGGCCCAGTTGACAAAATTGCAGGTGAGTGCCCTTTTCAAACCGTCTTCTTTTCTCTCACTCACGCGATTATAGGCTACATCTCTGAGCGTCTGTGAATGCCTCGATATACTCGAGGCCTCACCATCTCTCGTCGAATGCACTTTGTCCTTGCGCAAGTCCTTTGACCTTATGGACGCCAGCCCGATTCCGCCGCTCGAACACCTCGAGGTGTTCACCCTTCGTACCTCGGGGTTCCATGTGGACCTCCTGCACTGTCTGACGCTCCCCGTTCTCAGGGAACTCCAGTTCTATGTCGCGCCTTCGGCAGTGTCAAACGAGCCGAATATTGCCAAGGTGACCGCGTTCCTGGAAAGGTCGGGAGCTGAAAATGGGTGTTTGAAGGAGATTCGGATTTCGGGAGCCTACGATCTGGTCACTTGTCCAATCATGAAGAGTTTAGTTGCGAGTGGGGTGCGGTTGGGAGCGCCTTTAGATCGGCGGCGGCTAATGGACACGTACTGAACATGGACTCTCATAGATTTGCTGTTTTGCTAACTCATGCTGTGGAAATGCTATCAAGCCCGGAGTTTCATGTCTTACCTATTGTGTTCTCTTCTAATTCTTTACTTAGTCTCTGTTTCGCCGGCGCTCAGATCCCGGTATTCTGTGGCGTAAGTCTCTTCCCAGCGCAAATTTAGATTCACGATAACTTCTGAATTCAAGGGGTGAAAGTGTTGTCTACCCTGTCTTTATCATCATCGCCGTATACACAAAGTCACTAGTCAGCTCAGATGTTGGACCCATACGTTTGGCCACTTACAGGAAAGTATTACAGTAGCCCGCACCAATTTCTTGCATCTCATTCTGCCTTCGGTCTGGGCTCTTCTCAACCGTGCTTCTTTGCATCGACGAAAACCACACTAATGGTGCGCGAACTCGGAAGAAACACTGCGTATTTCATGTTTCGACGTCGTGTAAACAGAAGATACACAGAGATTCGCCCCACAAGAATCGCAACTCGCAGCGGCGATTTCTAAATCTATAGCCCAAGTAAGTTAGCTCGAGTTTCCAAGATTTCGCGACATGGATGTTTTGTACTTATACTGCTCATGAAAGCTTTGATTACTTGATAACAGAAATGAGATAGGAACACGTTTCCGGATGTGTTTACCTGGGAATTATTCCTAGGGAGACATTAGAGACTCGGGCTGACTTATCGCCCCGTTAAATTGAGGACCCGATACCAGGCCATGGATACCCCGGCTGTGGCAGGGAACCTCAATCTACGAGTTTATCAGAATTCATGGATGATATACCATACCGATAAACCACTCAAAAAGCCTGGGATTTCTGGGATCCAGAAACCAGATCCCAATGCATTTATGAGCTGGTTTAAGAAGGTAGTAATTCTGTTTTAATGCTCAGTGAACTCTCATTTGGACCATAAATTGAGGATCTGCGGCTGTGACTGTGCCACGGACACGGTTGCAATTCAACTGTTGCATCCGATAGTACGAAGCACAGTAGACCATCCTTGTTCAGCTGAGTTTGACTCATGAGAGACGCTGTCCTGGAGTCTGTCTGGAGAGATTCTCTGGTCTTGACCTAGCGTTTTCGCTCGACAATTTGAATGAGTTTACGAGAGTATCCGTGCGTGGATGACCGGAATATGACGACACTGTAGCCGGAGAGTTTCCCAAGTTTAAGCCATTTGAGCCTCTTGCCTCTCGCCTTCATGAGCCTACGCAGTCTTGAACGTCCAAAAAGTCGACGGGGGCCCGTACAGCGGCAGTTCAGGGGAGGAAATCGAGATTTGTGAGCTGTGGTGCTGGTACGACGAGTGGCATATACATGGTACCCAATCCTTGCGGAGAATTTATAGCGCCTCATAGTAGCTCATAGTTTCTTGTGCAGTAAATTGCCCCGTCCAGAGGAAGCCACCAAGTCCAGACGACCAGAAGGCGCCACAGAGCGAAAAGCCTGAGCGGAGTGTAAATTTCCAAATGGGCCAAGTGGAACCAAATTTGAAATTCAGCTTCATCCTCTCTACCAACAACATCCAAGACGACAAATGGATGCGCGGGCTAGCTGACCACGACGGTGAAGGGGCTGGGGAGGAAGCGAGTTGATAGGGTTTTTGGCGAGCCTTTTGACGCGATAACATTTACGTCACCAATCGCGCTTGACTTCATCCCTTCTCTTTCGGGCCTTCTCCGCAGTCGTCCTCGTTCGACCGGCCTGTGCGATCCTAGCATCTATTGAAGTCTACTGGCGGCTATTTGGGGGATCCTATCGTTGTTCACGCGTAAATTCTGCTAGAGGACTATGTCGGACTTCACTCTCGTCGATCCGCGAGGTTGGGAGTATGATCTGCATTCGGTCAGTCTTTTTTTCGTTTATTTCTGGTGGGCTGAAGCGCGACTAGGTCTACTCAGCGTACATTGGCTACTTTCAAGTGAACAACATTAATTGGTGAGTCGCGACTCTGGGTTTCAACCAAAATACAGAATACGCCATGTACTCCACCCCGGATGTTTCTTTCGATGCGTCTTCATTTGCACAAAACTCATACAGATTCATTGTAATCCAGGTACGATCGCTCTTGGGGCCACTTGTTCTCTTCGTTTGAGGACTTCCTCACTTTCTCCTGGCCTTGTATAACTTGCACCGACGTCTGGACTGGCCGTGCGCATATCGTTACACGTCTCAATTCCATTGGTGCTTTCTTGAAGATGATCAAAACTCGGTGCGGGCCGTTCTTCACTCGGCTCTTACTTGCCGTGGACTCATGGCCTTAGATTCGGCGAAACATTGCCGCAAGCCCCAAACATTCTACAAGTCCAACCGTTCGAGACTTCGCAGCGGCCATTAAGGACGATATCGGACCATGCGAGCTACAAGAGACTACACTCGACTCTCGCGGCTGCGGTATTATCTGCTCTGAAACAACGCGTACGGACCGGAGAACCCAAAGCCGTACGGGAGTTGTGGGCTGCCCGTGACCGAACGTTCCTGGCGATTGATTTTGAGTGGAGCGAAAGGAACGAGAAGAGTTGTCTGGAATGGGGGTATGCTGCAGTCAGGTGTGGGCATCTCGAGGCGTGAGTTTCTTGTTGTGGAGTCGAACCCGGCGCATAACAATACTTACCTTAGGCTCGGGCATTGGCCTCCCCAACCGGATTCAAACTACCGGAAAGGGCATTACATCGTGCAGGAGTATGTTGATAAAGTTATCAACAAACACTGTCCTAGTGAGTGTTTCGATATCGGATGTTTTCTACTGGATGGCTCAATTTCTACTGTCATGTATCGCCAGCACACCCGTGGCAGGTGAGTTGAATGCTATCTGGTCGTTAAAATGACCTAAAAGTTCTTGACAGTATTCAGTCAGTGACCATATTAGCGTTCATGTCCTTCACAATCTTGATACCTTATTAATCTTAGTTCGGAGACAGTCAAGTTTGCGCCAAGGTTAAATTGCCCCAAATTATTCAAGCAATTATCAGGTACCTTGAGTTTGATCCTCCCGCCGACGAAGACTGAACCCTTTGGATCTTCAGCAGTCTTGCCAGCCCCGACTCAGAAACGACTCCAAATACTTTGGTTCTTGTCGCGCACGGTATAAGCGGTGACCTCAGCAGAATGGAAGAAATGAAGATCAGTGCGTGTGTTTCGCTGGGTTCGTCTTGGAAACTCTCTGATAATGTTGTATTTCAGAGCTACCACACAATATGCTCGTTCTCGATACTGCCTCCTTCGAACGTGCTCTGTTCAGCGGGGGATTCCGCGGAACGATGATAGACCCTCATACCTCGACTCCTGGTAATCCTAAGCCGCGCACTCCCGGCTCAACGCTCAGCCTAGAAAATCTTTTACGCTCGCTACCATCCCCGTCCGATCCCCAGTCGCACAACCCCGCGCTTCAGACACAAGTGCTCGTGCAAGGCCAGTTCCCACAACCAGGGGCCATGGTCCCCAATGTTGTGATGCACAACTCGGGCAACGATGCATTCATGTGTCTTTATGCGCTGCAGCTCTTGCTTGAGCCTAACGGCACGGGGGCGCCAGTCGTGCAGAGGAAGACGCGGCCGATATCGTTTGTGCCGGGGATGAACGGAGGAAAATTGTCGCCTTCGGCGTTGGCGGGCGACTTTGCGCAGTTGTATTCGTATACACGTCCGGGCTCGACGTCGCCGGGGCCGACGAGGAACGGCATGCTAGGGGTGCCGCCGCATTCGCCTAGTAAGCACACACACCTTGCGAATGGGAATGGGAACGGGCATGGGCATGGGACGGTGGGGAAGAGTTCGAGGAGACTGAGCGCGATGCCGACGGGAGATGGGTGGTCGAGTGTACGTCGTGGATGATCTTTTTTCTGGCTTGTATATTGCCTGGGACGGACTTGATAGCTTGGACCACTTTTTTGGGTATCGTATTCTCGCGTGTTATCATCAATGATTAGCTGCTATAATCTTGCTTTCTGCATATCTCCGGCCTCCATGGACAACACTTCTTAATGTACATAGTTATATTATAATCCATGCTTTCTTGAATGCATAGACGCAGCGGACGAGATTCCAGACTGGCTTGTTATACAACATAGTAGTACCAAAATAAAGATGCAGGTTCGTGCAAATGCTTCCTGCTATTGCAAAAATCAACTCGAACACAGCGCAGTCGGATATATCGAATCGAAGACGAGAGAATTGATTCAGACAACACAAGACAAAAGCAGCAGAGAAAAGTGGATTGCATAGGGGGGCATAAGGCATAGGGTAGAGAAAATAATTTAGGCATAGGTGGAGAAATAATTTAGGCATAGAGAAGGTATCAAAACGGATAAAATTCCTCTGCAACAATGGACAGACGGGTATCGGAGTCGGGTTGAATAGACCTCATGAGATCTTAAGACAACGGTGTGAGAAAGGGAAAGCAGGAAAAAATGAGCCGACACACCGCAACTGCACGACGGCTGGAAGATCGCTTGCTCTTGGGTGGCTCAGCCGAGGGCACTTGTAGATACCCATTATTTTCCTTCTCCTTATGTTTCGTACTTCCCCGCCCACTGCTGGTTGCTCCCCCAGTGCAACAGACTGTCTGGCCATGTTTCCTGCCCATGAAGCTATTACTCCGCTGGCGGGATGTGCGCATGGGAGCGGGGGCTTGGACGAGGTCGGTGTCAACGATGACGATGGTTGGAACGTCGATAAAAGGCGTGGACGGAGGGACAGGCCGGCCGATGTCGAACGCGAAGGGGTCCTCATCCTCGTCGTTGACCATGTCTTCGGAGATCGGGGTAAAATCGGAAGACGAAGAATTGGCGAGGGCAACGGCGATGGATTCCGCGATGGAGAAAGCCTCAACGTCGGTAGTGATGGGGGCGGCGTGCTTGTCGTCGTCGTACCGAATGATGGAGACCTCTCGAAGAGGAGATGGTTTTGAGACGAAGGCCGTGCGACGAGGGGTACCGAAGCGAGCAGATATTTCGCCGGCAGAAGCCAGGCGGGGGCAGGACTGATATATACAGATCAGAGCTGGACCAGGCAGGAGTGAATGTTGAACGTACGAGGAACTTGTTTATGATAATTATGTCCTTGCATTCGGTCTACAATGGACAGAAATGAGCGACGGAATAGCATAAAGAGATGTTGACATACATCGGACGTAGACACGTTAACTTCAACGAGGTACACTGGTGTAGTGATCTCTTCTGCTTCTTCCTGTAGAAATCAATGAGGCGTTGAAGCGATTGAATGATGTTAAAGCGTACTCGTATCGTCTCAAGGGACACGCATTTACGGAGAGGCGAAGGCCCACGAGAAGTACCAGTACTCGAGGAGCCAAAGCCGCTTGCGGTGGTGACTTCGACGACGGTGAGACGCGCGAGGGGGGAACGCGGGTGAGGGGCCTAGATGAAGAGATCAGAGAAGGGATAGAAGAAGGGTTAGTATTAGAACGCACAGCAGTCTTGTTGTGGACGATGATAGGTGTGGGGGAATCAGTCTGTGGCGGTAGGAAATTCAGACATCAAGCCACATTCGCACTTGAGAACCTACCTTTTCCGGCCCAGAGATAATCACGACGGAGGAAGAGAGGTTCTGAAGAGGCCACGGTCAGCACTGGTATGACAGACCATGAGTGTCTTGCAGCATACCTCTTCGTCCTCGACAGGCGCGCGGCGCACCAAGCGCATGACAGATGGAACTACAAACGAGTAGACCAACGCCACCACGAAACACAAGACGACCAGCCCCACAATAACGAAAGTAAGCACCGCGACGGCGGAGGGGGAGAAAGCACGGGTGGAAGGAGAGGAGGCGAGTGTGTAGGGGGCCATTGCGGTGAAGGAGGCGAAAATAGAGCCTTAACCCTACCTATGCTTTGGATTTATGCGTTTTGCGCTTGACAGCAGAACCGCTAGGTCAGACATAGACAGTTTACTTCCGCGGTACAGTATGCGGATGTAATCGTGGTGAGACTGAGACTAGAGAGCCAGAGGGCAGCTACAGTCGCCATAGTTGTTGCCTGGAGCATCACTCAAGACATAGACAGTACCAGCAAAAGTCTTATTGAGATGCAGCGAAATTTAATAGCCCAGAGAGACACGACGCAGGGCCAGGGAGGTGAAGGACGATGGAGTTCGAGTTCAAGAGTGATCGGACCGGTACACCCGGGAACACCGCTCTTTTGGAAATTTTCCGTTTTGGGACGATCATCCCGACGTCACACCCATAACAGCCCCGGGCCATAACGCGACGCGTCTGTTTCGGTCCGCTTGCTCGACTAAACGATTCAACCAAGTTCCAAAATTGCGGTTCTGCACTTTACGCACTTTTCGTTCTTATACTTACATTCCAGGTACTCACACCGCGACTTGCCGCTCAAAACCCCACTTCTCCGACCTCCTCACGCCCTGTGCCTTTTGGTCCAGTCAAATCGGAACCCAACGCGTTCGTGGAGGATGTCCTTCTCTATCATCCAATGTGCTTGCATGGGGCTGCTTGGGACTCTGAGTTTGGACTACCAGCCCTGCAACGAGATCTCAAGCTGGAGTTTGTGCAAGAGACTAACACCGGCCGCAGTGACTTGAATTGCTGTCCATCTGAATCTCATACCACCCTCCGGGCAAATATATCCACCTCTACGCCCGTTCCCGACTGTGGCGGCTCCAGACGCGTCGCTCCCAATTTTCCCTACATGCGCGTTACAGGCGCACGACAAAGTGCTTTGTTTCGATTTCAAAGCCTCGCCCGTTGACGCTTCGGTTATGGCTACAAAAACGACTTCACTCGCGTCACGGCTTCTGTCTCCGTCGCCCGTAAAGCAATTATTCTCTCCATCGGTGACCGCTTCCGCCTCCAAGCACGCCCTTCGTCTCGACTGGTGCCGATCCTACTCGACTGCGTCCTGGGTTCGTCGCTCACGTTGGCGTTGGCGGTTTTGCCTTGATGTGGATCTCAGCGGACGAGGTGAGCGATCGATGTTTCACTGACACTTTTCTAACTCGTCTCCCAGATGCAAACCCCGCTCTTCCAGCTTGGGTGGGTGAAATACCACGAACGGCTGGCGCGATCCTCTTATTGGGTTGGAGACACTTGCTATGACTTCTTGTCAACAGCGACCTATATAACTCTTCCACAGTGCATCCGACAGTGATATATTCTCTGCTGCTAGAACCCCAATGGACAGGCTCATAAGAAGGAAACCGAATTCATCCAGATGCGCAACGACCTCTCCCTTGGTCCGCTCAAAATATGCTTCCCCTCCGCTTGTGCAAAGAAATTAATCGGCATATCAACCTATATCTTCATCCTTTCTGCTTAGACTCGAGTACTCGGTTTCATCTTTCTCTCGCTGTATCATATGAGCCCGATGCTCCACGTCTATGGAATTGTTGCTTCATATTTTTCACTCGAGTCTTGGAAATTGTATTCCAGATCCAGAGCTACATAGATCGCAGTGTACTTTGAAGTAAAATGAACTGAAAACATCGACGCTTATTTGTAATTACTATTAGGCGCTCATCATCTTCCCTATAGCTATCGATAGTTCAGGGACCGCAGATCTTTTGAAGTGTGGTCGTTCAGTGAAAATGATGGACGTCGTTTGAGTCCGACTCGTCGCCTGCTCTCTCGCTCCCCGCCACCATGGCGAACTGGGCTTACCAGCGCCTAGGTGCCCCACCGCAAAGCTGGACCCCATCTTCGCGGCGCCGGCAGCTAGCCTACATTTCCCTCGGCGTCTTCATGATATTTTTATTACTACTTGTAATTGCACGTCCTGCTTCTGGCACACTGGGAGACTACTACCACGACGCTGGCTCAGGAACTAATCAAACAAAGCCCGAGCCGGATGCAACACCTGACGCCAACGGTGCCTCCGAGCAGTCGAGTAATGGGACGGAGCCGGCAACAGATTCGATTCTGAAGACCCCTGGTCCTCCGACTTATGAAACCCTTAGAAAATGGGAGGATGACCTTCCTCAGCACGATTTAGACCTGCCTTTCCCCGAAGGCCGTAAAGGTCGATACCTTAAATTCTCCAACGAGTTTAAGAACGTCGGATGGAATAATTGCCTCAACGAACGGTGAGTCTCACTTTTTAGAGCTAGTTGTATTTATCAAGACGACGCGACGCTATAGGCTTCTCAATGCGCATTTGGCTTATATGTCGAAGCGCGCCTATGTGTTTAGCGACTATGTTTGGGCTCCGGAGCACTACCAATGGCCACCAGAACAACAACCTGAAGGGGGTCCCCGTACGCCTTTGACTGCCATTGTCTCAGGACCGATGGCGGGCGGTCTATGGGGTCCAGATGACGATGCTCCGCGTTCCATCTCTGCGCGCTGGTTTGATGTTGTCTGTCCTGAGAGTGAGCGGTACCTGATACACACGGAAGAGGTCAAACCCATCGTGGCCAACCTCTCTGGCGACGCTCTCTTTACACATTGGCAGAAGATCCTTCTCGATTCTGACGAGCGCTGCATTGAGATCGTCCCACCTACACCCGACATCGATCATCTACCACAGGTCGGTCTCATTCAAGTTTACTATAGTACTCCTGGACTAAATAGTTTTTCGCTTGCAAGGTGTTCGACCTATGGCTCTTTGGCACGACTCGTGTGCTCTCACTGTGGGAATCTTTCTCCAAGTCTCCAACATCCCGCTTCCTCGCTCCGTCCCCCATCGTCCAAGCTGCCATCAGTCGCAACGAGTACCTTTTCCTCCCGCGCGGCCCTCGACCACCGCACCCCGCACCACGCGATGCCTTTGCGCGCACTCTTGCAATCCATCTTCGCCGAGGAGACTATCTGACGCATTGTCAGAACATGGCCAGTTGGGGCTCCACATACTACAGTTGGGCTCTACTCCCCGTCATCGTCGACCGGTTTACACCACTTCCCCCCGACGACCCCGCGCGCGCCGAGACCATGCTTTCGCACTGCCTACCAACAATCGCACAACTTGTGCAGAAAATCCATGACGCACGAGAAGATTACATCGAAGCTGGCGAAGGGCGCGTGCTCGACGTGTTATACCTCCTCACAAACGAGCATGGTTCCTGGCTCGACGAGTTGACAACGGAGCTCAAAGCAGCTGGATGGTACACTATCGTCACTTCGCGGGACCTACAGCTTGACGCGGAACAAACGGATGTGAGCATGGCGATCGACATGCACTTGGCCAGGAAAGCTGCTGTATTTGTTGGCAATGGGGTACGCATATCTGTCTTTTTTTCTCTCCATACCATCTGACCTGCAATTGCGCAGTGGTCATCTTTCACCAGTAATATAATTCATCAACGACTTGTAGACGGCCGGGAGCCTATTAGTATCAGATTGACTTGAGGTGAGTGTTCTTGCCAGTGTCATTCGTCCTTGAATACCCCTAATTTTTGGCAGGTGTATGTTTATACCCTGCGCTTCACGCCAGCAGAACTACAGTATCATGAGGTATCCCCCGCAGGTTTCATATTCATGTTTGTAATTTCAGTACGTACAGGGGAGCCAAAAAGCGCAGTGTAGTCAAAAAAAATCAAAACAATAGAAAATGTCGATGATAGACTATATCACTTGCATAACGCAGGGCACCGCTTGATAACTCGTCGGTGCTACTCGGGGAACGATGTCAAGATGGGCATAACAAGGAAGGAAACAAGATATGTAGTCGACTTGAACACGATCATTGTCTCCAAATTATTTCGCCTTGGACCAAGATGATGAACCTGCAACATAGACTTTCATCCCGTCTTCAACGAGGGCTTGTAAACGCTTTGCAAGCTGAGGGGTGCCGACGAAGCCTTTCGTGGTGTGTAGCTCGAAATATTTCATCCTAGTATTCCCCGTCGCATTCCTGCGCGCCTCTAGTGTGTCGATGACCAAGTTGGCAAGGCTAGCACCATCTTTGTGACGCGGCCAAAGTGAGTCCATCCCCGTCAAATCCTCTGTGAAAGACTCGAGGTTGGGCAAGAACTGAGGATCTTCTTTGAGAAGACGAAGTATCTCGAAGAGCCTCGGTCCCATTCGTCGTACTTGGAGCTCGGTTAAGGAAGGGAGACCCTCCAAGCCTCGCTCGTACATGGTCGACGTCCACTCATCTCCGGCGAAGGTCAAGTGGGTGAGCGCACATCGGGATCTGGCCCTGAACTCGGCCCATGTTTTCAGATCCAATTCTTCAGTGTCGAGGTAGACCAACGCGGGAGTCGTAAGTTTGGAGAGAACGTCCGTGGAGGATTCATTGTAGGATCGAAGCGTCAGCGATTTTAGCTGAAGAAGGGGCGGTACTTCGACGAGAGAGCCACCCGCATTACGCCAGCCAAAGCGACAGTTAACGAGTTTAGTAGCCTGTGACAGGACACGCAGACAGTCGGGGAGTGTGATGTGGTCGGCTCGAAAGTCTGTGAGCGACCCCCAAGCAAATCTTATTTCGCTTGGGGAGAAACTGCCCAGAACATATACGTTCTGAAGCTGCGTGGCTGATTCAAAGGCTGCGGTAGTCCGTCCGTAATATCGAAGGGACACACATGGCAGGGATAGTTTCTTCAGGGACGGAAGAGGTCCGATATCGAACTCGAAGATCTCGGGAGTAGGCTTTATGGAAAGGGTGAGATCCTGTATCTGAGAGGAATGACGACGGAGTATTTGATAAAGGCCATCGGTGGAAGTGTCAGGGTAGACGACGTATTTGAGATCGAGTGTCAAAGGAAGGGAGCCAGTTCTAGCAAGCCAAAGGTCGAGTGGTGGCAAACGCTTCTCGATGAAGTAGGGAAAGTCGACTTGAAGCACAGTCCAGAGTTCGGGAGAGGACTGAGCGACACTCCTCCATTCGCGACAAACTCTCAAGAGTTTAACAGGAGCCTCATTCACCCGGAGAGAAGGCAGCATGTCATGATATTTGTTGTATTCGTTGAGAACACAATGCATGAAGACGGCTGCAGTGATTTCGAAGGGAAAGTTGAGAATGGTAACTCGAGCCATGAAGTTCTGGACCGAAAATGGTTTCAGAAAGATCAAGATAGATCTCGAAAAAGCCCACACTTCAAGTTCTTTCTATTGCAAGAGGCTTGCGGGGAAGATTGCCTTGACACTTCCGAGTGAATATGCTATTAACCTGGCTCTGTGAATGCGGCAGCATGGACTTTCTGCTAGCTCACCGATACGAGTCAAAGCGAGTTCGGGGTTAGTTAATGGTAAGAAGAAAGACGCGACGCGTCGAAGATCAGTCACGAATACAATACTACGCCAAACAACGCACTTCAAGTGGAGAGCTAGATTATTAATTTATTTCCTGGTCATATATCACCACAGTTGCTATAGAGTAGTTCTGCGAAGGGTATTTCTAGTGCCCAGAGGCATGCATTCCCAGCGCGTCCGTGTCACGACCGCCACCTCGAACCAATCATCGGGCCGGACTTGATGCTCGTCGTGGCTCGTTCACTGCAAATCGAGCGTCGAAAAGCGAATTTTTGCTCTGCAGTATCCGGCAGCGTGAAGCAAAAACGCATCTTTCATCGGAGTGTCGGGGAACCTCAGGCGGGGTAGTTATCGAGCATAGAGGGACAGTAACGTCCTCGCTTGCTTGCTAACCGCCATTTAGTCTTGAACTGCATTTGAGGGAGACCGCGCACCACTTACGATTAACCACCCTAATAGAAGAACCTATGAAACAAGTGCCTCAGGAAGGCAGCAGCAGGTCTCCGCACCTTGCCTGGCTCCTTTTTCCGCAACGACCGTTCCGGCGGTGGTTTATCGACAGGGCTGCTCTCTTCCCACTTGCCTCCGTCCCTGATCTGACTCATCATGGACCGCGCATGAATCTTGACGCGTTCTACCCGCAAGAAAAATCGGCGCTCGAGGTATCCCATCTCGTCTCCCGGTGTGAGAATGACACCGGTCGACGACATGTAGAATTTGATATCCGCCTCAATAGCTCGAGCCACGTCTATCGATATAATAACCTCCGGCGCGCTGGGCGAGCCTGTGATCAATTACAGGACACGGAATTAGAAGCGGGTCTTTCGTGAGTGAAGAGGGCGGCGTACCGGTCACCATGTCTCCCACCACACCCTTAGCCAGATGAATAAAGTTACGAGACATCCGATGCAGTCCTGGCTGTTTGGCTGGAAGAACAAAATAATTACGAAGAGACGACACCAGGAAGCCATTCAGCACATACAAATAATCTCCCAAGCACTGAGCGAAGTCCCATGAAAAGCGACAGGAATCTCAGCAGCAGACCGTATTCGTCTCAAATCCATCGACGAATCCTAGAGAATTGCCAGCATTTCAGTATCCCAATTCACACCAACAAAAAACTTGCGCCAACGAACAGGATTCATCTCAGACTCCCTACTCCTCGGATTCGACCGAATCCACCACGACGAGCTCTTGCAATACCATGGCTCAAACGCCAAATGATACCTTGACTTCTGGTCCTGCCTCACAACTTTTTCAAGCGTCGCAAAATCAACGTCACGAAACGACATTCTCCTCATCTCCCAAAGGTGTCAGCCGAAACGAGAAACACTAACAGCTAGAGAGAAGCACACCAGAGCCTCGACATTCGTATACCCATTAGCCCGAGTCGGCAAAAAACCTCTATTTTCGGTAGCCAAAAGACGAGACAGTTGGCGGGAGACCCGCATTTGGTGGGACTCATGTAGCTTTCTCCGGCGCGCAGACAGTCGCCTGGGACGTGCGGTAGGTTGTGGGTCCGCAGGTTGCATCGAATACGACCTGAACATTATTGGGAGGAATTTTCGGCATCGACCATCGAAGGGAGAAAGGAACATCCAGTGGGCCAAACAAACATTGACGTGACCGCGAGTAGTCCCACAAATCAAACCCAATTCCCAAGTCAAACTCGGTCTCAAGGCAGGATAAAAAAACCTTTTGTTTCTTTGGGTGTGTAGTAGCAATGATATTCGTACAAGAGTTGTGTTGTTAGAGACGAAAAGAGAGAGAGAGAGAAAACGAAAGGAACGTAATAAGATAGAGGCAAAAGAGAGTCGTTAAGCTAGCTAAACCAGCAAGAGTATAGTCATATCATATCATCATAAACAAAGAAAAGGGCACCGGAAAAAGAGAGAAAAAAACGCATGCATACAGCATCACTCAGGTTTAACCCTCCATATAACAGCGGCAGCCGCAACACTGAGAACCAGCACCCCAATCGCAGTCTGTATATGCATAGTGGTACCAGTATTGTCATAGTGTTTGAGGTGCTGCCCATGTCCATGTCCACGTTGAGATTTCTACAGCAAGCAAGATAAAGAACACAAACACAAGAACAGACGAGAAAGCATTCCGTACCTCAGCCTCGACCGGCAAAGGAGGCGGACTCGTCGGCGAAACATCCGACCCCGAAGCAAAGTTCGCCCCGATTGACCTGCCATCAAACGACGAAATAGACGACGCATGCACAGACGACTCGGGCGTCGGCATCCCCCGCCCATGCCCGCGCCTCGCAAGCTCCGTAATCGCGTCGTCCGAAACGGGGCTTTCCGAGCCACCACGAACCACTCCATTCATCTTCGGCGAACTCGACCGCCCGCGACTCGTACTCCGCTTCCTCCTCCTCCGTGCATGCGTCGAATCCGCCGAAAGACTGCGCGGACTAGGAGGCGTCGCAAGGCCGCCATTCCCATGCGGATACAACATGGGCGTCGTCGATGCGAACGCCCCATTCGCAAACTTGGCCTTGATCCGCTCGTCCACCATCCCCCGCATCTGCGTCTCCCAGTCGTCCCTCGTCCGCTGCATCCGTTCGCGCTCCTGGGCCCACTCCTCCTGAACAGACGTCCACTGACCCAGCATCGAGTTCTTGAAAGTCAACAAAGCGGCAGTGACAGATTCTGCAGTTGTCGAGGACGACGACGATGCCTCACCCGCGACATCCTTTTTGCTGCTGTCCACATCCTTGCTTGTGGACGGAGAGTTGACGACAGCGCTCACAAGACCCTCTAACCGCTTCACTTTATCTTCCAAAGCAACAATCGTGCTCTGGGCGGCGGCGTGCTGCGCCTGCAACGTCGAGGACATAGTCAAAGCGGATTCGAGTTGGGTCGAAAGCGTAGCTAGTCGACTGGTAAGCTCATCGATTGTAGAACCCGAGGCAGCCGCGGCTCCTTCAGAAGAAGAATCTCTGAGGGGGCTCCGCAGAGTGGTAGACCGTGCAAGGTTGCGCGACATGCCCATGTTCGTCGGCTCAGGTGTCCGAGGTCGCCCAAGCTCTGCTTGCCGCTGCTCCCGATCCTCCTCCTGGTCCTGGAAGAGGTCTTGATGTTCAGGAGACGACGGCCGGTCCTGCTTGAATTCGTCCATCTCGTCAACAGCACCTTCCGCCTCTTCCTCGTCTTCCTCATCCACTCGTTCAAGTGCATGGGGAATAACAGTAGCAATACTTTGTGCATCCGAGTCGTCGTCGTCGAGATCCACCTCCTCATCCTCGACATCGAATCCACCTTTCGGCTCGGCCTGGTCCCGATCCGTCGAGCCTTGACGCAAAACGCCGACAAGCTCCCGAAGTGTTCGCACTTCCTGTTTAATTGCCTCCTGTTCTGCGAATACACCTTCGAGCGCACGGATTTTGTCGACATGCGAGGCCAGTGACGACTGTGTTGATACAAGTTGCGACTGCAACTCGGAGAGTGCAGGAGAGTTGGTTGCGGGTCCCGGTGGATATTGCTGAGGCGGCGAGGAACCATTTTGCTCAGGCTGCGGCGGACGTACAGGAGGCAGCACATGAGGGAAAACGGGCAGGTTGGAAGGCTGCGAGAAGATCGTCAGCATCCGTATTTCAAATAGCACCCCGATAGGTATGATTGACTGACCAAAGAGCCGCCCAACGTGTCCTGGATCTCATTCATGGCTCCGCTGAGCGTCTGTAAATCTTGCCCAGTTTCACGGCTTTTGGTCAATTCGCCTTGCAGCCGGCTTAGAATGTGATCGAAAGTGAGGCCACTCTTGCCGGGTGCGCGCATACTGGCACCCATGCCACCCATTCCGTTAAGGGCCTGATGCGGCATTGGCGGCCTGCGTTGGCCCTGCGGCCCCCCAGGCGCAAAGTTGAAGGACGAGCCAGGAGGGCCGGTTTGTGGTAAGATGGAAGATTGGGAATATTGCCCCTGATTCTGCATCTGTTCTGCGCGAGCCTGCTGTTCGTTGAAGACGCATGCTACACGTGCAGCTACCTTGTGATGTATGATAGTCTTGTTGTCTTCGCCGACAATGTCGATGCCGAATTCCTTGCGAGGGGCGCGTGAGAACAGGAAATGCAAAGTCGAGATTGCGGGCTTACGACGTTGTCGTCGGTTTTGAGTTCGAATGGTTCTGACTCGAGACCCTCTGGACTGAGTCGCTCGCCGTTGACGAAGGTACCATTAGAGCTCTTTACATCTTTGATGAATATCTAATAAGAAGTTAACGGTAAGCGCTATATGATATGCGGAGCATCATGGCAGACCTTTCCGTTTTCCTCCCAGACCTCTGCGTGCTGCCTGCTGAGTACTTTTGAGTCAAAGTAGCCATTTCGCTCTCCAGGACTTGTTTTGGCATTGGTTTGTCGGCCGATTTTTACCCGTTGACCTGGGGGAGTGAGAGAGATGTGTTTTGGAATGAACGATTCATTAAGAGGATATAGGTAGAGAGCAGGGAAGGCGGGGTTAGACTGAGGACTTGAGAACGGCGCTGGCGACGGCATCGTGGAAGAGAGAGCGCGTTGGAGTCAACAACCTCACCGATCAACACTGCCAAACACATGTCATCCCGTGCGCTTGGACCACTACCATTTGCTGTATAATTACTTGTACTTAGCTTGTAGACCTCATCTATTCCGACCCTCTACCTATTTTGCTAGAGCGTGTTGCAGCGCCTCATACACGTCTGCCTCAATACGCGCTTCCACCTTGTCCTCTTCCGACCCATTACCAGACGCAACGCGCAGAGCCTCCTGCAGGTTGCTGCGGATTGCCTGGAAGTAAAAGTGGATAATCAGATGAACAACAAAAAAGGAGACAATGTCGCGACATACCTCTTGCGAAAAATCCTCCAACGGTGCGGCCTCGACAACGTTGACAGTCAGCTTGTTCCCGGGATGCACAGTTGCAAACCCTCCGGAGACTTTTACACGTAGATTCGCCCTAAGACACGGCCAACAACACAACAATATGAACCCAGCTTACCAAACCATTTTTTGGATCCGCCGGATTCAATGACTTCAACGACACCGGGACGGAGAGGCTCAATTGAGGGGACGTGGTTGGCGAGGATACCCATGTCACCGGTAGCAGCGCAGAGATTCACTTGTACAACATCGGTCGAGGTATAAATGGGCTAGCGGAGGACAGAATAAGTTTGTGAGTTGCTGAGTTTTCACCAAGACGAGGAGGATACGGACTTGATGGGGGAGAACGAGGGAGAGTTTAATTTTGTCAGAGACCTCTGCGTACCCTCGTCGGGCAAGGGTCACGGCGGAGGGCGCACGGCGCGCAGCAGACCCAAGTAGTCGGAGAGAAGCCATAAGTTTGTTTGGCTGCAACACTCGGACCAAACTTGTCCTCCGCATCTCTCTCAGAACCCTGCCACCATTAGGGTTCCCTCAAGCAGGCTCCCCAAAGTGCCCTCGGCGCGTCGCGTCCAAGACTACTTCGCGTTCCCAAACCCCGAAACCCACTACACCTTCCTCTCGTCCTATGACACTCTCACTCGTAAATTGTTGAACGCCCGCCCCAAATGCTTCCCATTCCTTTTTTTAAAAGGAGTGGGCGCAAGCTCTAGCATGGTGCGTCGAACTGGGAGGAAACGGCATTGGAGTCCGCAAAGTCGAAGAATTTCTGTGCTCAAATAGATTTTTTTGAGCTGCGAAAGCTTTGCTCTTCGGATTACGCACCAGTTTTGCAGAATGCATAGCCGACATGATTCGGCAGGAGTTCATTTCCTTTGTTCAATTTATGCGCGTCAAATTCTAAGCCTCTCAGTTTGAATGCATTGAAATTTAAAATTTGCACAGCACATATCACTGCCAAAGAAAATGTGAAAGATATGGGACAACAAGAACCTACATTAGGCCAGATGTTATTGTCCGACATAGCGCACAAGTTCAGCCAAAAAAAACAGCCAGAGGGTTAGCGCGACGATCGAGATGATCGTCCCAAATCGGAAAATTTCCAAATGAGCGGTGTTCCCGATCACTCTCAACTCGAACTCCACCTTCCTAGCCTGCATCGTGTCTCTCTGAGCTATAAGACTTCGCTGCATCTCAATCTGACTCTCGCTGCTACGGTCTATGTCTTTGGTGGTGCTCCAGGCAACAACTATGGCGACTGTAGCTGCCCTCTCTGCTCTTTAGTCTCAGTCTCACTACGATTCATCCGCATACTGTACCGCGGAAGTAAACTGTCTATGTCTGACCTAGCGGTTCTGCTGTCAAGCGCAAAACGCATAAATCCAAAGCATAGGTAGGGTAGAGCTCTATTCTGGCCTCCTTCACCGCAATGCCCCCTTTCACACTCGCATCCTCTCCTTCCGCCCGTGCTTTCTCCCCCTCCGCCGTCGCGGTGCTTACTTTCGTTATCGTGGGGCTGGTGGTATTGTCTTTTGCTGTGGCGTTGGTCTACTCGTTCGTAGTTCCATCTGTCATGCGGTTAGTGCGCCGCGCACCTGTCGAGGACGAAGAGGTATGCTGCAAAAGATTCATGATTTGTCATACCAGTGCTGACTTGGCCTCTTCAGAACTTTTCGGACTCCATCGTAATTATCTCAGGGCCGGAAAAGGTGCGTTCTCAATCACGAATGTGGCCTGATGTCTTATCATTCTACCGCTACAGAGCGATTCCCCCACACCTGTTCTCGTCGACAACAAGACTGATGTGCGTTCTAATAGCCAGTCTTCTGTTCCTTCTCTTATCTTCTTTATCCAGGCTCCTCACCCGCGTTCCCCCCTCGCGCGTCTTACCGTCGAAGTGAACACTGCGAGCCGCTTTGGCTCCTTGAGAACTCGTACATCTCCCGGGCCCTCGCGTCTCCGCAAATGCATGTCCCTCGAGACGATACAAGTACGAGTTCACATCCTTCAATTGCTTCAACGCCTCATTGATTTCTACAGGAAGAAGAAGAACAGGTCATCTCACCAGTGCACCTCGTTGAAGTCAACATGACCAAGTCCGACGTACGCCAATATCTCTGTCTCTATCTGCTATTCACTTGCTTACTTTTCATTGCTTTAGGCCGACGAAGAAGGCAAGGACAAGGCTATCAAGAATAAGTTCCTCGTACATTGTTTGTTTCATCCTGCCTTGGTCCGGCTCTGATTTGTTTACCAGATCCACCCCCACCTACTTCCCATTGGCGAAACTCCTGCTCGCTTTGGCACCGCTCGTCGCACGGCCTTCGTTTCGAGGCCATCTCCTCTCCACGAGACCTCCAACATCTGCAATGACGACGCCGCCCCCATCACTACCGACGTTGAAGCTTTTTCGATCGCGGAATCCATCGCCGTGGCCCTCGCCAATCCTTCGTCCTCTGATTTTATCCCGATCTCCGAAGACATGATCGACGACGAGGATGAGAACCCCTTCGTGTTCGACATCGGCCGGCCTGTCCCTCCGCCCGCGCCTTTCATCGACGTTCCGACCATCATTATTGTCGACACCGACCTCGTCCAGGCTCCCGCTCCCGCTCCTCAGCGCATCGGCCGCCAGCGGAGTAATAGCTTCATGGGGATGAAACATAGTCAGACAGTCTATTGCGCTAGGGGTGGGCAGGGAAGTACGAAGCAGAAAGAGAAGGAAAATACTGGGTATTTGCAAGTGCCCTCGGCTGAGCCACCCAAGAGTAAGCGATCTTCCCGCCGTCGCGCAGTCGCGGTATGTCGGCTCATTTTTTCCTGCCTTCCCTTTCTCACACCGCTGTTTTTAAGAGTTCGTGAGGTGCACTCATCCCCAGTCCAATACCCGTCTGTGAATTGATGCAGAGTTATATTTGTTTTGATACCCTCACTATGCCTAAATTATTTTCTCTACCTATGCCTTATGCTCAACCCTATGCAATCCACTTTTCTCTGCTGCTTTTTGTTCGCGTCGTATGAGCTTCTCCAGTCATCAATAGTTCTCATCATAAGTTAGATGCAAAATATGCATGCACTACATTACAGTTTACAGTAACTTGTGCTTCTATAGTCTACACTAATTACTGATCATTCGCCTTGGACTCTAGTCAGTACAGCCATGATACCAAGGCATTTCGCTGCGCAGCCCATTCCTCCCAGTCCTTACCGAACTCTTCCTTCAACGCCTCATCCTCCTTCGGTATCCTCCACGTCAGACCAATCACGACCAGGAACATCACCATGGCGTATAGCCAGCCAAGAACCCTGCCGAGCATGCTCCTCTTCATAACACACTCCATCACCCACGTTCCAGAAGTGCCATAGTAGTACAACATGAGCCCGAGATATGCTATCCAAGCACCGGAGTAGCTGGGATGGCGCACGATTTGGTAAGGGCCGATTGTTACCTACCTCATTGGATCGAAGTCAGAAATCGACGAAATGTAGTATATTTTAGTTATCTTCATACCAATTTGTGATTCTTCAGGATACCGGTTTCGAACGTTAAGTGCTTGCCCAGGGTGTGATAGCACTGAAGCCGAAGGAGAGTGCCGGATACAATCAGAAAGGATCCGACGACAAGCGTCGGGGTGGCGGAAACGTTGAGTTTCTTGGAATCCGCTCCGACAAGTATATGTAGAATTCGAGTAGACCAGATCGAAGGCGAAGTTTGCGGGGCGGTCTGTGCAAGGAGCGCAACGGATTCAATCAAGGCGACTCCCCAGTAAAGGCACTGTGGCATTTGAGCGTCAGTTTTGTCGGCTTTGTCTTGTATATAAATACCAACTCTCAAGACGACGCGCAAACGATAGCTCGCCAGAATAAACTCCAGTCCAGTTGGTGCAATTGGCTTTTCTGAATGCGAGGACACAGGGTTAGGGGATGTTGAGGATATGTGGAGACCCAGTGTTGCGGCGACTATACAGGCTGTTTTGAAGAAAGGCATGGATAAGGGGGAGGAATCGGGAAATTGTTCGAAACCCTGTCCGTAGACATGCTAATTTTATGGGGAGGTGGGAGCAGATGCCGTATGAAACTGAGAGAATCCCTGTAAAACATGCGCATCGAAGGAACGAGGTGAGAGTGCGAGAAAACCCTTGCCCCTTCGAGGTCTCGATAACCCGTGATTTAATTTTTGCGGACGGTTGACATCGAAACCTGCTTTTGCGTCGCCGCGAAGCCCCCAGAACACAGTCAGGCCCGCCAGACAAAGTGAATCGGACGAGATAGAATTGCCAAAGACGGCTGAAGTATGCCTGTCATTAGGCAATCGTCTACTAGGCGGGCACATTCTCTCTCTGACTGAAATTGGTATGGCTGCGACCCACAGAGAAAATATTGTTGAGGACGACGAGAAGATCAGTTTGACCGGTAGCTCGAAGGACATTACTCCGGAGATTCCTCCCGCAAGATGGGGTCTGCAGGAAACTGCGAAACTTGAAGGTGAACGCAGGCACACCTTCATATGCCAAGGAGATCCGACATTTTGAAAGTCTTTGAGTTTGAGCAGAGACTGAAGCTTAGAAGATGTGAATAGTGATTGGGTTGCTTGCAAGTAAAACTGGTAACAAGATAGTCTCATGTACATGTACGGGGCTTTGGATAGATTTTCGGCCAACAGTCGTTGGCAAACTGCCAGATATCCTAGAAATTCGTCCCATATGCCGGTTACATTGGTCTTGAGGCGGAGCGTCATGAAAACTGGTAGCATGTTGCAGGAGCCATGCTGCCCATGCAAGATGTAAGAGGGAGAATGGTAGTTGAGAGTTGTCGCCCGGCCCGGCCCGCCGGCACGCATCATGATCGCAGACGCAAACGTGGTCAAAGTCACGGACCAGGTTGACATTCGTCCTACTACTAGTACTGGTAGTAGTACCAGTTACCGCCTCAGCGCTCAGCCTTTACCGTGTTTTGCTCTCATATATCGCTAACAAGCATTACTAGCTCGCAGAACTTTACGTCCTATCGACCTGCTCTCTTGCGAACAGACGGACCGTCTTCTCGGCGCTCACAGATTTCACTGCCAGCAAACAAGGATCTTGTAGGCATGCTTGCTTCACTTGCAGCAGATCGGGCCGCCCTCGCAGATTTTCAGGCCAAAATTCTGGATCTCCAATCGTAGATCTCTGCTTACGAGCACTCCGTTGCTGAACTGCAGCTCAGAGAAAGCACCGTGCAAGAGCGGTTGGATTCTTACAGATACCCAGTCTTGACTCTGCCAAATGAAGTAGTCTCTGAAATTTTCATGAGATTCATCCCTGCATATCCCAAGTGGCCCCCACTTCGCGGTTTGGGATCGCCAATTACCCTTACACATATTTGTCGTAAGTGGCGTCAAACTGCTCTTGCCACTCCTACTCTTTGGAGAGCCCTCGAGCTGAAAGACGGGTTTGATGAGCGCGCTATATGGCTTGACAGAGCTGGCTCTCTTCCGGTCTCCTTAGTGATCGACATAGCTGAAGAGAGCCCCTCCGCTGCGCTCGAGGTATCAAAGGCTTTTGCCTTCATCCTACCTTATTGCGAGCGTTGGGAATATCTCTTTTGTCGGATCCACGATGGTCGCGCTCTACCCGTCATGGAATATCAGTTACCCCTTCTCCGAGGACTGCAACTGGAATTTACTGTCGAGCAAGATTTTGTGGTGGGCGATGCGCCATTGCTCCGCACCGCGGTTCTCGACTACAATGCTCCCAAGCATGTCATCTTACCTTGGGCGCGATTGACCAAGTTGACGCTGTACTGTGTGACTCGAGACGAGGCCATGCCACTATTACAAAGCGCACCCAACCTCGTCTATCTCGTGCTCAGTCTTTACCCCGACTCGAAAGAGTCCGCAGACACCAGGGTACTGCAAGACCTCACGATGCCTTCACTGACAACACTAGTAGTGAATACAGGGGATCGTGGCTTAACAACGTACGTTCTTCCCAGATTTCGCGCTCCAGCTCTCCGGGTGCTAGACATCTACGAGCGCCTCCTTGGCCCCAATCCAATCGACTCGCTCACCTCGTTTATAACAAAATCCGGATGCAACTTACGCCATTTGCATCTTTATACATCGAGACCCGAGTCTGACAGCACTTATCGCATCGCGTTCCCCTCCATCACAAAGATCGTTCTAACCAGCGTTTAGATGTTCAGGTGAGTCCGACTTCGACTGATTCGTTGAATGGTATTCAAACCCTTGTGCAGGGACCGGAAACTTCCTTCTTGCTTTTCTTATACATAGGACAATGCGTGGCAATTGTAGCCCAATTGAATAAGTGGCTTTGTGCCGCGCGAATGGATGGCAGCTGCTAAAGCGAACTAGAAAGATCGCAGCAGGATCACAGCTTCAGAAACTGACACGGAAAGAAATTCATAGAGTAATACAGTCGAAACAAGGCCTATAAAGTACATAAGTAGTCCACAATGCACATGTTACGGATCGGAACGGAAGTGTAGCAAAATTTCCTAATTTGGCCATCCTGTGATGTTCAACGTTCAACTTGATTCTACTTGACGGTCTCCAGCGTTGGCGCCGCTGGCTCGACTTGCGTGAACCAGTACTTGAATTCAACCACTCTGGTGTATATGTCGCTGCGTTGCCCCGAATCCGCTCTGTAAATTGTTCCTCTGCCAGACTGCTTCCTCGTCGTCTCCAGCGAGTCATTCTTGACTAGCGAAGCAACATTATCTGCATTTGTTTTATTTTCTCTCTCCACCCGTACAGCATCAACAACTGGTCAGCCACTTTACCACAAAATGGCAAGCAGCTTGTCAGCCACCCAATTTCGCACTCTGTCTCCTACATTCACCATCCCACCCCCAATATGCCCACTGTCTTTCAGACTATTGCGTTCATCTCTGCATCTTTTCGCAACGCCTTAGCCCACCTTGTCGCTCGTTTTTCTTTCAGTGGCATTGGAAGAACCAAGACTGCGAATGCCTCCGAGTCAGGCGTGCCTCGTAGGAACTCCTTTCATCACCTCAGTCAGGCACTGAATAGAATCAGATGCCTCTTCAGCCTTTACTGCAAACGATGTATCTGAAAACATGGCAGCATGTGTCGTGACCCGGAGCGCAAAAGGTTTGTCCTAACGCAGATCACCTCTCACGCAGATCTCACGGTTGATTCATTTGTATCAGCTCCCACCATACCTCAAATTGTCATCACGCCTCCCGAGTACAAGTCAGATAACAAAACGATTGGAATAGACCTTCCTGCCCGTCCCTCGTCCCCAACACCTCCTTGCTCTCAATCCATCGGGTCTCCGTGTACTGGCTCTCACAATCGCACGCCTTTCGTGAACCAGACCAACTTTCAGGAGGCTGGGGATGTCTTCAAGGCTAATACAGTACCCAAGTCATTTTTCGTCAAGCAGCGGGGGCAATGCCGCTGCCATCGTCTGAAGGCTATACCGAAATTCGAGTTCTGCGCCGTCGACGAACTTCCCCCAATTCCGACAATCCTCCAACCGGTCATGGACTCCGCGGCAGAGATAGTCAACGTCGCGCTCCATCTCGACGCAACCTCCTGCGAGTTTCGACCTTCTGCCGGATCCCAAAGCTCTAATCGTCGCTCTTCTCGCATTTCGCCTCCTCAACCCATTCCTGTCCCGCTCCTGGAGCCATGCTCACTATTTCCCCAAGCACCACGCTTCACACTTGAAGACCGTTTGTCTGGACTGTTCAAGGACACCGTCGGGGAGCAGGCCACAGCAGTTCCAGCGCCATTGCGCTCGAGGAAGGCCGGCACGAGAATAGATTCATCTTTGGCAAGGAGGACGAGAACGCGGAACTCACCACCTGGGGCCGCATTTCGGTCAACATCTTATCACATCGCTGTAAGGAGTCCATTGTCTGAAGTCCGTGCCATTCTCATCTAGTATCTATTAGCATCTATGTAAAATCTGAACGTGACTTGTGCCGTTCTTTTCCTTTTTGCGATGCTGTGAACGTTGCTCTCGCAAGGTTTTCGAAGACACGTACTCTACTCGCAAATAGAGTTACATTCATGTCCATTTCCGTGTGTCACACCGTAGACATTCAATCAGCGATTTGCACTGGCAGGTGGTCGCCAAATGGTGTGAAAGGTCGAGGAGCTCAAGAAAATGTGTGAATCTACAGGCAACAGAAAACCGCCTGTCAGACGTTTGCCCAAGCTTCGATGCAAAGTGAAAAATCTTTGCAGAAACGGCCTCAGTCTAAGTTGGTGCGATGATTCCCCCAACATCGAAAGTTTCCAAATGTCTCGAGCAAGCCCTTAGCTGAAAAGAGTAAATTGAATACTGCTATGATAGGTACAGTATGACAGGAATAGATGGCCTAAGTGAAAGGATATGCAATGAAGATACAAGCAGACAAATGACCAGTTTATCGCCCTGTCAAAGGCGCCATTTATGCCACTGCTATTCGAAAGGACAGAGTGAAATCTAACAACCTACGTCCGAGGTTACCGCAGCTCACGGTATCAAATGTACATTCCAGGACGAATCAAAATCGGATTCATCTGCCGGTTTGAGGTGCAGATCTTGGATGAAAGAAAAGGCCGTGCGGTAGGTATCGTCGTGGGTCGCGCCCATGATACATAGGTGCCGCAGTGTACATGCAGATCTGGACAGCAAAGATGTGATGTCATCAACTGGCTCCAGCTCTATAAGCCATTCGCAAACATCGAGCGCAGTGAGGGCGGGCAGAGTGAACGCATCGAGGCATCCATTCATCCCGCCATCGCCGTTCAATCGCAATGACTGCAAACGGGGAAGGGTAATACGGGGTTGAATAGTAAAATCGAAGTCGTCGACAAAAAGGTCCAGGTAGCATTCAACGAGGTTGGGCACCTTTCGCAAGATAGTTTCGCAGTTGTCTAACGTTATGCGATGGAGGCATAAAAACGTCAGCTGTGTCCAGGGTAAGACAACGCTATGAGCCGCGATGACGTTGAGAACAGCGGAGGATAGCAAGGGTGCGTGAGGGAGTTCGAAATTCCAGAAAATATGGTTGAAAACCTCCAAATCCAAGTGACGTAGACGAGGCAATTCGTCCTCAATGGCAGGCAAACTGTTCATCCAGTGGGACTCAAATTGAAGTCGCAGATATTCCCATTGCGCGTGGTAGGGGAGGATGGCCGCAAAAAGCCGCTCTAGACCGTAAAAACTGCATTCCTTCTTGAGCATGCGAATAGAGAGCGGGCAGCAGCCTGATCTGCCAGTGAGCCATATGTTGTTGGGATTGAATATGGTCGAGCCAACTCCAGAGAACGATACGGCCTGCCAGAGTTGAGGCGTAGCAATAGCGATCGCGCGCCATCTGCGGCATATGTGTGTAAGAAGAACAGGCGCGTCCAGACCAGCCAGAGGTGGGCAGGCGGGGTAGGGAGGCAGGAAATGGATGAAGATTTCCGAGACGATTTCGTCTGGCAGGGTCAGGACGGGGTAACTGTACGCGTCGAGCCGCCGTTTCACCTGCGATGCTTCTAGATGGAGGAGCGCAAGACTCTGCTCGAGATTCGCGATTTGAGACTTCAGAGCTGCTAGGCTGGTGCGGTCCGCCGCGAGTGCGCTGAGCATGAGTGGTGGTAGTCTCTTGTATCGAGTGATCTGAACGACAGTTTTATAAATTTAGCTTTCACGTCCCGCGGCAGTGAAAACGAGCCTATGTTGGTGGGTACAATCTGATTCCTTAGACCTCAGGCCTCAGAGTCGACACTCAGCTGCGCACCAATTGCAAATGGAGAGAGAAAAAGATTGAAACTTCTGTCCATTTCCTACCGCTACAAGATTATCGCACTATAAACTATACGCATCGCTTCCAGCAGCTGGCTACTTTACGACTACGCGAGGGGTATATCGTGGCGTATCGTATCGAGTACAGTCTATCGCTGCATCTGCATCGTGGAATCTTTTCTCCTCCTCCTCAAACGAATGTACTCTCTCTCCTCAATCTCGAGTTCGAAGCCTCGACACACTCCTTCACTACCTCCTCCAGAGTTCACTACCTCCACTGCTTAACCCCGCCCAACACCAAGCAACGCAACAATCGCACCAACCACCACCCCGACGAACACCAACGAGGCGTGCGTCACCGAAGCGGCGTCTTTCGGCGGCTTACTCGTCCCTGCGAGCTCGTGCTCCGACATACGGTACCCGTTCGAGGTGGAGAGCGCTGTCGGGTCGACCTTCGCTGCAGAAGGTTTCCGTAGTCAGCATGGAGAGGTGCAGGAGAGGGCAAAAAAACGAAGAACAAGACACAGAAAAAAACTCGCAACTCACCAGTATTCCTCGTCTTGGTATGCACCGTCGTCGGGAACGTCATCGCCGGCGCGCCCTTATTCTCCGTGAACGCATCGTCATTCAAGAACACTAACGCCATTCCCGGCGCAGGGACATCAATCGTACACGTCCCCGCCGTCGTGTCGCAATTGACCGTCTTGATGTCCTCGTCGCCCATCGGCCGACCGTCGGATTCAAAGTTGCCGCCAAAGGTCTGTGAGAGGCGTTTCGTTGATGAGAAATCCAGAATCGAGAAGAAAACATAGAGAGAGAGATCAACACACCTGCCCGGCCCACGTATACCCACCCTTCTGCACCACCGTCTTCGCCAACAGATACTTGACCTTGACGCTACTCGGTAATGTTCCCCCAGCAAGACTGATCGTCGCATGCACCGTGCTCGCGCCTGAAGGATCATCGATATAGTTGATAATCGCCACTCGGACAGGGACGCCGTTCTCGTAGATGTTATAGATGGGCGTGAACGACGAGAGACTATCAACACCATAATTGAAGACCTGCGTGTTGTTTGAGGGGCCAATGATTTCAGACATGACGAGGCCGGCGTAGTAGATTCCGCCGACGGTCCATTGGTGGAATGTCGATTCGTTGGTTGGGGGAGATGTGAAGGGCTACAAGAAACACTATGACCATGATCGCAAAAAAGTGTGAACACATGACCACTCACGTTGTAGAAAACGTTCTGTCCACCGATATGGAACATCGCCCCGCTGAAGTTCGAATGCGCCATTTGCAGCGCGAAGTCGAGACCCCAAAGCGCTGCGACGAACGAGTCGGAGATACCAAGGAAGCCACCGCACGAAGCCTGCAGTGCCAAGTTGGTGAAAGGAAAAAAAATGAAGAGAAGGGAAGGACTGACGGTGTTGGTCTCAAACATCAAAAACTCTTTGCCTTTATCCTGCGCAAATTGGGTGCTGTTAAGGTAGGGCTTTATGAGCTCCACGTGTGAGTCGTGGGTGAGGTAGAGCGGGAGGACGCTTTGTGGGTCGACGATGTCGGGATTGCCGGGGGCGCCAAACATGGCGGCGCAGTTGTCGCGGGGGTATCTGCGTGTCGCGTTAGTCATCACGAGAATGAAAAGCAGGGACGACGCACTTTTCCACCGTCAAAAACGCAATATTGTCACCATGGTTGTCCAACAGCCCTGAATCCCATACCTGCTCGGGAGTCCACGCGAAATCGGCGATACTGGGGGAGACGAGACTCTTCATGGCCCTTCCAGTGGTATCGACACCCTCGGAAGCGACCTGGGTCAGAAAGTCGCTCATCTCACCGCCGTAGTCGAAGGGAGAGTAGGTGGCGCCTCTGTGTCCGTGGAGGGTGTACATATCGGGCTCGTTGCCGGCTTGCAAGCCGAGGAGATGGTCGCCGAGCTCCTCGTCAGCGGCCTTGACGATGGCGGTGGCGAAGGGCGTTGTGACGAACCAGGGGATGCCGACGAACCAGTGAATATTGACGAGCTGTGAGATTTTGCCCATCATGACGAGGAGGTCCCGGCGGTATTCAAGGGGCGGGGTTTGCGTTGTTCCGGTGACGCCAGTAAGATTCTTTGTGATGATGCGGCCATCGGGGATGGCGTCGTCAGCGACAAGTTCTGCGGATTCCTGGGAGTTGCCGCCGACGCGAACCATGACGGAGCCGGCGCGGTTGACGATGTTGGCCATGAGGTTGAGGAAGGGGACTTGGATGAGAGACGAGTTCTTGCCCACTGCGACATGGTGAACGGAGGAAATGAAGCAGAGGGAACTCTGGACGCACAAACTTGATTTGCGACGGACATTTCGACGGAAAAGCCAAAGAAACGGCCCTTGTGCTTGATGGATAGACCGGGAGTGCCGGACTGCTGGAGGTTTATTGGGATGTTGGTGAGGACAGCGGGGCTGGGCACTGGGGGGGCGACAAGCTGGGTGGGGTTGTAGGCAGCTACACCGGTATATGTCGCGCCCGATGCGGTTGTGGCGAAGGCAGCCTGTTGGTCCTGTTGGTGGTATACGGTAATTTCTGCATGGATGGAGGAAGCGAGCAGGAGAAGGGGGAGACACAAAGAGCGAAAGGCCATGGCGGCCATAGCGAGTTAAGCAAGTAGGCTAAGCGTTAGAAAAGAATCAAGACGGGGACAGTGGTTTGAAGAGAGGTGGTGGTGGTTGCGGTCAACCCGTTGTACGTCGTTGTGACAACTCTCGTCACGCTCCTTGACGTCGTCATTAGCGTCGACCACCACCTTCTGCACCTTCAAGCATCGCGTTTTCTCCACGATGCGTACAAAGACTGCTTGGTTTCAACTTGATCTTCTCTGACCGGCCACAGATGGGTGCGGTTGTTAATCTTGACTCGATGACGCCGATTGCGCATGAACATCTCGCATTATTCTTCGCCACCGACCTTCTTGGGGCTCTTGGTCTTCAAGATATCAACGTACAACGGCAAGAGCCTGCGTATAGACGTCTATCTTTAAATATGGATACCGAATCTATCTTTGGCGGGCGGGTTTCCCCCAATTCTGCGGCCGTGGCCGATTTAAACCTCACTGCGGGCATCGTTCTCCGCTGGGAAATCGGGCTACAACAACTACTGGTATGGAGTACCAGTCACTCGGCCTTCGGGGTTGCTTCCTGGCATGCTGGTTTCGAGAAAGTGTAATTCGTTCAAGGCTTGTTCAAGGCTCCTTCTTTCGCTGTATCACGACGATCATATCAGCCACAGTATGGTCATTGCTCAAGAATGCAAGGCTTCCGACGCATATCCATGGGCGTGCTTCAATATTTGAGACAGCCAGACAGAAAAGAACGCGACGCCGATCGTCGCCCTCGACGTGTTTAACTTGCCCTCTCCCGCCAGTTTACCACATCGCCGACCATACACTTTGCTATCGGTCATCTCCTGAACTCTTTCAATGTCAACAATGAAGGAATCCTCCTCTCTCGCTTTCGATTTGATGCTCCTCAGCCCGTGCATCTACTCCCCTCCAACGCAGGACCAACTTCACATGCCCTCGACTCTTCCTATAGAATGTCTGGTCTACGTATCCACAGAGGGGCAGCAGTTCGCCTGTCGTGAGGCGGCTCCATTCCTGGCAGCTCTCACTACTCATGGACACACCCGGAACTTAAGTCACTCATTTCGTTTTGCTGCGCTGGGCGTCGACAAAATGAAGAGGACACAGTCAAGCTCCATGTCGTTACATCGAGGCGCGATACTGCACTCTTTTTCCGGACGGGCTTGGAGTTTCTTTCAAGCGGTCTGTGAGTGATGCGGGTTTTTAAGAGGAGGGGCACGCTTGAGTGGTGGCTTTGGGAAAGATTCAAGGAGAAGTACCCGCAACTTTGGAGGGGCTTGCGTTTGACTCGCAAACTCACACGAGATCGTCGCGCTTTACCTCGTCCCGGACCTCCAGTTTCTCATTATCCCCTCATCCTACCTCAATCATCCACTCGTAGTGCCAGCAATAATATAATGATACATTTCTGTTGATCTTTGCAATACATATTCTAGCATGCTACAAATCAAAATCAAAGTCCGAGTCCGAGTCGTCGTCTCCCTTCTTCTTTTTCCTATCGTTCCCACTGCGGATGTTCTTACCTGACCGGCCGTTCGTTGAAGTTGCAGCTGATCTCCGTCTCGACTCCTCAAAATCAGAATCCTCCTCCTCCGACGCGTCGTCCTTCCTCTGCGTCGGCGGCGGCCGTTCAGGTGGGATAATAGCGCCAGAAACGATGAGCAGAAGCTCCAACTCTGCAATAAATAAATAGATTTGAACTCTCTTACTCTCTCACCCATGATATAATTTCAAGATAAAAACGCACCGTCAACAGACCGTTCGCGATCAGCACCCCATCCCACGACCTGCTGCCGTATCTCCCCCCCACGATACACAATCAACATCGGACACCGGCTTGCGGGGAGATTGGGAATACACTTGTCCCCGACGATGCTCACAAATTTCGTGCGTGGATGGCGCGCGGCAAGGACAGACAGCTGGGAAGCGGTGCGCTCGGAGGCCGGTTGTGCGGGGGCGTAGAGCAAGCAGACGACGCCTGTGCCGGGACCTTTGCCTTTCTTGCTGCTATCATCGTTCCTACCCCCGCCATCAGAATCCGAATCCGATTCTTCATCGTCGTCCGCAGACCGCGAGCCACTAACACCAGGCTCATTAACCGCACTCGCCTCCGTCACCTCGCGCGTGTAGTCCTCCCTCCCTATCGGATACACCCTCCCAAACCTCGCCAACTTCCCCTCCCTCCGTTCCTCCGCCTCCCTCCTCCTCGCAAACTCGTTAATACTCTCAGCCTCATCATCCCCCGCATCCTCCGCGAGCTCCCTCAACTCCGCTTTGGTGTAGTCAGAATCTTCGAGAAGATCCGACAATGTGGGCGATGGCGGCGGCGTCGGTGTTCGCGGGGGCTTAGGAAGCGGCGGGAGGATGCCGTGTTTGCGGAGAGCATCGTTGCTGAGTAGTCGCGTTGATAATCACGACGACGCATCGAGGAGAGGAGTGAGGACGCACAATTCTGTGTCTTCGTTGGGATTGTCAATGGGATTCGCCATGGCGGTCGGGAGAGAAATTGAGTGTGACTTTTGCGTGAGCGTGACAAACACGCCAATTATGCCCCACGCGTTCTGCGCCGCAGTCCGGAGTAGTGAACAGTCAAACAAATGTCATTGGATTTGGAAGGAAGGGGGGACTTTTTATCATAACGAATACAACAATTCAAAAAAGGAGTCGAAGCATTAACGTTTGTTGGAATTTAGACCATATCCGTCTGTCCCACCGCAATCTGTCCACCTTTCGCTGCGGTAGGCGTGAACGTGTGCCAGCGGTCATTGAAGCGAACGTCTGCAGGCGGAGTCAGGTTCATAAATCAGATATCGCGATCGGGGATGAAGACGATAACATACCAAGGGGCCGTCCGCCGTACATGTAGTGCTGGAATTTAGCTGGAAGTTTTTGTTTTCATGTTAATCAGAGAAACCAGAATGATTGGAAAAAACAAACCAATGGCTGTCTCGGCCTCATTGACTTGCGCAAACTGAACGACACCACACCCTTTCGACCGAGCACCGTCAAACAGTATTTCCGCAACTTCAACTTGCCCAGTCGTCTCAAACAACTCCACAAGATCTTCGTTCGCGGTGGACCACGGAAGCTAAAGAAATCTCAATGAGAACCTGAAACACGGGCAGGAGAAAGATAAAATAACGCACATTCCGCACCATGATTTGCTGACTCGGTTCAGGCTCAACATACCCTGGCCCTCCCGGCCCAGCGAACCCACCACCGTGTCCATGACCTCCACCATGCCCACCGAACCCGCCACCCCCACCCCCGCCCCCGCCATACGCGCCGCCCTGATCCGGACCCGAATAATCCGCATAGATATCCTGGTTGGAAAAGTCGCGCCCCCCCGCACCGCCGCCGCCACCACCAAACCCTCCACCACGGAATCCGCCACCTCGGAATCCACCACCACGCAAACCGCGTCCCAGACCGCGTCCGCCACGAAAGCCACCGCCGCGGAACCCGCCCGGACCAGAAAGCCCTGCGTAGCGGTCCTAATGATGCGGCCTTGTGTTTAGGCGAGGGATAGATATGCGCAGAGGAACACACGCACCTCGCGCACCTCGAGTGTGCGTCCGTACCAATCTGTACCGTGATACATGCCTGGGCGACAAGTAAGTTCTGAATCAACAGAGAAGGAGATGGGAGAGAGAAACCCACTGATCGCAGCCTGCGCATCTTTTGACGTCTCGAAAACGACGGTACCAGAGCCCTTGGGCCGACCATCCGCGCCAAGGTTGATATCCGCACGCACGATGTTGCCCGCGACACGGAAGAGATCCTTGAGATCCTGCCAGCCAGCCTGATACGGGAGCTACCGTGGTGTTAGCGGAAAACAACGAAGCCGAGAGTGAGCAAGCACATACATTGCCGACATAGAGTTGGTTGCCTGGATTCGCCTGCGTTCCGAAATAGTTGTGCGAAGCGGGTCGTGGTGGGGGAGCTGCGTGGAGGCCCTGTCCGGCCATGGCGGCCCCAATCTTACCTGGGACGGGCGTCGCGCCGAAGCGGGCCTCTGTCTCGCGGTCCTGGAGCAAAACTCATTCAGAGACACAAGATGATAGATAGAGTGGATGGCAAACCTCGCGGATGAAAACGGGACGTCCGAGAAGCGTTATTTCGGAGAGTTCGCGAACCGCACGCTGAGCGTCTTCCTGCGAGGCAAATTCGACAATGCTGTTGTTTTGATTTCGAATCAGCAAAATGAAAGCGAGAAGTGATTAAAAAAAACTGACCCGCATCCCTTGGAGACTCCGGTTGGCGTGACGAGCACTTCGGCGAAGAGAACCTCCCCAGCTACCAAATCCCAAAGAAAACTCCCAATCAATATCCTCTCGACAACTCGACCAATTTCCAACAAATGAGAAAACACAAAAAATGCACACCCATCCGCACCCTCGAAGAAACAAGAAGCTCCCCTTCGTCTGAACGCTTCCATGCAGCTGCCTGACACGTCCTCCTCGCCTGAGACATGAGAGACGGTTGTGATGCGAAGAAGTATCAACTCCATCTCTCTACTTCCCCTGCTTCGCTCCGGCAACACCACTCAGTAGTAAACCACCGTTCCAAGCCACCACCACCACCAAATACCAATGCCAAAGAAAAGAAACTAATGATCCCCCACCCACCTCCCCTCATGAATTCCATCAAGTCGCGGTAACGGACTTCGTAGCTGAGATTGCCGACGTAGACCCTGTTTTCTCTCTTGCTGATCTTGGAAAATTCGACAGCCTCTTCGTGGTCGGCGTTTATGGGACCGCCAAGCGAGCGCGAGAAAGCGTCGCTGGACTTGCCCCGGCGCTCTCGGCTGCGAGAGCGGGGGGAGCGAGGTGACCGAGAGCGGGTACGGGAACGAGAGCGGCGGTTGCGGTTGCGGCGGGGGGAGGCCGAGCGGCGCCGAGAACGAGAACGCGAGCGAGTGCGAGAACGCTTGCGACGCTGAAGTAACAGACTCAATACAGCTACGAAAAGATGGAAAAGGACACATACTTCGCCATTTCTACCCTCTGGCTCCCAATGGTCACCACCGCGTCCGCCGCGGCTGGGACGTCCTGTAGAAAGTTAGCTACATAAATGAGTCAGAAATAGACAAGACTGACCAGAGTCTCTGCGGTCTCTGTCACGTCTGTTGTCGCGGTCGCGGTCCCTATCGCGGTCTCTGTCGCGTTCGCGGTCCCTGTCCTTGTCGCGGTCGTAGTCACGATCCCTGTCGCGCTCTTTGCGGTCGCCGCGGTCCCGACTGCTCATGGGCACTTCGCTGCTCCGTTTCTCCTCCTCGAGCGGGCCATCGTCCTTGTTCTGCATGTCGACGTCCATGATAGATGTAGGATAACTCGACAAGTGATAGTTGAGCCGATTTTTTGTGGTAGACGAGGCTGAGAGCAAGCTACGAAAATTATACGTAAGATGGAGGGCGTGGGAACCCCGCACCTAATCTAACTACATCATGTGATCATGGGAGGTTCCCAATCGAAAAGTTTCTTTTTTTGGCCTTGTTTCGGAGGGTCGGACCGGGTGTAACTTGTACTTTTGTTGAATCGAGCGCATCTCACTGCTTCAGAGGCATTTCTTCTAACAAACAGCACTCCCCAATGCTTCCAGGCACCTGCTGAGGGTAGATAACATGGCTCAAGCACGCGCCCGACGGCTGACGGCATAATCTGTAAGTGCGCGCTTCCCACGCCCTACATCTTATCTCATGACGTTTAAAATGCATTGCAAATTTCAGTTGGTCAACATCGGCGCAGACGACCACACTGGGCTCTGTGTTCTTCGACGACAACGGCGACGGCGTCATCTAGCCCGTATATCTTAACCACCTAAATGCTCCCTTCGCTCGCCGCCGATCGTGCCCTCCTAGAAGACCTCGACGGCCAGATCTCCGAGCTGAAGCGGTCTATCGCGGTTTTGCGCCAGCAGAAAGCAGCAGTCCAACAGCGGCTCGGGGTCTACAAATACCCAGTTCTGAGTCTCCCTAACGAAATCATCTCCGAAATTTTCATTCGGTTCCTACCCGCCTACCCAGAGTGTCCACCTTCGCAGGGCCCGCGTTCGCCTACTTTCTTAACCCAGATCTGCCGCAGATGGCGCGAAGTCGCGCTCTCCACCCCCGAGCTTTGGCGGGCGCTCTCGCTGTCTGTTGGTCTCGGGCAGCAACTCGGGGATTTATGGCTGGATCGGGCAGGCTCATGTCCGCTCTCCCTCGAAGTGGATGAATTCCACAGCACGAATGGTCCGGAGGCCGTCGCTGCAATGCTCTCATATCTAGGACGATGTGAATACCTGCGCCTCCGCCTATATGAGTCGCAATCCCAGCTCTCCACCATCCAAGACGCCATGTCAGACGACACCATGGCTCTCCTCCGGCACTTGGATCTGGAATTCGATCACGACGAGGACCTCGTATTCCACGACGTCCCTCTGCTCCGCAGCGTCGTCCTCGACTATAACGCCGCTACTCATGTCGTTTTACCTTGGACCCAACTCACCTCCGTGACATTGCGCGAGTTCTTCTACAGCGACTGCGTATCCATGTTGCTGAAGACCCCCAATCTAATTTCTTTCCGGCTGGACGAATTCTCCGTCGACCAACTACCCGACTGGGACCCTCCCTCTGTCCCGCTCCCACATCTCCAGTCCCTCGTAATCACTTCAATGAAATCCTCCGTCCGCCGCTCGGACTGCCTAGCCACCTTCCACGCCCCCGCAATCCGAAAACTACACATCCCAGAAGCCATTCTAGGATCCCACCCTGTCCCTGCCCTCACCTCCTTCGTCTCGAGGTCGGGGTGCCAGCTCGAACACGTCCACATAGCGGGCAACCGACTGGCTTCCGACCATTCGTACAGATCAGCATTAGCATTATCGTCCCTCAAATTACTGATTTTGAGTGAACCTTACGTTCCGGAGAGTGTGGCAGTCGAGGAGGGAGAAGCAGATCCCTCCGACCCTATTCACTCTGCATAGGTACGCTCAAATTGGATCTCAATGGCGGACGAAATGACCACTCATGTGCCGCAGTTAAACAGTATGAAATCTTTATTTGTATAGTAACATTTGAATAAACATGGTTTGGGTTTCATTCGCGCGCAAGACCTTTCGAAACTCCATACCGAACGTGCTCCTCGTCGGACCGGAGTCATTGTCTAGGTTGTCCATGATGAGAATCGACTCACGAGTCTCTGCGGTTTCGATATTTGATCTAGGACGCTAGGCTCGTTTCACCCTCCCCTGTATGAGGGACGTGAAATCTGAAGATAGTCGTTCAGATCACTCAATACAAGAGACTAGGACGCAGGGGTTTAATCCAGCCAGCAAATGTTACATTCTATGGAGTACACGAAACACGGACAGGCGAAAATACATATCTAGGGAAATTGGAGGCGATACATGAAGCACTCTAGGTGATACGAGCAAGTCAAGGAAATATAATACTCTATGAGATGAAGAGGCGATATATGAAGCACTCGGCCAGATGATACAGAGAGATCCAAGTAGAAAATAAATACTCTATATGAGATGGAGCATCGAGTCCGACCGACCAGGAAGAGAGAGAACCCAAGCAGAGGAAGAAAAGGGGCAATAGAGATATGATGATTTCGCCGTTCAGCTCCTCGTTCCATTCCCAATGTACAGCAAAGAGATAATTCGTCGTCGCCAATGAAAGCCGTCATCGCCGCCGTGCTGCCGCGAGTGACCCATAAACCCAATACATCGTCGACAGGCAGCCAAAATCCTACCCGCCCGAGTCAGAGAAGCACGTCTGCTTCTCCAACCCGGGCGAGCAAGATGATTTGAGCTCGGGAGCACGTCTGCTCCCGAACCCAAATCCCATCGCCCGACCCAGAGAGGTACGTCTACCTCTTTGAGTCGAGCGATGCGGAGAACGGAAGCGTCGGGGGCACGTTAACCCCGGCGCTTCCGTTCTCCACGAAGGCGATGGCTGCCGAGCGACGAAGCGAATGGGGGTGGTGAACGGCGGGTGGATTCTGGCGGGTGGCTCGGGCGAGCGTCGAAACGGCGAACGAGGAGGTAAGCGGATGCTGGTGGAGTAGGCGAGAACGAGGAAGCATAGAGGTGTGGAGGCGCTCGAGGCGGAGGAGAAAAGAGAAATCTTGGAGACCTAGACCCGACTGTAACACGATATCCCTCGACGACTTTAATAGTTTGCAGAGCACCTGGATTCTTGAACCGCGGCCCCAACGTGAAATTCAGAACCAAATGCGTGCGACGGAGGAAGTGGCCGTTGAGATGAAGCAAGGTGCAATGGGCCAGATAGAGTGGCGCAGTGTGTCGTCGACGTTCGGCGAACTTGATACTGAGGCATATTTGCCGTGTCCTTGAGGTACAAAGGAATGGTAGGCCGAGGACCGGTTTCGTAAAAGAGTTCTGGTTCGGGTGCAGGTCGGCTGAGTCGCAAAGGCTCTGGTTTTGGTGCGGCTGTTCCCCAGCTTTTGTAGAAGAAATCGGGTTCGCTCGGAAGAGACATTGGGATGCTTGGCGGCGGCGGGTATACCGAACCAGCGGGGGCGGTGATGAGAGCATAGGGCTGCAAGGGTTCGAAGGGCGTCGTCGAGAGCGGCAAGGGTGGAAAATCGGGGACGTCGAATGCTGACAGTTCTGCCGAGACGTTTTGGAGGATCTGCGTTGTGAACGGTGTCTTCGAAGGAGCGGGAGCCGGCTGATGACAAGTCTCAGTATGTATAGCGCATGAAAAAGTTTGGAACTGTACCTCTGTGGCGCTACGCACATGGTTGAAGGACTGAGGCGGCGAGTTGACCACGGTCGATGCAGGCTCTTCTCTGGTTCGAGCAGCGACATCGTCGGCTTTCACTGAACAAGGCGAGAATGCGACGACGGGGTTGGAGGGCTTGATCGCATCGCTAACCTACGAGAAAGGTTACAATCCAGCGAGAAAAGGATGGACATGGAAACACACACCTCATACTTCAGCACCGGGACATCTTCGATTGCGGGAACAGCGACGGGCGCGGCTTGGTCGACCTCAGCCTGACGAGATAATTCCTGAAGATAGTGTGAGTGACAATGAACGATAGGAAAGAACTCTACTAACCGGTATGCCGATCTCGCGACAGCGGCAAGGGATCTCCAGCACGAGTAACAGGATGCAGGTAAAGAGGACGCCAAGGAGGAAGGATCCGATGTCGACCGCAGGGAGACGCGCCGAGAGACGTGGGGCAGATACACTGGGCCAGTCGTATGTTTGCGGCCTCCGCCATTGAGGTCTCGATGGCCTTGACGGTGCAGCCCGAGGCTGAGAGTGTGTCGCAGTCGGCGCGAAGTATTGAGCGACGGTGACCGTAGGCGCGTCGTAGCCGAAAAACATGGCGGCCGGGTACTTGCGCGCCAGGGACGTTGGTGCGAAGATTGGACGCGTGTCCTTGGATGTCTCCTTGGATGTCCAGACGCGTATCGTAGGCGAGAACGCGTCGACGTTGACGTCGTCGAAGTCTGACGCTCTTGACCATATCCTCTTCCACCAGACCGACTCCTGACGAAGATACTCCTCCCAAAACGCGTCGAACTCGGTAGGAGGCCCATAGACCGCGTCAAAGTTGGTGTTGGTGGTGAAGAAGGGGCGGAGGAGGAAGGGGAAGAGGGAGGTGATGAGGGAGCGCGTTAAAGACATTGTAAATTGGAATATAAGAAGATTGAGTGGGCAAGAATGACCGAGTGCAGAAGCAGGCGTCAATGAGAAACGCGAATCCGCGATTTCGCCTTATATACTTTGTTTGTTTGGCGCCAGCAAATAGACCATAACAAACGCGTCGCGTCGCGTCATACGCGTCGACACACTCATCCCCAAGTGCATGGGGGTCATCCTGAACCAAAATTTGCAGAAAAGCAAGCAAATCATGGTGGTGGAAGAGAAGCGAGGATCTTCGTGATGCGATCCTGCCATAAACGGACTTTGGCGTTGAATACCAAATTAGGACACTTCATTACCCACGCTCTGACGATCAATGACTTGGGCAAACCCAAATGTTGTTGTGCTTGTAAGTACATGGTCTCAGGTTTCTGTCGTAATCTAGCGTCTAACTAAATATTAATTCGGATGCGGAAGTGGATGTGGAAGGTCTCTCCGATGAAAGGTTTGCGACTCATGCATTCCTATTAGCTAACCAATCTTTACAGTTTTAGCGTATAAACTCTCCACGACCTTCCCGACCTGCTGCAGCGTGTCGATAGCAGTCGCATACGTCGTCTTGCCAAACAAACATTAGCACCGACACATGAAAAGAGAAGTGAAAAACCATCCTTACATCTGCCTCGGTATCGTCGAATATTAACAAGCACCCTCGTCCCTGATCGAGAACGCCGTGGAACACTTTATCGAGGATCATTTGGGATAGTCTGTGTGCGCAGCACAAGGTAAGTACTTGAGATGAAGAAAAAAAATGGACGGAATTACTTTGCCTCGACAGCCTGACGCCCTTGGCCAACACATTCGCTGACGTATTCAAGCTCGACCACCGAATACGGCTCGACGATTCTCAAAAGATTCTGTTCCAAGAGTGTATCGTACAGAGCCGCCAAGTGCGATCGGATTGTCGGATCTGAAGACAATTCGTCTTTGTAGTCCCGCAGCGCCTTCTCGAAATCGGCAAGGTTCCGGTCCTGGTGAGCGCGCGCAATGGCACGCATACTCTCCACGTCCCGCAGCTGTGCATACTTGACGGCGAGTTTGATGCTCAGCAAGGAATGTACATCTTCCGGCTGTATAAGAAAATGGTCAGGCGAGAAGGAATATGAGAAAAGGAACAGCGTACCAGATTGAGCATGACTTTGCAAAGTAGCATGTATTTGAGTGCCTCCACAGCGCCTTTGCTCTCGGCATCGAACTGTTCGCTGCCGGCGAGCGGTGAGGGAACGGCACCATCCGCGCCCTCTCCCTCCTTCCGAACCGGAGGCGCGAATGACGCGGCAGATGCCTGCGACTCGAACGCCTCGAAGAAATAGCTGTATGCAGTTTTGTAGTCTTTCTCCTCCGCGTGCAGGATGCCGGACTGGATATCAAGCGCGGACTGTAGTGGTGGCGGAGTATAGATGGAGGCGGCGGATGTACGAGCAGAGGTTAAACCGGCTTTGGCCTTGGTTATGTTGCCGACTCCACGGTAGACCTTGCTTTCTAATAGATGGACTTCTGTTAAGATGAGTTTGTCGTCGAGACGCCGGAGCTCTGTGAGGAGGCCCTCAATGAGCGCAAGCGCCGGGCGGAAGCGATGAAGGTCGAGGTGACTGGTGATTCCCAAGCTAAGTGACATTTTGAGAGATGTGAAACGAGACGCACATTGACGCCAGACGCGTTTCTAAGCTGTGTTTCAAAAATATACGCTTCTCCTTCTTTGCCCAAGCAATATTGTCCTCGAGAACGCGAATCTGAGTCTCGGTACTGTTTGGGATAGAGCCAAAGTGGTTGAGAAGGGTTCGAACTGCAGGCGAAATCAGAACTATGGCATCCATCGCTCTTGCACATACTCAGTTTAGCGGTTTTTGCTTTAGCAGTACTGGACATGAAGAAGCCACGGGAAAGGGTGATGACTTGTGCAAGACCTTCCGCGTTTCTGTCGCATTCATTAGTAGTGAAAGGTAGAACAATGAAGTTGACGGACTGTTGGTCGCGATAGAGGTTTCCCAACTGCAGCAGTGCTGCCTCTTGCTCTCGCAGAACCTGCGCATGTGCCTCCGGGGTAAGATTTGGAGGTGTAGCTGGAAGATGAGTGTTATATTAGAAAGAAATAACGAGTCAAGTTGCGCACGGCGGGAGAGAATTTCCTGGTAGATTTGTTCTGCTTTTTGTGGAGTGGTGCCCGAGGCAGCAGCGAGAGCGAGGAGGTCTGCGGGGGATTGGGATGCAGACGCCATGAAGGGAGAGACGCGTAAGTGAAATTTGCTGTTGCTTGTCAACACCTTTTGCCCATTCCAGATTGGGAGAATTTTAGTTTCCGTCTCTCTCGTCGTCGTCGATCGCAATGGGCAAGTCGCAAAAGAAACGGGCTATGCGCAGGCACAACCCAATGCGGGTCCCCGACTCCCATCTCCCGAAAGGTCTCGCGTCCGCCTCGGAAACTTCTTCGAAAACGGAGGCAATACTACCAATAATCCAGAAGGTTTTAATGCAGTACTTGTCTCGTCACACTGGGATATTCATTAGCTAGATGCAAGGCACGGACGCCGCAGAACGCAAGTGGGCTTGTGTTGCTGTTTCAAATCTCATCCAAAACGACCCTTCCACGCGCCGCCTGCTTCAAGGCAAAAATATCGTTGGCGCTCTCATCACGCGGCTGACCGACAGCGAGGAAGAGGTGGTAATCGAGGCTTTAGGTGCCCTCCGGTATGTAAGCCGCGATACGCCGTCGCATGAATCCCAATTTGATGAATTCACTAGCAACCTTTGCATCGATGGCGGGTACGACATCTGTGCCGAGATGTACAATAAAAGCATCCTAGTCCCACTCAAGACATTTGTTCCAAAGGTGCAACAATTGCGAGCTAGTCGTGGTTCTCATGTTTATCCAAACTTATACAGGTTTCGACAACTCTGTCTCAATACCTTGACGGATCCCAAAACGCCCCCGAAAATGCCCAAAAGCTGGTTTATGAATTTGCAGACAATCTCATCACGGTTCTTTGGTGTCTCTCGTACGTCCTCTCTAAAATTTCACAGTTGTTGAGATTCTCACTAAAAATCAGAGAAACATCCAACAAAGCGCTGACCGCAATAAACGAACTCAAGTTGACGCCCTTCCTCATGTCTTTTCTGGCCGCTCGTACAAAAATACCGTTAGCGCCCGTCACAGCAGCAGGTACTTTATTGAGTAATTCATGATTTTTTGGTTTGACATATCGTGTATAGCTCAATGCCTCTATGTAATAACGGACGACAACTACCCTGCCATAGCAGATGTTCGCTCCGATGGCAGTTACATCGCGTGTCTCATGTCCATAATCAATCCTGACCCTAATGAGCCAACAACAAGAGGGAAAGCTTCTGGCGACTGTCCCGACCCGCGAGCAGTAACTCTGCGTGTCCTTGCGTCCGGCAAGTGCTGTTTACTGAAAGGGTGTCATTTTGGCTGAGACAGCTATAGGCATTCTACGAAACATATCCCCAATCCCTCCGCCATCTGCTGCTTCAACCATCGACGTTGACAAAGATATCGTTCTCCCGCAGTTACAGCCCGTCATCGAGTCCATATCTCTCGCCGATGCGTCGGCGTCTGCGCTCCAACTCATTTCCAAGCAGGTATTGTGATATGCTGCATGCGTCGGATATGAACTGATGACTCACGAATGACAGGATGCAACTCCAAGCATCGAAAAGCTTTCCCTCAAAAATACGCCAAAAACTGACCATAAGTCGCCAGAGGAGATCGAGCTAGAACGGCTTGAGAGTCGACTCCGCACGGTGCAGCTCGCGTTAGAGATCCTCACGGGTGCTTGTGCGACATTGCCTGATCCCGATCCTGAGCCCGAGACGCAGGCAGAGCCAGATGATGATGATGATGAGGATGAGGATGCCGAGGGTGGTGACAAAGGTTGCTTTCTTGTTTCTTCATGGACGTCTCTGAATGAAATCTCTGTTAGATATTGTCGACGGAGACGACGAGTTGCCATCGGACATGGATATGGTTGTCGACGAGCAGGGCGTGGAGAGTGCAACCGAACCTGGCGCAACTATAACTCTCCCTGCTCTCGTTCAGCCATTACTCGCCCTCATCCAGCCAACAACACTCTCCTTCCCTCCACTTGCCTCCCCGTCACCCCACCCACCGACAACTTCCGTACTAAGCGCGATCCACATCGCCGCGCTCGAATGTCTCAACAACATATTCCTTGCCCTTGCGCGCACCGGCAGCCGCACCGGCAGCCGCACCGGCAGCCGCACCACTTTCGATGCCGCGGGAGCGAAAGCCGTCTGGGACTCTGTCTGGACGGCACTCGGCGTTGTGGGCACGCAAACAGGATTAGGGCAGGAGAAGCGGCGTGCCGTGTGGGAGATCGCCGCCGGTGTGCTGTGGGGTGTCGCGAGCGTATGTCGTGGGAGCTTGGTGGGTCCACATATTCCTTCCTTTATATTCACGATTTCCACTTGACATGTCACTACAGGACCCAATCTCGGAACAGATTCAGGCCCTGACAGCGCTTTGCGATAGTGTATCCGGCGACGCGGATACAGACGCCCAGCTGCGCGTCAAGTGCATCGGCACACTCGAGTGCCTGGCAATGTCCCCCTCTCCTTCTTCAATACAGGCCAACGCCGCCATCGCCACCTACCTGCTGTCGATGCTCCCAAGCTCCACCTCACCGGTGTCGCCTGCGGGAACAGAACCCATGCTGCAAGCAGCTTCTTCGCTCATCGATATATACTCTGACGAAGCCGCGCCGTGGGATGTGAACTTCCGGACAGGGGGATACTTGCAGCGGTTGGCGGGGAGTGTGGATGGAGTGAAGAAGGCTGTCAGGGCTATCGACCGGCGGAAGGAGGGTGGACGGGAGTTGAGGAGACGTGGGGAGGAGGTCAGGGATAATCTAGTGGCGTTTATACAGTATAGGAAAGGACTGCGCCTGTAGCAAGTCGCACAATTCATTGTTGGGACGAGCGTCGGTCCTCATTTATTGCATATATCAGGTTATCTTTTCCCGTCCTAAAATTCTAAAAAGAATAACCTCGGGATATGTGGTCTGACTAGGGAGACTGCATTCGTTGGGATTTTCGTTCAATGACCGTTACTCAAATTCTTCGGTGTGTTTTAAACCCGGGTATAATTCCATTTTTACTGTACACAATAGATGGAGGCAGGAGCACCATTGGAGAAAGCTCTCGTCGTGAACGCCACTCCTTTGATGTACTCGTTTGTCGCGCAACTGCCCTTCAGCTGCCCAACAGCGAAGTCCCCGCCCAACTGGTCCGCACGATTATCGTTCTGATCAAACCATACCGTGCGTCCATTCGTCCCCAGAGTCTTGGAAGCCTTCGCACACATCACGGTGGAAACCTTGGCGCCGCGAATAGCCCACCCAGTCACGAAGTAGTTCGTGGGGCAGGTGTATTTCGTGTAGCCCCCGGCCCAGTCGTTACTGACGTGTCGCTCATCAAAGACGACCTCGATGGCGCGGTCAGACGCCCATAGACTGCCGTAGTTAACATCCGTGCAAAGCCCGCGAGTCGATCCATGCGAGAGCCCAATGAGCCGCAAATTGTCGGGGCAGACGGCCTTGGAAGCGCCGCTATCCCAGTCACCGTTGTTCTTGCGCACTGCGAGGGACTGGGTAAAGTCGCCACGATCCAGACGGAGCTGCTTCCACTCTGGCACAGTAGCAACTTGGCCCGTCGTACCAGCCGCGGCGATGAGCTTTTGCCAAATCGGCGCGCGCCAATCGTCACCGTCGAACAACCCCGTCCGCTTGCCGCTCTTGTCCCAATTCATCAGCGCCCAGCCGTTGCCGTTGCCGTTCTCCAGGTAGCCGACGAGCGGCCAGAAGGCAAAGTCCGCGTCGGTTTGGATGAGGAAGTCGACGTAGTTTTGGAACCATGCGATGTCGGCGGCGTTGTTGTTGCCGCGGCCGGCGACGCCGAACTCGCTGTGCCAGACGGGCGCGGTGTAGTGCATTTGGCTGGTGAGGGCGACGTAGGCGGCGGAGTCGGTCATCACTTTGAAGAGGTCTGCGCGGCTGAAATCGCGGTAGCGCGGGTCGGTGGTCTCGCCGATTCCAGTCGCTCCGCTGTGGTTAGGGCCGGTGTAGGAGTAGAAGTGTGCAGCGTACACGAGCTGAATAGGTATCGTGAGCGTATTGTATATTTTTCGTGAGAGTGCGCACCTTGTGCGAGACGAGCAGAGTATGAGAAAGTCCTGAGACGGGAGTGAGGGTAGGTCGGCTGTGCGCAAAGCCATCGACGGGGATTCCAACCCAGTTGATGCCCTCGACGATGATGAGGATGTCGGGGTTTGCCTGCTGGATTTGGTCGGCTGCTTGCTGTGAGGCGGTCAACCAATCCGCGTCGCCGCCGTTGCCCCAATTTGGATCGGTGAGTACGTCGCGGCGGACCTGGAAAGAATTTCAGCCTCGCACAAAGACGAGAGTCTTCTGATACGCACCTCATTATACAAATCAGCCCCGACAACCCGTTTGTTGGACTTGTACCGATTGACAACAAACAACCAATCGCTGATCCAGGTGCTGAGGCTCTGCGATTCATTCCAACGCTCGTTACCGTCCACACCACAACACCATAGGCTGGTGTTTGTGCTATCGACAGGTTAGAAATGGTCGTTTTATATGAGGACAGCGCCAACTCACTGGTTGTTCACAATAACAGCAATACCGCGATCCGTGAGTGCCTTGATTACAGCGTCGTAAACTTGGAGCGGGGTCATGCCTCGGAACTGCGGGTTTGCTGCAACCCATGCATCCTGGACTGGAGTTGTGTCGTGAAGCATCTGGTTCGAGAATTGCAAGCGAATGGTATTGACGTTCATCTCGAGGAAACTATCGATGATTTTGTCGATCGGAACGTATTGCAGGCCCAGAGGCATCGTATGCCTGGTGCACATTGGTTACAAACCCACCAGAGACACAGGTAAAAGAAACATACGAATTTTCGTTAGAGTGGTGGCTCGCGTCGTCGTTGATATCGCCGGAGCCTGAATACGTGCCACTGCCGCCGTGCCAGTTACCGCCCTGGAGGCGGAAGCGGTTGCCGTTCGCGTCGACGACATAACGGCCGCGCGTACTGAGGGGACCGGTCCATGGCGGGACGTCGCGAGGTGTAAAACGAGCGGCGTTGACTGCTGTTGCAGCGAGACACAGGAAAAGACCGACAGCGTTACCCAGAGAAAACCGCATGACGAGTCGATGGCGCCGGAGGGGAAGGCCAAGGGTCGAGGCATCGAAATTCGTCTTATAAGGCGGGGGATTGGCACCGCGTAGCGGCTCTTGGGATGTGCATGTTCTTGATGTCCATAAGACGCCGTTCGATGAAATGATGGTGGTCGTCAGTAACGGTTGTGAGCCGCATGGAACGGTTCTGCTCCCCATGAAAATCCGCATCATGAGGCAACATCAAGCCGAATTATTACGCCTGCGTAGCTGATATGAGGCAGATTTCCTTCCGTCGTTCCGACGCTGCGAGAATCTTATAGCTTTTGCATTGTCTTGATACGTTGAGCTTGGCGCGCTGAAGATAATAGGGTTGAAAGTTTCAGGACTCAGAGGTCAGAGGTCAAGACAAAGGTGGCGGTCCCTGAAAGACTTTGAGCAGCCGCCCGCGAGCGCGATAGCAAAGAAAGTTGAAAGAAACTGAGAAAGAGCAGCGTGGGTAACGGCATGTCCTAATTTGGGTATTCAACGCCAAAGTCCGTTTATGGCAGGATCGCATCACGAAGATCCTCGCTTCTCTTCCACCACCATAGTTTTTCTTGTTTTTCTGCAGTTTCTGGCCCAGAATGACCGCCATGCACTTGGGAATGTGTGTATCGAGGTGTACGACGCGACGCGACGCGTTTGTTGTGGTCTATTTGCTGGCGCCAAACAAACAAAGTATATAAGGCGAAATCGCGGATTCGCGTTTCTCATTGACGCCTGCTTCTGCACTCTGTCATTCTTGCCCACTCAATCTTCTTATATTCCAATTTACAATGTCTTTAACGCGCTCCCTCATCACCTCCCTCTTCCTCCTCCTCCTCCTCAGCTTCCCCTTCCTCCTCCGCCCCTTCTTCATCACCAACACCGACCTTGACGCGGTCTATGGGCCTCCTACCGAGTTCGACGCGTTCTGGGAGGAAGTCCTACGTGAAGACTCGGTCTGGTGGAAGAGGATATGGTCAAGAACGTCCGACTTTGACGACGTCGACGTCGACGCGCTTTCGCCCTCGGTACGCGTCTGGACCTCCAAGGACACGCGTCCAATCTTCGCACCGACGTCCCTGGCGCGCAAGTACCCGGCCGTCATGTTTTTCGGCTACGACGCGCCTACAGTCACCGTGCCCCAATATTTCGCACCGACTGCAACTCATTCTCAGCCTCGGGCTGCGCCGTCAAGGCCATCGAGACCCCACTGGCGGAGGATGCAAACACACGAACCAGCCCGCGGATCTCTCGCAAGATTCTCGACGCGTCTCCCTGCGGTCCACATCGGATCCTTCCTCCTCGGCGTCGTCTTTACCTGCATCCTGTTACTCGTGCTAGATATCCCTTGTCGGTGTCGCGAGATCGGCATGCAGAGTCCGGTTAGTAGAGTCCTTTTCCATCGTTTATCCTCACTCACACTATCTCCAGGAATTCACTAGTCAGGATGAGGTCGACCAAGCCACACCGGTCTCTGTTCCCGCGACCGAAGATGTACCTGTGCTGAAGTGCGAGGTGTGTGTCCATGTCCGTCCTTTTCTCGCTGGGTTGTAACATTTCTCGTAGCTCAGCGATGTGACCAACCCCTCCAACCCCGTCGTCGTACCCTCGCCTTGTTCAGTCGAAGCGGACGACGTCGTTGCTCGAGCCAGAGAAGAACCTGCATCGTTTGTGGTCCACTACCCGCCCCGGTCGTCCGACCGTGTGCGTAGCGTCACAGAGGTACAGTTCCAAACTTTTTTTATTTATTATCAATACTGACAGTCGTTATCAGCCGGCTCCCGCTCCTTTGAAGGCGTCGTTCGCAACGCAGATTCTCGAAAACATCCCGTCAGAACCGTCAGCATTCGACGTCCCCGATTTCGCGCCCTTGCCGCTCTCGACATCGCCCTTCGAACCTCTGAAGCCCTATACTCTCATCACCGCCCCCGCTGGTTCGGTATACCCGCCGCCGCCAAGCTTCCCAATGTCTCGTCCGAGCGAACCCGATTTCTTCTACAAAAGTTGGGGAACAGCCGCACCGAAACCGGAGCCTTTGCGACTCAGTCGACCTGCACCCGAACCAGAACTCTTTTACGAAACCGGTCCTCGGCCTACAATCCCTTCGTATCTCAAGGACACGGCAAATATCCCTCATTATCAGGCTCGCCGAACGTCGACGACAAACCGCGTCCCTCTCTCTGGTTTCGCAGCTTCCTCGGTCGTACACATCTGATACTGGGTCCTACGCTGGTCGGTTTGCAAACTATTGACGTCATCGAGGGGTATCGTGCTACGGTCGGGTCTACATCCTCAACATTTCCACTTTTCTCCTCCGCCTCTAGCGTCTCTGCGCTTCTTCGTTTTCGCCTACTCCACCCTTTTCCGTTGCCTCCTCGTTCGCCAGTTCAACGCGTCTCATCGCCCGAGCCACCGCCAGAATCCACCCGCCGTTCACCATCACCATTCGCTTCGTCGCTTGGCAGCCATCGCCTTTGTGGAGAACGGAAGCGTCGGGGTTAACGTGCCCCCGACGCTTCCGTTCTCCACATCGCCCGACTCAAAGAGGTAGACGTACCTCTCTAGGTCGGGCGAGGGGGTTTGGGTTTGGGAGCAGACGTGCTCCCGAGCTCAAATCATCTTGCTCGCCCGGGTTGGAGAAGCAGACGTGCTTCTCCAGCTCGGGCGGGTGTGATCTTGGCTGCCTGTCGACGATGTATTGGGCTCGGGGTTCCTCGCGGCACGACGGCGATGACGGCTTTCATTGGCGACGACTTGTTCGAATTCTCTCTTTGCTGGACATTGGGGATGGAACGAGGAGCTGAACGGCGTATCCATCATCTATCTCCGCCTCTCTTCTTCCTCTGCTTGGATTCTCTCTCTTCCATGGACGGCCGGACTTGATGCTTCATTTCATATAGACTGCTTCATCTCATATAGAGTATTTGTCGTCTGCTTGGCTCTCTCTGTATCATTTGCCCGAGTGCTTCATATATCGCCTCTTCATCTCATAGAGTATTATATTTCCTTTACTTGCTTGGATCTACTTGTATCATCTAGAGTGCCTCATGTATCGCCAATTTCCCTAGATATGTATTTTCGTCTGTCCGTGTTTCGTGTACTCGGTAGAATGTAACATTTGCTGGCTGGATTAAACCCCTGCGTCCTGGATCAAATCTCCAAACCACCGGAGGCTCAGCGCTCAGCACTCATCCATGGACAACCCAGACAACTTTCACTCCGGTCCGACGGGAAGCTCTTTTGGTATCGAGTTTCGAAAGGTCTCGCGGGCGAATGCAGATCGTGTTTATTCAACAGCTACGATACAATAATGAATCCACTGACTCTGATACTACGGGCATCAGTCATTTCGTTCGATTTTGAGCTTTTCAAGGTGTACTTATGTAAAGTGGATAGGTTCAAAGGAATCTTCTTCCTCCTACTCGTCTTCAAAGCTCTCCTGCAGCCTTATGTGTTTACTTGGAACGTAGGGTTCTTCAAAAGTAAGGCTTTTGAGAAATGAGAATGCTTTGTTTATTCTATACGAATGGTCGGAAGCGAGTCTTTCGCCCGTTATATGTACATGTTCCAGCTGGCCTGACCTCGAGACGAAGGAGGTGAGGGCATGGATAGGCTGGGACCCTAGAATGACTTCTGGGATATGCAATTTTCGGATTGCGGGGGTGAGAAAGGTGGCTAGGCAATCCGAGCGACCAACGGAGGACTTCATTGAAGAGACTAGGAAGGACTGGAGATGGGGGAGCGGCACATCGGGAGGATGCCAGTCAGGTGGTTGGTCGACGGAGAATTCGTCCAACCGGAAAGAAGTTAGATTGGGGGTCTTCAGCAACATGGATACGCAGTCGCTGTAGAGTTCTTCCACGAGGTCCTCGTCGTGATCGAACTCGAGATCCAAGTGCCTGAGGAGAGGCATGGTTTCTTCTGATATGGCGCCCTGGATAGTGGATAGCTGGGTTCGTGACGCATATAGGCGAAGTTGAAGGCATTCACATCGTCCTAGATATGAGAGCACTGCAGCGAGCTCTTCCGGCCTGTTTCCGTCATAAAATTCATCTACTTTAAGTGAGAGCGGACATGAGCCTGCCCTGTCCAGCCACAAATCTCCGAGTTGCTGGCCGAGACCATCAGATAACGAGAGCGCCCTCCAAAGCGCGGGGGTAGAGAGCGCGACTTCACGCCATCTGCGACAGATCTGGGTTAGTATAGTCGGCGACCGTAAGGTGGACACTCTGGATAGGCGGGCAGGAATCGGATAAAGATTTCGGAGATCATTTTCGTCGGGTAGACTCAGAACTGGATAGTATTTGTATGCCCCAAGCCGCTCTTTCACTGCTGATTTTTGTTGGCGCAAGACCGCAAGAGATCGCTCCAGCTCGGAGATCTGACCGTCGAGGTCTTCGAGGAGCGCACGATCGACGGCGAGCGAACGGAGCATTTATGGTGAGAGATATGGGCAAGATAACGACCGTCGTCGGCGAGGAACACAGCGTCCAGTGCCGTCGTCTGCGTCGATGTTGACCAAATTGGCGCGCTCGGAGATCATGAGACACGTCCAACAAAAATAATCGCAAACCTCTTAGACTCGAACCAGTCTACGATGAAAAGATTCAAGACAGTCGTTTGGTTATTGACGTGGTGTGTTTTCGTCAATAACGACTGGTGTCGAGTCTAGACGACCATGAGGCCGCTGCGTCACGGAAAACGCAATGAAAACGACTTGGGTACCGGTACACTGTTGGCATCCCTAGCATTCTGAACTTGGTCTTCTTCTCAGCCCCAGACAGCAAGAGCAGATTCAAGTTTGAGGCGTCCAAATTGTAGCTGAAGAACGTCCGAGTCTGAATCGTAGGCGTTGAAACAAGCTTTGTTCTCCACGGCCATGACTGAGAAACCGCCCCGTTCCTTTCAGCTTTCTCGACGAGGAAGAGACTCAAGACGGGGGTCAGGCAGTCAGTGGGAGTCCGAGATGCGCTGGGCATGATAGGCGTTCGTCGACCGCTGTTGACCGTTGATTTCACATGTGGATCGCCGTTCGCGATCCTCGTTGTATCTCTGCTTGATCTCTGCTATCAACCACCATCAACTCTTCACTCAATGTCCTTCTCTTCCACTTCAATGTCCATGTGTACATCCACAATGCTGCCGGCTACATACAGCGATACTTAATCCCGGGTCGCGTCGCGCCAATGGCTTCCGTTTCTCTTCGTCTTTCTTCGTACGCCATCCAGTATGCGCGTCTCTACTTTCTTCGGGGTCCTTCTCGTCGTCGCTCGTCACGTCTCGGCCGCTCTCCCAGCGTGCCAAGACACATCCGCCGCTGAATACGACTACATTGGTGCGTTGCAAGGTACTATAGACACATCACGCGAGGTAATTTACATTCGCCACCAGTCGTTGGCGCTGGAGCCGGCGGTGGTCCCCTAGCATCTCGTCTTGCCATCAATGGCTTCAAAGTCCTCCTCATGGACGCTGGACATTACGTCTTTAACGACAACACCACCATTCCCCTCTACCTCGCCCGTTCAAACGAAGACCCGCAGATGGCCCTCGACTATGAGGTCGCTCACTATCCTCCAGGCGGTCAAGCCAACGTTACCATGTGGTATCCCCGCGGCTCTGCTCTCGGAGGTTCGACTGCTATGAACGCTCTCATTCACCTTCGGCCGCACAATTATGACCTTGATAAAATGGCTTCCCAGTTGGGCGACTCGAGTTGGTCTGCGTCGTCAATGCGCAAATACCTGATCGAAAAAATTGAGAACAATCTGTACATCCCGAAGCTTGTCGGTCAATTCCTGAGTTGTGCGTTGCTGCCTTTCTTCTGTTGTCGAAATTCAGATGTTTTCCCCGGCAGACGGTTACGGCGGTTGGCTCAACACTGATTTCCCTCCGCTCAACCTCCTTCTCTCCCTCAAGTGCGTATTTGCTCTCTGCTTTTTCCCTTTATTTAATCTTCAAATAGCAACCTAGACCTTCAACTACTCGACGTTCTCACCAACCTCATTACCGCTGTCTCGCCAGTCACCGGCACAGACTACAACGGCGACCTTTCCAATGACGGTGTCGAAGGCGGCGCAGCTGTCATTCTCACCAAAGATGATGCCCACAACCGTTCTTCTGTCCGGGACCACATCATGGCAACGAAGATTGCTTACCCCAAGAACCTCATCCTCCAAACCGACACCATGGCTACTAAAATTCTCACCTGCGCGGGCAGCGACGGTTCACCAGTTGCCTATGGCGTCGAAGCGGCGAGCGGGCAGGCACTGATCCCTGTGCATCGGTCGTTCGCGGGGAAGCCGGCCGGAGGACTGAAAACGACGGTGTTCAAGGCGAAGAGGGAGGTGATTGTAAGCGCAGGGACGTTCCAGACGCCGCAGCTGCTCATGGTGCGGGTTTCTTTCTCTTCTCGTGATCAACTCTGAATGGGATCCCCTTATAGTTATCTGGAATCGGTCCCGCATCTGAGCTGGCTAAATTCTCCATCCCTGTTGTCAAAGATGCTCCGGGAATAGGCACCAATCTCCAGGATCGTATTGAGATGACGGTCGTCTGGAAGATGCAGAAAAACTATACCCTCTTCCAGGGCTGCACTTTCGGTGACAATCCCGCTACCGACCCCTGCCTGAAGCAATGGCTCGAAGATGGTCACAGGAATGTATATTCGTCCGGTAAATTCCAATTCTTTTCACTTACCAAGCCCCAAACATCCGAACTGACGATTTTGCAGGTCCGGCTGTCTGGGCACATGCCTACAAATCTAGCCCGTCGCTCGAGTACCTCGATGTGTGGTCGATGTGGGGTCCTGGCTCTTTCCGCGGATATTTCAAAGGCTACCCGACTCTCCTCGCGCAAGAGGCGCCGAATCACTTCAACAATGTCATTCTCAAGGCCCACACCACCTCCAAAGGTCTCTCTTGACACTTGCTCACTCCTCTGTCAAAAATGCTTCGACTAACTCTCTCGCAGGCTGGGTGCGCCTCACCGGCCCCGACCCCCAGGACCTGCTCGACATCAACAAGAATCAATTCCAAACGCCCGACGATTTGAAGGACCTGCAAATCATGGTCGACGCTATCAAGAAAACGCGCGCCTTGTGGGCCGCGAAATCTGGGCTAAGCGGCAACTCCCTTCGAGAGACATGGCCTGGACCAGACGTGCAAACCGACGACCAACTGAAGGACTTTGTAACAAAGAACGCATGGGGACACCATGTGTGCTGTACGGCGGCGATTGGACCAGATAGCGACAAGAATGCGGTGCTAGACAAGAACTTCAAGGTTCGCGGGGTGAAGAATTTGCGTGTGGTAGATGCGAGCGCGTTCCCGTGGATTCCCGGTGTGTATTGTTTGTTGCGCGTGTTTTTCGTGTTAACTGACGGCTCGGGACCGTGATCTTCATTCAGGTATGTTCATGACGACCGCGATCTACCAGATCAGCGAGAAAGCGGCAGACGCGGTCATGGCGGACGCGAAGCGGTAGTTCGAGCATGCTTTTTTGTGATAATTCGGGTTCTAGATTTTATTCGACGGTGTTATCTTGGCTTGCTGTGAGGTTTCGTTGAGGCATGACAAGAACTTGAAAAAGACGCTGCGCTGGATTTTTGCGGGTCAAGATGATCCACGCGGGTATGCAAGTGTTGAGCGCTTCCGCTATTCGAATCTAATCGGACGTTACAGATTGGTTACAGACCAAGAAGCCTGATGGGGGTAGCCGAAAATCACGAATTTATGATGCATCCTAGTTTCACATGCGAGATCCTCGTTCTTGCTTGTGCTCTACCTTATCTTTTCGACATGGTTGCTGCTACCGAGTTCTTAATGCCTTCTTGCGCAATCTTGCGTCCTTTTGTTCGAAACTTGCCCTCTTCCTTGGGTCTTTATCGCTTTCTCTCTCTTCGGCGACGACCTAGACGATGACCTACCTGATTATACCCCAGTGGTGGAACCTCCCGCTCTATGTCGCTCTCATATACCTCGGTGCAACGCGCACTCAGCTTCAAACTCACAATCTTTACGACACGTATCTTCCTGGAGAGTTACCCGTCAGCTCATGTAGTGGTATAAACACAGGTTGGTCTCGAGCTTTCGTGGCGAGAGCGTAATTTGAACGTCGAGGTATCAGCCGCGCGCACACTCAATGGTCTTTGCAATAACCTGGAAACACCGGGCATGGGTGCCGTCGGAACCCGCTTTGCTCGCTTTGTGCCTATCAACACTACCTGGGGCGAAACCGACGATACACTGTACACTCCGAATCCCCGCGTCATCAGCCAGCAGCTCTTCAAACGCAAGAGCTTCACGCCTGCGACATCAATCAACCTTCTCGCTGCAGGTGGGCATTTCATCGTCTCTCTTCTCGTCTTTTTCCAACCTAATCTTAGCATGGATCCAATTCCAAACTCACGACTGGTTCAGCCACGGTGCCGTCAACGACCCCGACAATTTGATGATGTTCCCGCTACCCTCAAACGACCCTCTTCTTGCGACTGGCCAAACTAATATGACGTTGCGCCGAACGCTGAGGGAGATACATGGTAGTACCCGCCCCGCTACTTACAACAACATCAACACCCACTGGTGGGATTTATCGCAAGTCTATGGGGTCGATGAAGCTACGCATGCTAAGATCCGCTCGGGCGTCGATGGCAAACTACTGGTTGCCTCAGATGGTTTGTTGCCAGTGGGAGCCGATGGACTAGACGTAACGGGGTTTAACGATAACTGGTGGGCTGGTCTGAGCATGTTGCATAACATCTGGACGAAGGAGCATAACCTGATTTGCGACATGTTCAAGAAAAGGTGGTCGTTTTGTTTGTTTCTCACAATCGGAATGCTCATTATTGCGGACTTGAAAGTCACCCGACATGGAGCGACCAAGAAATCTTCGACCACGCTCGGCTCGTGACGACTGCGCTCAATGCCAAAATTCACACTGTCGAATGGACACCTGCAATCCTCCAGGACGAGATTCTCGACAGAGCAATGAAAACCAACTGGTACGGTCTCGCACCAGAGTGGTTGAAGTCTATCCCCGACATCTTCAGTCAACAAATCTCTGAAGCGTGGTTTGGTGGGGTTCAGTTCCTCTTCCTTCTCAGGCTGCATCCCTAATATAATCGAAATCCAGGCCTTATCGGCAATAAGCCTGACTTTGCTGGCGTTGCTTTTGCGCACAGCGAGGAATTCGTGAGCGTGTATCGCTTCCACTCACTTCTGCGGGACAACATCACGATCCGCAGCCATCTCGATGGGAAGTACACTAACAAGTCGTACAACATTGCTCAGTACGCGTTTCGCGGCGCGCAGGATGTTATCCGTGGAAACAATTTCAGCGACGTGGTGTACACATTCGGAACAGATTATCCCGGCGCCTTGGTATAATCTCTATCTTCTTTTCCCTTTTCATCAATAGTTGATTCCTTGTTCCTAGATCCTAGGCAACTACCCCTCCGAGATGATGTCCCTTAACAAACCCGGCGCGCCATACACCATGGACATGGCCGCCATAGACATCTTGCGCGATCGTGAACGCGGTGTCCCGCGCTACAACACTTTCCGGCGCCTCTTCTCCCTCATCCCTGCCAAGTCCATGTCGGACATCTCCGACGATCCCGCCGCCGTCGCGGCCCTGAAGGCCGTCTACGGCGAAGATGTCGAAGCGGTGGACCTGCTTGCGGGAAGTCTGGCGGAGAGCCCGCGCGCACCCGGATTCGCGTTCAGCAATACCCAGTTCCAGGCTTTCATCCTCGCGGCGTCGAGGAGACTGATGACGGATCGGTTTTTCACTACTGATTATACGGCGGCTGTTGTGCGTGCCTCCGTTTTCTCTTGTGATGCTTACACGCAAACTAACTTGTCCGGTTGCTCCCAGTACACCCAGGAAGGGCTGAATTACATCGCCCAGTCGGATTTCAGGGCGGTCATTGGGCGGACGGTTCCCGAACTTAATGCGTCTGCACATTCTGTAGACAATGCTTTCAAGCCTTGGGTGGTGCCTTCATGAGAAATCCGGAGACTACTCTAGATAGATTTAGATGCAGATTTGGATTGTAGCTTTGCTCACGGCTTATAAACGGTTTGAGCTTGGACTTGGATTTCCTGGCGGGTTTATATCTATGTTATTCATTTGACCCGTCCAACCAACCCCCGGTTATCCACTAATCTGCTATCAAGAGTGCTCACTGATGAGCCAGAAGAGCGCGCCCACACGGAGTGGCAGCCCAATGCAAATCGCCTTGAATTCATTCCTCGAGCTCCGGTTGAAGAATTGCTCTAGCTTCATACAAATATCACATTCTCTCGCTACTCGATGACAGCATAGTCGACCGCGAGGAGGTGAGATTGAAAGAAAGCACCACTGGAGCCTGCCGTGAAAGGGAGTTCCGCAGTGCATCACTGCATGTGTCGAAGCGAGTAACCCCAGTCCCTGTTTTGCAGATTTGATGATATTATTTATTATAAACCTCCCCTGGGTCAAAAGACAGTTGTTGTGTTGCGTGTCTACCGATCTACTTCTCCGAACACGAGATCCTGAACGTGCTACAGTCAGCATCATCTTGAAGAGACACGGAGAGAATGCATACCATCGTCCCGATGATGGCCACCGCATCCGCAAGGAAGTGCTAAAGAAGCGTCACAAAAAGTCATAGGAAACAAAGTGAACACAGCACAGACGTGACGCATCATGAAGTCGGCGCCAGCAAGGTGCGCAAAGCCGGGCGCGCGGATAGCGCAGCGGTATGGGCGGTTGGAGCCGTCGCTGTACCGGTGGTTCAGTTGGTCATTATGTTATTGAAAAAAGCGGAGAACACGCACCTCACAAGATAAACCGCCATCTCGCCTTTCGGCGCTTCGATGGCGGAGTAGGTCTCGCCTGGAGGGACGGAGTAGCCTTCGCTGAAGATCTAGCGTAAGATGTTTCAGCTAAGTATTCTGAAGATAAAAGAGAAGATGCGGACCTTGAAGTGATGGATGAGACTTTCCATCGACTCCTTCATGGAGGCACGGGGTGGCGGTACGAGTTTGTGGTCGTCGACCTTGACAGCGCCGGGAGTGATTTTGTTGAGACATTGTGAAATGATGCGCAACGACTCGCGCATTTCTTGGACACGGCAGAGATAGCGGTCGTAGCAGTCGCCGTTTTTGCCCACGGGGATGTCGAATTCGACCTAAGTAATATATATGGAGAGTTGGTTGGGAGCATACAAGGAGGAGACACGCACCTCATCGTACATGTCGTACCCCTGGACCTTCCGCAAGTCCCACGCGATACCGCTCCCTCGGACCATAACGCCGCTGAATCCGTAGTTGCGAGCGTCATCCGCGGTGACGACGCCCACACCAACAGTGCGCTCCTTCCAGATGCGGTTGCCGGTGACGACTTCCTCGATCTCGTCGACGCGGGAACCGAATTGTGTCGCCCACATGAAGATGTCGTTGAGGAGGCCGTGGGGGAGATCAAAAGCCACACCTCCGGGGCGAACGTAGGCGGAATGCAAACGGGCACCGGAGACGCGCTCGTAGAACTCCATGAGCTTCTCGCGCTCTTCGAAGCCCCACAAGAAGGGCGTGAGGGCGCCGACGTCCATGGCATGGGTGAGGACGGCCATGAGGTGGTTGAGGATGCGGGTGAGCTCGCCGAAGAGGGTCCGTATCCACTTGGCGCGAACGGGGACTTCGATGTTTAGGAGCTTTTCGACGGCGAGAGAGTAGCAGAGCTCGTTGGTCATCATGGAGACGTAGTCGAGGCGGTCGAAGTAGGGCAGGGCTTGGATGTAAGTCTTGTATTCGATAAGCTTCTCGGTGCCGCGGTGTAGCAGACCGATGTGGGGGTCCGTGCGGAGGATCTCTTCGCCGTTGAGCTCGAGAATCATGCGGAGCACACCGTGCGCGGCAGGGTGCTGGGGACCGAAATTTACTGTGGATAATTTCGGGTCAGAATGGCGGTCCCGGGGGTCAATCCGACACGGAGACACACCAGTGAAATGTCTAAGCTTATTGTCGGTGCGAGCATGGCCAGTCTCCTTGAGAATTTGTGCGGGGGTCATGCCGCGATAGTCTTCGACGACGACAGTCGAGTCGGGGTCGTTGGGGACGTCTTGATCATGGCCGACGACGTGGTAGCTGCCCGGAGCAGCATGCGCCTGCCGCTGTGGAGTGGAGGACAGGCACCGCCCAGACAGACGCGCGCCTAGTCGGTGGGCGGGGCGCGTCGCCAACGAGCGCAATGAGAGCATATGTAGCGAACAACTTTCTGATCAACAACTACAAATCACCATATTTCTGATCTCCTCCTCCTTCCCAAATGGTAAAAAAATTGCAGCCAACTAGTTAGACGCGCTGATTGCTGAGTTTGTCTGCAGCCACATCCTCCCCAACGCGTCGCCCGTTCTCTGACGCGCTTCGGTCGCCCGCCGCCAATAACGAAACCACTAAAGCGCAACTGGAGAACTCGTCTACCTATCCCTCATGTCGACCTCGTCGGCCGCCAATTCGCTCCATGTAGACTGGAGGACCACTACCATTCAACCGTCCAGGACAACGCCATGTACATGACCTACATCCACGAATCCGGCCCCCGCCCTCCACCCCGCCAAATTCGCCTCACCTACGATCCCGCAAATCCCTACGCCCGCTTCCGACACAACCCCCCTGTAGGCGGTAGCCAGCTAGGCAAGAAACCCCCTCCCCCCGACACCCCCGACAATGTCATCCGGCTAGAGAAGATCGTGATCCACAGCTTCCAAAAGCAGGCGATCGGCTCGCGCGCGAGCCTCCTGGGACTCATCATGGCCCTGCGCGTCCTCAGCGGCGAAACCGACAAAGCTGCGGGGCGGCACGCTGTCACAGGCGTGCAACTCGTTCGCGGCAAGAAAAGCGTCGGCGGCTGGATCCGCCCCAACGTCCCCGTCGGCGCAAAAATTGAAATCAAGGGCGCCCCCATGTACGACTTCTTGGCACAGCTCGTTGAATTCGTCCTTCCTCGACTGAAGGACTTCCCCGGCGTCCTCCTCCCTCCCCCGGGCGCGACCAGCCACAGTCCCAGTGCCGTCTCGGGCGTGGTGAGTATCGGGCTGACGCCCCAGGCCATGCAGTATTTCCCCCAGATCGAGGTCAATGTGGACGCGTATCCGAAAACATACGGCATGCACATCCATTTCGTTACCAATGCCACCGGAGTTGGCGCGGAAAATCGTGCGAGAGCGCTGCTTTCCGCTTTCCAGCTTCCGTTCACGCGTCGTTGACGTCCCTCTGCTATTCTACATTCTCTTATACTTATAATCTTAGTGCCGAATCTGTTTGGTTACGAAGAAAAATAGAATTGCATGTTGCATCGCACAAGAGTTGAATCTCGAATGACTCCCACGAATTCCATCACTACGTCCCAGCCTCCGTTACTTCCTCCCCTGCCATCTCTGCCGATTGGGGAGGTTCGTCCATCAGCGCATCAGCCATCCACACCGTCGAAATAGGTATGGTATATCTGGACTTATCGGCAAGGCTGGCCTCGTTAAGACGTTTCCTCGGCGGTGAGATTGCTGAATATGGATGCTATCTCAAATGGCTCTCGTCTCGTTGCGTGTTAATGAAGAGGAATTTCATCGCGGTCTCATTCTACCTCGCTCGCGATCTATCACCCAGCACCCATCTCATCTGTCAAATCGCGACCGTATTCGCTCCTCTTCGCTTTCTATGACCCTAGTTCAATGCGTCTAGTGCCTGCATGACCATCTACCTCTCACCAACTCCCATGGAGCTGTATAAAACCCATCTCCCAGCACACCCTCTCCCTACGCTCATCCCCCCAAAGCAAGCGAACCTCCTGCAGAAAATGCTCGCCAAATTCCTCGACTACGCCCTCGCAGCCCTAACCCTCATCGGTGCTAACCCTTTGCAAGTGGTACGACTCAACTCATCCGTCATCCACACCACCTCCTTCAAACATCTGAATACATCTCCAGCCTGACTCCTTCGACGCGGCCACCAGCACTGCAACATTAATCGAACCAGGGAACTACCGCCTCATCAACATCGGGCGGAACGAATCGCTCTTCGGCTTGCGGATGGGGAGCCCCGTGTTCACCAAGGCCAACGACAACAGCACGCTAGTGGAGGTAAATAATAAACTGTTCTTCATTTTTTTTCTTCATCGGCTATGCGTGTTCATCGATCATCATCACTCATACAAACACCTAGTGGAGAGTCGAACCCGGCACCGCGCCCAATGAGTACACGTTCTTCAATATCGGTTTGGACACAGGCATGCGGACCAACAACGGTGTGCGTGGTGCCATTTTCCAGCCTGTGTAACTCGTACGCTGACGCTGACATTCAAAGGGAATCTACATGTCGTATCTCCCGCGCGATGATAAATCGTTGAGCCACGTCGTCACCCCCGTGCAAGGAAAACCAGATACCTTCATTGTGCGTATCGGGTTTTGCGTTTCCAATCGCGAGTTAAAATTGAACGTCTCAAGATCACCGTGCCTCGCTACGGGACATGGACCGCGCACAAGTTCGACTGGGACCACAACTATGAGCACGCGCAGGTCTGTTTTTCATTGCCTGGTTCACGAATATTAATGTTCGATGCTGATTTGGGCTATGTAACAATGGCGCTCGTATTTAGGTGTTTTGCTGGCCGAATACAGCAAGTGAAGAACAGTTGTGGAAGTTCATACGTATTGATTCAATTTGATTGATCATGAGCAAGCGCTAGAGAGAGTATAGTTGTCTGTTTAGATAGTAAATAAATATGAAGCTCACCGCATTCCTTGGGTCAACTGAGAGCGTGGAAGTGTCATGTCGACGAGGAAGGCCCCACTAGACTATTTGCATCATTGGCGGCTAGGACCTGGTCCGACCTGCACAACTGGCGCCGCCTGTCGGTCAGCATTGCATCGCGTCCTTGCAACGGTTCTATCATCTGAAGCATCCGTCCTTCATAACTCTTGCTCGGCCTCCGTTCTTTTTCTGATTTTTCTGATTTCACCATTCACACTGTAGTCTGTAGTAGAGGCATGCAAACAAAGTTACGCATATGCTTTCAATTTTGGGAGACCCAATTTTCCATCGGCACCAGGTGATTGCTAAGAGACCGGAAAGATGTGAGAGTTTGAAATCACCAGAAGGTGGACAACCCTGTAACGAGAAGGAGGGCAGCTAAGTATCTCTTGGTATTGCTGTCGTCGGTCGAGTGCCGATTCTGATTGACTGGAAATGTTACTATCCTCCATTTCTGCAAATCGCATTCTTTAACGAGATAGTCGATGAGAGTCTGTGCAAGAGACTAAGGGTCAAATTCGAGCTTCGTAGCGACGATCGAGATGCTCACCCCAAAACGGAAAATTTCCAAAAGAGCGGTGCTCGGGTGTAACGGTCCGATCACTCTTGAACTCGAACTGCATCGTCCTACAACTCCCTGGCCCTGTGTCGTGTCTCTCTGGACTCTTAGAGCTTGGTGCATCTCAGACTGACTCTCGCTGCTACTGTCTATGTCTTTGGTGGTATTCCAGGCAACAACTATGGCGACTGTAGCTGCGCTCTGCTCTCTGGTCTGAGTCTCAGTCTCACTACGATTACATCCGCGTACTGTACCGCGGAAGTAAACTGTCTATGTCTGACATAGCGGTTCTCGTGTCAAGCGCAAAAAGCATAAATCCCAAGGCATGGTAGGGGGTGAAGGCTCTATTCTCGCCTCGTTCACCGCAATGGCCCCCTACAGACTCGTCTCCTCTCCTGCCGCTCGTGTTTTTTCCCTCTCCGCCGTCGCGGTTGTTACTTTCGTTATCGTGGGGCTGGTGGTGTTGTGTTTCGCGGTGGCGATGGTCTACTCATGTGTAGTTCCATGTGTCATGCGCTTGGTGCAGCGCGCGCCTGTCGAGGACGAAGAGGTATGCTATAACCATTCATCGTCTGTCATGCTGACTTTGGTCTCTCCAGAATACTTCCGACTCCGTTGTGACCATATCCAAAACCGAAGAGGTACGTCTTCACTTCCGACTGCGACTCGATGTCTGATCTTGCACCTACACAGATAAAACTACCTACACATGTCCTCGCTGATACGAATCTTCGAGTGCGTTATATGACCCTTCTTTCGTTTCTTCTTTCTAATTGTTTCGTATAGGTTCATCGTCCGCGTTCACCTCTCGGGCGCCTCGCTATCGAAGTCAACACCCTAACGCATTTTGGGTCTCCGCGGTCTCGGACGTCGCCAGAACCCTCGCCTCTTCGTGCATGCGTATTCCTTGAGACGATAACAGTGATGCTCAGCATTTTTCGATTGCCTCCACCACGCACTAACCTCCCCACAGGAAGCACAGGTCACCACACCGGTGCTTCTCGAAGTAAACATGTCCAAGTCCGACGTACCCAAGGATAAGGCTGTCACAAATAAGTTTATCGTATGTTTCTTGTTTCATCTCGCTCTCCTCCCCCTCTGATTTATATACCAGACCCACCCCCACCTACTTCCCATTGGTGAAACACCTGCTCGCTTTGGGTCCGCTCGTCGCACGGGCTTCGTTTCAAGGCCCTCTCCTCTCCGCGAGACCTCCAACATTTGCGATGACGACGCCACCCCCATCACTGCCGACGTCGAGGCTTTCTCCATCGCGGAATCCATCGCCGTCGCCCTCGCCAATTCGTCGTCTTCCGATTTCACCCCGATCTCCGAAGACATGGTCGACAACGAGGAAGAGGACCCCTTCCAATTCGACGTCGGTCGGGTTGTTCCTCCGCCCGCGCCTTTTATCGACGTGCCGATCATCGTTATTGTCGATACCGACTTTGTCCAGACTCCCGCTCCTCAGCGCACAGGCCGCCAGCGGAGTAATAGCTTCATGGGAAGGAAACACCAGACAGTCTCTTGTGCCAGGGGAACGAGCACTGTCGGTAAAGCCGCTGCCAAGGACAAAGAGAATAACGGATTCCTTCAAATACCTTCCGCGGAACAATCCAGGAGTAGGAATTCGTCGCGCCGTCGTGCAGTTGTGGTGGGTCGGCTCATTTTTTCTCGCTTTCCCTTTCTCACACCGCCGTCTTCAGATTTCATGAGGTGGATTCATCCCCCCCGTCCAATACCGTCTGTGAATTGATGCAGAATGTTCCGTTTTGATACCCTCTCTATGCCTAAATTATTTTCTCTACCTATGCCTTATGCCCTAAATTATTTTCTACCTATGCAAATCTTCCTTTTCTCTGCTCCTCTTTGTCGTGTCGGAGTGACTGAGTTTTCCCTCTTTGACTCATTCAACAACATCAAATGAATTCTGAGTACTCAAGACAGATTGTACTTAGTGGCCATATCTCGACTTGACCTCTGTCTGCAGAAACTCCTCTACGGTACTGAACTTGACACCCAACGCCACGAGATCCGGGTTAGGAATTGGAGTCTCCGTATAAAGTCCAGAGTATTCGGCCAAAGCCGACCACTGCCGAATTGTCAACACATCTTAATCCAGGATAAAGAGACAGGGAACCCACCATATCATCCAACGCAGGTATCTGCGTTGGTGGTGCCGTGACGTATGTAACCTCTTTGCCCAGCACTAGACAAGACCACCGTGAGTTTGCCAACCCAACTTGAAGGTTTCTTGAAACTTACCCTTCGCCGTCATCTCAGCGAGCTTACCATAGGACACGCGGTCGTTGACGACGGGGTATGCTTTGCCATTGATTTGCTTGGTTGGGTCGGCGTAGTTTTTCAAGAGACCGAGCACGGTAGCAGGGAGGTCTCGTCCAATCCAGCAAAAACCCTGAAGGTCGTCTGCTTGAAAACTTGGTAAGGATACCTGGTACCCGTTGGGTGCAATCGGCACTGCGTTGGTGGCTTTGGGCATTTTGCTCGACGTTTGGTAGGACTCCTGAAAGCCCTTGGACGCCTTTGGCGTCATCGCGTTGGCTCTGTGCACGATATAGACTGAGGGTCACTGTAAAGACAAGGTCTGAAACATGGCTTACTTCCAGTAATTCTCGAGGAAAGCGGGAAGCAAGAGCGAAGCATTCATCAATCCAGAGGACTCCAGGTATTCCTGTATGGCTGCTTTATCTGATGGAAATGAGCGGTTAATTTGAATTCATTGAGGACCAAATGCCGACCGTCATATTGGTAGGCATTGGGGTATTTGCCGCCACTCATCTTCGCTAAGCTAGGGAGGGATCTGCCGCGGCAACAGCTAAGACCGATGCTTCTCTGCACGACTAGGAGACGCGATACGCACGAAAAAATAAAGAATCTGACGCCGACCTCTCTAGCAGCGTCGACCATATTCTTTCCTTGAGTTATCTCTGACTGCTGTCCCGTGAACGAGGGCATTGTCATCTTCAGAGAGAAGGGAGGTCATAATTCCACCAACTGCAAATTGAAAGAAAGCGCACGTACTGCGAAAACGCCTTCGCTTCCCCGAAGGGCGGTCACTAGCTCGGCCTTGTCAAGCGGATCGCCTTTGACAACTTCGACCCCCCGAGCTTTGAGTTTCTTGGATGCCTCAGAGTCGGGATCGCGCGTGATTGCTCGAGGGGTGAACGTCCCGTCTTCAAGCAAGCCGTCCAGGACCGCGCCGCCTGTTTGTACCGAGATATGATGAACGTGAGATACATCCAGGTGTAAATTCATACCCTGAAGGCCAGTGGCCCCAAATACTGAGACAATGCGAAGGGAAGTCGCTGACATCTGAAAAGGCGTGTACGGTTTCGCGGAGATGAATTGAGCTTGGAGCCCGAGGGCTATTTATTCGTGCATGGCGGGGAAATGGAAGAAAATTCCACCGCTCAACCGAGGATTTGTAAACATCGAAGCAAGATTTATAAAACTTAGGGTCGACAAGCGGCACATAGATTTTGCTGCCTGGGCTCAGCTATAAAACCGGGAACGATGTTCATAGAGGCCAGCGTGTGTCAACAGAGAAAATGACATTCACAGAGCCTGCGTTACAGAGCTTCGGGTCGTTGGTTTCGGCGGACAGGACTGATATTCGTGCCAATTATTTGGCCTCTGTAGTGGTTCCCCAGTGTGCGAGAGTACCGGGCTGGTCCAAGGTAGACCAGAGACGAGCAAGGCTGGTGGTGTTGGTCTTCGAACTTTTTGAACTTTGACACAGATCCACACGACTCTCGTCTCGAACAAGTTGTATAGAGGGGTAGCCCGACGATAGCGTAGTTTCGAACGTTTTTGCCGGATTTTTCAAGCCGCCAGCAAATTCACGGGTGTAACAGTTGTCACAAAGCGCCACAATCTTCAAGGAACCACATGGCGTGAGATTGCGACATAAATAGAGTGAGCCCGCCTGCGAGAGACGCGTCGTCTGTTGATAGAAATGTGCACATATCTGAGCTGCTGGTCGGTGTGAGTGCGGCGCAGTGAAAGATGGCGAGAAAAAGCAGCAGCGAAGTTTATATCGGTGAGAAGAACATACCCGGACCGGCAACGGACCGGTCCCTGGAACCACAAATCCGTGATCGCGTGCCATTCCTGGAATCGATGTGATTTTTGTATTTTGTCCGGGTTGCTTCTGACTCCATGCCTGCGAGTCTCTACTCGCCCCCTCGTCGTCTCTCCCGTCCTTGACCGCCCAACGTATGGGGTCCTTGGCACCCGTAGGTCTTTCCGCGCTTCAAGCCGCGCCTGACCACTCGAATACATCTCGAACTTTACTCTCTTCGCAGACATTTGAAGCGCGCCTGGTTCCCGGTACCCTCTGCGCTTGTGCAACAATTTTGGTTGGTTTTGGCTCTTGTGTGTCTTAACCGGTAACCTCAGCCGTTTTGTAGGTGTATGATCTATTCTGCACTCTTGATGCAGAGGTATACTCCTTCGCCAAGAGCGCAATCTTCAACTGAAATTCACTCAGATCACATATGTCTGGCCGCGTCCGTGGTCAATAAGCACCGTGTTGTTTGTTCTGAACCGCTACCTACCCTTTGTCGACACCTTCCTGAGTCTATCATGCAAGTTCAATGAGCATCTCACGATCTGTAACGTCCTAACGCGCGATCACAGCCAAATTTACACGACTAACGCCTGAGGTATGCGGACCTTGTTGCTTTATACTGGTGGTCACTGGGAGCTTACCTTGGGAAAGGAATGCCTGGCACGAAATAAAGCTGTTGCATGTAGGTGGTCATTATGATTGCGTTTGTTCGGTCAAGCCGACGTCTCGTCTAGGGCTTTCATTTTTGGGGATTTTCTTCTCTGAAGGTACATAAAATTTACCAACACCCCACTATCTTTCCCCGTGTTGAGAGAATGATCCCAGGGATCTTAATGCTGCGTACATACGCGATCTGGGAAAGGAAAAAAAGTGTCGCCATTTTTCTGTCAGGCCTCGCCGTGGTGCGTCTATTTTCTTTCCGCCGCCTCCGTCGCATCAATGTTGGTTGTAGGTGGTTTTTGTACCGTCATTGGTGTTCGTGTATATCGAGACTACAACCTTGCACTGTGCGTCCTCCCCTTATTTCGCTCTTTGCACTATATTCACCCCGGGGATTCAGACGTGTCCAGTGGCCCGGACGTCCTTGGATGCACCTTGGGACATGCTGGGACCATCGCCATCTTCGCGTATATGTTGTTCATGATTTCGGAGACAAGTGCGTTGATGCTACGCTCGCAATCCTTGAAACTCATTCTCAACCGGTCTATTAGCGATCGCCGTTTTGACGGCCGTGAAAGCCTACCGGGATTGTGAGTTTCAGTCTATTTCAAGTTTTCAACTGCCAACTCGATGGCCGATCGTTGCCGCCAGTACGCCGTTCGCGAGTGCCTTGGGTGGTTAAATTGTACAAGGATGGTGAGTATGAATTCCCCAATCAGAGTTTACCCTAACTTGACTCTTCCATTAGGACTAGTGTTTTATCTGTACCTTCTGGGTATGTTTGGCATTAGGGATTGCTATACGAAGTTTGTTGAACTCTGAACCACCACAGCCATCTCTATTGCCAATGTGCTGGTTCCCATACTGGCGCCGGTGAGTGTGAATCATTCCGTCCTTGATTGGCCTAACAGTTTTTTGCCCTTCCAGTCGAGTTTTTCCAATTGGCTTGCAACGTGCGTTTGGGTTGTTTTTGTTTTTGTTTCGCTCACGAGCTTGGACCTCGCAGTCCCCAACGTGTCCTTCATTCTGTGTTGTGCTCACGCGTTCTCCTTCTCATTCTTCGGCGACGAAACGTGTCGACGTCAGAGGTTGTCCCTTTGACGGCGATATCTGAAACGGACACCACGGGAGTGTTCTCTACTGTTGTGGACGACACGACAGCCAATTCGAATATTGATCTGACGACATTCGACTCAACGTCGCGACGAGAGGTCTATCCATATCCCGCGTCGCCTGGGGCAGGGGACCTCGAAGAGAATGGATCGAGCTTCAAATGGTTATAACAAGGACGTTAATGAGAGTAATAATCAAACTAGTTTATAGTGTATGTATTATGGAGTAAGAATAGAGTGGGACTTTGTGGGGACCGGAAAATTCAGATTGTGACCAAGTGTGACCATCCTTGCAGCGATGATCTCTTTGCGGCGGCGAAGTTTGTCCCGTGTCTTTTTCATCGCTGCCTTTGCTTTCGTCGTTCGCTGGTTTTTCTTCTCGTCGTCTTCTGCGTCCGCTACTCGCTATGGGTCTCACCAGATAAAGGAGCACAACTTCATCGAACGCGCTACGCGCCCCGACAAATCTCTGAATGTCCAGAAACACCCTTTTCTGCAGGCGCGCATGGGCAGAGACGAACGGGATGAACTCATGGGCACTGAGATTCGGAATGGAGAACAAGACTACTGGGAACGTTTCCAAATGCCCTAGTCAGTATCATGCACACTCCTGTTTCGCCTCACCGAAATGCTGATAATTTTCGTGTAGCATGATGAGCAAAGACACATCTTCTATGGATGCCCAGCACGTCGTCGGCGCCATTGACCAGTTGCTGTCTCTCAATGGATGGGTAGCAGCACTGTGCCCAACCCTTACTCGCCCCTTTGGACAGAACAAGCATGAACACGCCTACGACGATCTTGTGCGGGAGGATCACCTCTACTTCATTGCCATTGTCATCCACTCTGCGGACCACTTTCTTGTAGACCAGCTTGCTGTGATCGTTCAAATGGCCAAGCGTCTAGGCACAAACAACCTTTTCGTCTCGATGCTGGACTATGAATCGTCCGACTCGACGGAGACACTCACAGATCTTTGCGAGGCTGTTCTGACGCTGCTGGGTGTGCCGTTTCGCATTCGACGCGTTCCTGGCATGACGGCCGATCCCGCGGCGGCGTACTACCCCTTGGAGGAGGCCCACATGCGCAACCTAGCGCTAGAGCCATTGCATGAGCTACGGAAGAAACGTGGTATCAACTTCCATCGCGTCATCTGGCTCAAGGGTTTTACCTGCCCGAATGATATATTTGAGACAATCAAGGTCAGCTTTGTGAATGAGGCGGCTATGGTTTGCGGCATGGATTGGGCGGAACACAACGGTTTCTTCATCTTCTCGGATCGGTATGCACTAGATGTTCTGCCTATCCCTTTTCTTATCCATTTACAGATGGCGCACACGCGATATCGATGGCGACCAATTTCGACAGTCAAAGTCCTCCTCGAAAGCAGAGGCTGTTCCTCCGCGCGACCATCTTGGTGCCTCCCGTTATGCGCAGCATCTGCCCTTCCAGGTCTTCTGCTGCGAGTCGGGTACCCACGTCGTCGACCCTGCTCAGTCGTACTATAAAGATATCGCATATCGCGCTGGTACCGACTATCACAATCTCAGTCGCGCGGAAGCGGTACCAAATCGTGATCCTGACGCAGCTTGTCTTGACAGTAGCCAGGCGTGGTTCTGCCGCGATCTCTGGGTCCGCAGTGCGCGCGACTCGATGGACGAGGTTGACAAGGTCAATAACCATGACTCGGACCACAGAGTGCACCGCCGAGCAGCGGTGGCTGAAAGGGAGCCGCTCGCCGAACCGGAAGCTGCCCCCCAGATCGAAGCTGCTGCGGGACAAGCGCAAGCCGCAGCAGGGCGGCGTCCAGCCGCTGGCCCTGCAGTCGACGCGGACGCCAACGCAGGATCTGACTACGACGCGATGCCTGAAGACGATAGTGAGGGTACAGCAGAGGAGCCACCCTTTGTCGAGTCGGACCCCGTTCATCTCTCGATGCCAAATTCTGTATTCCGTCCCGCCAGAATCCTTGTAAACCCACGATGCGTCACGACTTACGCCGGAGTAAGCCACACCCAACTTGCCCTCGACTTGTTTGGAACTGGGGAGGGTGATACCTCGCAAGCGGGTGTCGGAAAATACGTGCTTGAAGACTGGGAGGGTGCGCCGGAGAGCTTTGTGTGTCAAGAACAGCGGTCAGTGTTTCCCCTCAGTCCCGGCGTCCGTTTTCTTATCCCTACATATTAGACAAACGGGAGGACGTAAGGCGACAAAAACCCAGAGAAGATTGGGATTCTCGATTCATGACGAGCTGCAACGCTAGTCACTGTGAAGTGTACTCATATTGATTACTAGACTAGTGTATGTATAATAGCGTAATTGATGTTCTAATTCGGGCTCTACTCATCCATCAACCCTTATAAGGCAGTTTGTGGCAGTGTCCAATATCTACTGTGCATACATATTCCCCCGAGCCGCCTTCCGAGCTTCGATAGGTTTGTTTGATTTCGTCGACATTGAGTGGAACATTTGGTAACCAGGGCCAGACAAATTATACCAGGTGGGCCTTGAGGTGGGCGATGAAATTAAGATTCGAAAACGAAAACACCAGCATGCTAGCGCGAATACGGCACTAGACCGCGCCATAAGAAATACCGAAGTGCTTTCTCGATTGCTCTGCCTCTGGGCCACGACACCGTTATCTCAACTGATTACATTTCCGGTACAGGTTGGGTTAATTGGGCTGCTTCTCCAGGTGGTAAGGTGATGCCCAAAGTCTTGAAAAGAACATCGCCTAGATATGGGCAACTATATTGAAGTATTGAGGACGGTCTGCATAAACTTGCCGACGCCCCCATTGAATTTTTCAGTCCCTGCAAGGTTTGGGCGATCGGGAATCTCGTGGACATGGCTCACACCGTTACTGCTTCGACTTCTGGAGGTTTCGGCCGAGGCATTTTGGCCAGAGGTGCCGCACATCCACGTCTTACAGCTCGGATTCAATTCCCGTTGGACGACTGTCGGTTGCGCTGCGTTCTTGAATGATCTGGCCGATGTCACTAGATTTAGTCGCCCGTGGCTGAAAAAACGGAGACAGAGTAAGCAGCGTCACGGTTGTGCACTGTTGTCCAAGACATCTGGAGAGTCCCACCGAGCCACCAAACGATAATCAAGATCTATTCTGCCCTTTGGTATTCCGCATCTCAGATGGTACATACATGTTCACATGTATCTTGACTAATCGCTCGACCGACTTGAAGTCAACTGCCGACCTCTTCATCTCACCTCGCTGATAACAATGTTAGACTGTTAACGGGAGGCGATTCAGTACTTACAAGAGCGAATAAGACACCTCGATATACATAGTTGTATATATCTTTGTATTCGGGGTGTGATTTCGAGACGGGAAGCTGGTGTAGAACGTTTTGCTTTATTATCTGAATAATGAGTGTATGAGAAGAGTGAATGGAGGACGAATAAATACGCACGGTTTTATTCGCTTTTTCCATCTGGTTTTCCGCATCAGACTCGTCAGCACCGCGTTTCCGCTTTCCTTTGGGCTCTACGGTCTCGCCACGCCCGCTGCCAAATACGTCCTCCTCCTCGTTGTCTGCGATGGGTGCACGTTCGCGCTCTTTGCCGGCGCGAGGGACGGCCGGGATTTTGAAATGCGCCACAGAAGAGCTGGCTTCGGGTATCGTATCCATACCGACACGTACGGTACTGCCTAGACTTGCGGCACTGAGCGTACGTTTTGGGACTGCAAAGGGATTGCTGCTGGTGCTGGCGGAGCGGTCCAAGCGTATTGGCGGTCGACGAGGAGTGGGGTCATCTGGTCGAGGGAGGCGAAGCAGCGAGGGAGCCGGGGGAGCGGGCACAATGCGTGCGACAACAAGCTCTATGTCGGTGGTGGCATGTTGAGGACGGGCAAATATGAGCATCTGGGTTGTCTCGGGGCCGTCGCTGTCGCCTAACGAGACCTTGATGCCGATCTGCATCGACGGGGATGGGTCGAGGCAGAACATATTTTCAAAGTAGATTCGGGTGAGGGTAGCAGAAGGATGGATGTCCCTGCAAGAGTTGGAATGAACACGCGGCCAAGCAAAGAAGACAGACAGCGTCGCTACACATATGCACGCACATGGTTATGCCACCGGTTTCGTCGAGGTATGTGTCGGCAAGTTTTGTCGTTCCCATCCAGCGTAGACTCGGTCTGCCACGCATAGATTCAAGAGCCAGTGCGAGGGGACTGTCGAGCAGTCTGTTGCCCGAGCCAGAGGGATCGAGATGGGCAGCGAAGGTGAGACCGTCGAGAAGGAGATACGAGTCGGACAGCGAGAGGGCACCTCGGTAGAGTAGACGAAAGCCCGAGGTCGGGCGGGGCGGCGTCGGGGTTGTGATGTTTATTGCAGGTGCTGGTTGCATCGAACGCGTCGTTTGTTGACGCGTTGTTTGGAATGGCATCAAAGAGCAGTAACACCGTGACGCGCACACTTTCTTTCTAATTCACCACCACCATGTTAATCAAAGTCAAGGTCTGCCATTTCCTTCTCCACTCATGCGTTCAACTCAAATCCAGGCTATAGACACTCACAGGGAAAGAGGTATGCACTCCCTCGACGCGCGTTACTGCTTTTAATCGCGACAATTAACAGATCGAGCTGGATATTGACCCCGATGACAAGGTATCTTCGCCGCTAGACCCCGACAAGACCTCCGTTTGATGCGTCGCTTCCATCGCACAGATCACCCGTATTAAAGAGAAAGTAGAGGAGCAGTCAGGCGTGCCTCCGCCACAGCAGCGGCTAATCTTTTCTGGGCGGCAGATGTGCGCCCACTGGTCCTTTGTCTTCTTTGTCCGCGCACTCATTTTCTTCAGGCAAGACGACAAGACCGCCAAAGATTTCAACATCACCGCTGGCGCCGTGCTGCATCTGGTCCTTGCTCTTCGTGGCGGTGCTCAGTGACTTGCATCCTCTCATCGCGATTTTCAGACCCGCTACGAGTGGCGATTGTACTCATAAACACCAACCTGTAGACCGCACATTGTCATCATGTTTTCTTTATCCATAATTCCTTGCTTGCTTGCTGCTTTCCTCTTTGTTTTGTGATTCCGACGTGCAAATTTTTATTTTGGGATACAAAAACACTTTATGAAGCAAGATACAAAGCAACAAAGTGTGTGTACTAATAATGTCCTTCATCCTCATTTGTCTATCGGTGCGGGTCTCTTTGTACCCGCCGTCTAATCTCTCGAAAAACTCTTCTCGTATTAATGGCCATTCACCGTCTCGTTGCCTACCTGGCTCAACGCTGCGTCCGCCTTTTCGAGATCGCGCTCGCTCAAACTCCTGAACGCGCCCCCTCCAGGCGTCGACGCGCCACTCATCACACTCCCTGCGCGGCTACGCACCTTCATCACAAGCGGGCTGTGTGTACACTGTAAATCAACAGCCCAGAAGGAATGAAGCAGACCACTCACAACGGATACGAATCCTCCTCTTCGCTTGCGCCGGGCCACTGGTTGTACCCTCGGTAGTCGCTCGTTTGGAGAGCTTGCATCTAGCGTGCCACTCTCAGCAACCATGGCACGTTTTGACTTGATTCGGTCCTTACCTCCTCTGTCAGAGTTCCCATATCCCCGGGCGTCGCGATACCCTTGAACCTTGGACTCGCAGGTACGCTAGGCGCCATCCAACCTTGCCGCTCGCTAGCACCAAAGTAGTCTTCGTCTGCGTCCTCGTCGTCGCCATTGGTTTGGAACGCATCGGGATACGCACTACGGGCAAGTTCTGAATTGGATGAACAACGATTTATGTGCGGGCAACCCACCGCCTCAGCGCCAACTGTCGAGACTTGCTGTATTCAATGCCGAGGTTCTTCCAGTCGAGCAGTGGTGATAGACGCTCAACGCGGTTGCGCTGAAAAACAGTCAAAACCTTTCGCTTATACAAGTAACAGCAAATGCCGACCTGGTTAATCCGTTGCCGCCTTGATTTTTGGGTGAAGGCGTGCATATAGTCAGCAAGTTGCTGCACGGCGTCTTCGACACTCTGCGAGCGGCGGTCGACAATATAGCACCCCTCGTCCTGCGGGCGCTCGATCAGGTCCGCCATAAAGCATCCGAATCCAGAGAGATTGGTCGTGATGCTAGGGATGCCCATCTGCAGGAAAAGCGGCATCGATCAGCTGTGCCCTTGCGCTCGATGAAATGCATGAAAGACGCACGACGGTGCACTCCGCCGGGGTATAGCCCCACGGCTCATAGTAGCTGGGGAAAACGCCGAGATGCGTCCCACGAACAAACTCCTCGTAGTCGAGCCCAAGAATAGGGTTGGAACTGTTGAGGAAGTCGGGATGGAAGACAATCTTGACACGGTCCGAGGCGTCATTGAAGAGCCGGACGCGGCGAATCTACGCGCAGTCTATAAACAAACACCTTGAAGAAAAAGCAGCAGGGTCCACACATACCTGACTCAAAATCGGATCGTTGGCGTCGTCAGCCATATTGTGCGTCGTAATTGGTGGTAAACTGTTGCGCTTGAGCGCAAATATACGACGTTTAAGGAGAACGAGGTCTTCGTCGGAGAGGAGCTTATCGGCGTTTGGCAGGGTCCCATTCGCGGACGAATCTCTGGCGTCGTAGTCAGTTCGGACGGATTAATTGACCAGGGGAACGGCGCGCACCCGTTGAACCTGGCAGAGCTTTCGAACAAACGTGCGCCGATGCGGTTTTGGATCTCGGTGACGGTATCGCGGAGCTGCTTAGTGACGGCCTGACCCTTGAGAGCTTCGATGGTGTACGAGTGCGTCGCAGCGGGCATGATGATGAAGGCGACGACGGTGACGGCCGAATTGCTGTAAGAAAGAGGCTAAGGCTTCGCTTCGTTAGGATAGGCGTGGCAGACGCACGCTTTTTGGAGACGGTAATTTAACCGCGCGAGAGACTCGATGAACATATCGACGCCTTTGTTTCGGTACTCGTACCTGCCGGCGGTGAACATCTGGACAGAACTTCATCAGGGCAATGCACAGGGAAGCTGTATCGACGCACGTATAGCGTGTTATCGAGGTCGAAATCATAGTGGCCGTAGAAATGGCCACGAACAAACTCGTCGATCTTCGCCTTTGAAGTCGCATGTCGGTTCTGGAACTCGTGCATGGCCTGGAACTTGACGACATTGAGTCCATTAGGAACGACGCCGTCGGGCTTGCGCTTTAAGAGATGCTCAGCCTCGTATGCGGTGATATGCGAGACAGTGGTGAAAACGTCGGCACAGTGAGTCGCACTGCGCTCGATGCAGTAGCGATGGTAGATGCCGCGCTTGCCTGCCTCATGGTCAACGTCAAAGTACTGGAGGTTGTTGTAAAAGTCGACGCTCCCCGCGCATAGGTACCGACCCAGCAGGGTGGCGTGGGTCGTGAAGACGGTGGTGACGTCGATGTGGCGCTTGCGGCAAAGCGGGATGGCCAGGCCGGCCTGCCATTCGTGGAAGTGGGCGACGACGGCGGTCGTGAGCTGGCGCGCGACGTACTCGCCCAGGAACCAGGCGACGAGGTAGCCGAAGACTATGGTCTCGTTTGTTTCGTGATCGTTTGGCGGGGACGGGATGCCGGCGAGATTCCAGAGATCGCCTTTCCACTCGTCTAGCCGCGAGTACATGGAGCCAGTGTCGAAGAGGAGAACGTGGGGGGCGCCCTCGATGAGCCAGCGACCGTAGAGGGCCTTTACGCCCTGGGCGCGCATTGCTTCGAGGGTGGAGGCGATATGGGGATCGGAGGGCTCCTCGGCCTCGACCTCCATGGGGGCGGTCTTGTACGACAGCGGGCCGATGAGACAGTAGCGGTCGCCATACTCGGAGACGGTGACGGGGACTTTAGTCTTGATTACGGTGTAGATGCCGCCAACCTTGTTGGCGACCTCCCAGGCACATTCAAAGAGGAGACTAGACGGAGGGTCAGCAAAGACACGTCGTTCGCAGTCGACTTACGCGTTGCGCACGTCGCGGGACATGGCAGACAGTGTTCGAAGCTCAAAACTCGATGTGACGTCACCCGCCGCCTTTTGCTCCTGTCACGCCGTCACGCTTTTTCTTGGAAGTAACTCGCTCGGACCGGACAGACCGACCGCACAGAAATCGTGAATCCCAAAGAGTTACACTACATAGTCGAGACATGGGTCCGCATTATGAGAAAAAAAACAGTATACAGCTGCAGACGCAATACAACCGCCCCCACCGCTACTACTTAGCGTAGCGGTAGAAGCGCACCCTACGCATCAGTCTTCATCCCATCGTCCTTTCCACTCTGGCCGCCGCCGAGATGGGGGTCGATGGCGTCGCCCTGGACACTAGCGTCACCGTCGGGATCTGTGCCGCTGGGTCCTGCTGCGCCGTTGGTTGCAGCGTACTCTGCGCCGGCGTCTGGAGGGAACTCGGCGTGGAAGGGGGCAGGGACGATCACGGCGCGCTGGAATCTGGTGCGAAAGTCCTCAGCGGTGGCTGGAGGGGCAGCGCCGGGAGGGTAGGTGTATGGAGGGTTGGAGGGTGCGCCGGGAGGAAAGTCGGGGTGGGAGTGCGAGTAGGGCATGCCACGGCGCTGCAAAACATGTCAAGATTTCTTGTATGAAGAATTTACACACAAGAGCAGAAACTTACTGCCTGATCCCAGCGATCCCATGCCTCGGCTATTACAGGCTCTAAACTTGCGAGCTCGTCGTTGGTCATGTTGAGTGTACGCAACAAGTGCTGCTTAAGCAATGGAGCGCATGAGAAGGAGAGGAGGAGGGTGGTGGCGAATGTCTGGCCGCCGTGAGCGGGGCCGGGGGGAAAGGGGGGCTCAGCGCCTTGGGGTGCTTGTTGTGCGAGCAGTTGCTGGTGTAGTTCATGGGACATTACTTGTTGGTATTGGCCGTCTGCGTTGACGCGATAGTGTATTTCTTCGGCAATACTTCCCGGACCAGGGCCGGGGCCCATGACATCGTTGCCCATGTCGAGGCCGAGCTCACGCATCTTGCGCTGCTTGACGAGCTGGCGGTGCTTGCGCTGTCTCTCGCGTGCTGCGGCCCTTACGCGCTCGCGACGAGCCTGTTCATCGGGAGAGAGTTCAGAGTCGTGGGGCGTCTGCGGGGGCTGATGTTGGTGAGACGGGGGCTGCTGGTGGAGGTAGGGGTCTTGCGGGGGAGGGTGGGGATACGCGTCGTGTACTGGGGGTGGTGGAAATGGCATGGGGGCAGAAGGGATACCTGTCGCGGCCCTATCGCGTTCCCGTTTGCGACGCTGGCGCTCAGCAGCCTTTTCGCGTTTTGCGCGTTGACTGGGGGTCTCGTTTTCGCGAGGACGTTTGCGAGGACTATCCTTTTCCATCACGTCCGCTGTGACTACCGCGACTCGTCACTGAGGGTCACTCCAGGGTCACTAAAAAGTCACTTACGCGGGCGAGTCACGGTGTGAAGCAAAACAACGGTCTTTCGTTTATAACATCGCCAAACAAATGATTTAGTAGCAATTTCACCTTTACTTTCATTGCTGGGACTGGTGACAGTCTGCTACTTGTCTTTACCGCCCCGCCATCCGACAGCATCCGACATCCTAAAACAACGTCGAATGATTTTAATCGCTGTCTAGATGGACCCAGTCGGGCCAGTTGGCGGTGGGACGACTGCAAGTAGCCGAGAGAATTGATGGGACGTAATTAGACATGGTTCGATAAAAAATTACTTCAAAATGTCGCGTCCTCGGAGTGTTGCTTCTCACCCCGCCCCACCATGTCATACTCTGCGTTCAACGCCTCCAGTCCGCTCTCCGATGTCTGGTCAGGCTATCTCGCACAGGCTCAACAGGTCCCTAGCTCCCGCTGGATGATCCTCGCCCTCGTCAACACACCCATCTTAGCCGTCTTCTTCAACGTTCTCTGGCAAAAAATTGCTCCCAGAAAAGCTTCGGACCCACCCCTTGTCTTCCACTGGCTCCCAATAATTGGCTCTGCTATATGGTACGGCAACGACCCAATTAACTTCTTCCAGACGTGTCAAGAACGGGTGCGTTCGTTTGCCGTCGTCTCACACTACTTCTCACACGTCGCAGTACGGGAATGTCTTCACCTTCATTCTCCTCGGTCGCAAGGTCACCGTCGCGCTGTCTCCCAAAGGAAGCAACTTTGTGCTAGGCGGAAAATCGATCGCGTTCAATGCCGAAGGCGCATACACTGTGCGTCGATCATCCAAGTTCTCAACCCGCATGCTGATATATCTCTCAGCATTTGACGACGCCGGTGTTTGGCAAGGACGTCGTCTACGACTGCCCCAACGAGGTCTTCATGCAGCAGAAAAAGTTTGTCAAATTTGGCCTCACAACAGAAAACTTCCGCGCATATGTTGGCATGATCGAAGATGAAGTCGACGAATACATGAAGAAGGACCCCAGCTTCCGCACGTACCAGGACAACGACATCAACGAGTGGGGCAGCTTCGACGCTATCCGCGGCATGGCAGAAATCACCATCCTGACCGCCTCCCGCACGCTCCAAGGTCCCGAGGTCCGCGAAGGCCTCAACAAGACCTTCTCGCAACTCTACACCGACCTCGACGGTGGTTTCACGCCTCTCAACTTCCTCTTCGCCAACCTCCCCCTCGAGAGCTACCGCAAGCGCGACCGCGCTCAGAAGAAGATGAGCGACTTTTATGTCGATATCATCACGCGCAGGAAGCAGAATCCCGACGGCGACCACCACTACGACATGATTGCTTCGTTGCTCGAGCAGAAATATCGCAACGGCGAGAAGCTCAGGGACCACGAGATCGCCCACATTATGATCGCGCTGCTCATGGCCGGACAGCACACCAGCTCTGCTACCCTTGCCTGGGCGATGCTGCATCTCGCATCCCGACCCGACGTTGCGTAAGTTCCTTTTCTACATATTGTTTCTGGCGCGGTATCTCAAACCTTGTTCGCTGCAGGGATGCTCTGTACGACGAACAGGTCAAGCGGTTTGGCAACCCCGATGGCTCACTGCGTCCCATGAGCTATGAAGACCTCCGTCAACTTCCCGTCCTCGACTCCGTCATCCGCGAGACCCTCCGCGTCCACCCGCCGATCCACAGCATCATGCGCCAAGTCCGCGAAGACGTCCCCGTTCCCGCCACTCTCGCCGCCCCGTCCAAAGACGGCATCTACGTCGTCCCCAAAGATACGTTCGTCCTCGCCTCGCCGCTCATCTCCCAGGTCGACGCGCGCATCTGGAAAGACGGCGCGCAATGGCAGCCGTCGAGGTGGAACGATGCGGATGGCGTGGCGGCTCAGGCGCTTCATGCGTACACGGATGAGGCGGGGGAGAAGGTCGATTATGGGTTCGGTGCGGTGAGCAAGGGGACGGATAGCCCGTATCAGCCGTTCGGTGCTGGCAAGCATAGGTGTATTGGCGAGCAGGTGGGTTCTTCGTTATCTCTTATGGTTCTATGCTGAAGAGAATTTTTCTGTTCTTAGTTTGCGTACCTGCAGATTGGCACGATTATTGCGACGGTTATTCGACGACTCGAGTTGAGGCTGCCGAACCCGGTACCGGAACACAACTACCATGTACGTCGTTTCTGCGTTTTTCTTTTCATTCCCTAACGTACATTCATGTAGACCCTCATTCTGATGCCCAAGGACCCGAAAAGTATTCACTACCGGCGCAGGAAGTTCGATTGAGGAGAGGACAGGTTATATAGAGCGCGTATGTATGCGCAATGAAGTCATAAACGAGAAATAATCATAATACATGGAATTGTTGGCGCCGTCCAATCTTCTTCAGAGTGAGTGCTCAAATTACAGCCTCGAATGATTCGACTGCAAATAAAAATATCGGATACCGAAACGAGCATGTTCATACGGTGCGCATGGATACATAGCGAAATTTTTACTCGTCTACTCCTCATCCTCGTCATCACCGCCCTCCTCCTTCTTGGCGGCCGCCGCAGCCCGCTTGCGCTTAACGCGACCGGGACGTCCACCACCATACGGCGAGGTGAGGGCAAAGTCGATGTGTTTTTGCGAGTCGAGACGGACGACGAACGAGGGAACGTTGACGATTTGACGACCGACGCTGCATCCAGCATTAGCATTGAAAATCAGAGCAGAGGAAGGAAGGAATGAAAACAACAACAGAAGAACGGCAACTCACCGAATGTGACGCTGGCGGATGAGAGTTCGCGCATGGTGGATACTCTTGGCAAGCCCGCTCTTGAATACCTGGGTCTGCAGCCTGCGCTCCAAGAAGTCCTCGACCTTCAAGGCGAGCACGTAATCGAGACGCATGCGGGTCTCGTCGAGCACACCGATACGAACGAGCCGACGGATGAGGGCGTTACCCTCGAAGAGACGCTTGGGGTCCTTGTCATCGAGCTTGAGGAGCTCACGGGCGGCACGACGAATCTTGGACAGGACAAGGGAGATACGCCAGATCTCGCGCTTGTTGCGGAGGCCGTACTCACCCGCGAGCTACATAAAAAAACAGTGAGACGCGACATCGAAAACGGAAAAAAGGCAGGAGACCTTGAGCTCGGAGTCGAGACGCGCGGACTCGAAAGGTCGACGGGGGACCTTGTATCTATGGGGCGACGACCGCTTTTAGCAAAAGCGTTCGAGCAACCCTCCACATTGGCAGTGGATTTTGAATAAGTTTAAGCTCACGTTTTGGAGTGATTCCTCGGTGCCCTACACGGCGTCAGTAACACATTCCCCGTCGACGCGCGACATACCTGGGCATGGTCTTGCGGCCGGACGAAAGGAAAAAGTAAAGAGGATGTAGGAGGCGAGAAAGCTGCCAATCAGACGCTGCCAGTTCTAGCACCGCCACTCCTAGTTCTGGCACAGCCACTCTCAACACGCGCAAACACATTCGCAGAAACTTTACTTTTCTGTCTTCCTCGCCGTCCTCGACGTCCTCCTCAAGATGCCTCACTCCTTCGGTTACCGGGCGCGCACGCGCCACATGTTCAAGCGCGGCTTCAAGGGTCCGTCTGCCCTTCGGTGTCCTGCTCTCCCCACTCACGCTACCCAGAGCACGGCCCCGTAAAACTCTCGACTTTCCTCATCAACTACCATGTCGGAGACATCGTCGACATCAAGGCGAACGCCGCTCAACAAAAGGGCATGCCCCACAAATACTACCATGGGTCTGTCCCAGTCATCGCCGATTAAGTTTGCCAGAAATCTGACCTTGTATCGTACAGGCGGACGGGAATCGTATACAACGTCACCCCGAGCGCTGTCGGTGTGATCGTCTACAAAGTCGTTGGTAACCGTTACATGGAGAAGCGCGTCAACCTCCGCGTAGAGCACGTCCGCCACTCCAAATGCCGGCAGGAGTTCCTCGACCGCGTCAAGCGGAATCACGAAGCTCATGTCGCAGCGAAGGAGAAGGGTGGTGAGTCTTGAGCACCGTTGTTTAATGTGCACATATCGATTGAACACCCACCCATCCAGAGCGCGTCAACTTAAAACGCATCCCGGTACAACCCCGCGAAGCTCGTACCGTGGCCAGCGCTACCGGAGACAACATTCCCCAAACTATGGTCCCCGTCCCTTACGAAACGACAATCTAGGTGGCCTCGGGTAGTACTCTTTTTTGTATGCTATGCTCCTATGCGATTCCATGCAAGTGTTGCGCGGGAAAACATCCTTTTCATCAGAATGCGGGTCTAGTTCGATTATCGACATACACGCAACACTCCACTGTCATACAAGTCTGCTGTATCAATATACTGGTATATGAATAGTGTGTTCACACTTGGTTTCGTCCCCAGTCAAAACTGGGATATGCCGGTTTCGGGACTCGGGATTAAAATTTTGTACCATGGGTGGAAGGGGGGGCGGTCTCCAGGGAGGTCCCTGAAAATTTTCTTGTGTATAGGACTCGTGAGGGTTTAAACTTGTCTGAGGGTAAATTTCCGTCTCATGGACCCATCTGAGTCCTGACTGTCAAAGCGGCAATAATTTTCCGGATTTGGACAGTTTTCGCACGCTAAATGAGCGGCGCAAAATTTCAACGATTATTTGTCTGCTGTTGTCAGGCCTCAAGATAGTCACCATAGGCCTGCTAACACTAGTTTGTATTTGTTGGCGCCTGTCAACAAGGACCTCAGATTTGCCACGAAAAGTCACAGCTTGATGGCACGTGCAATAGTTCCCACCCACGTCTGAATGGGGGATTGCCCTTGACGCAACTTGCACGTTTCCCTTCATCTCTTCCTCATTTCACGGTCAATATGTCCAATAGCTTCAAATGGAGCACCACGGAAGGATATGAACCCGTTCGACGAATCTGAGAACAACTCCGGTCCCATACACTCCCCATGACTATCAGCTGGAAGGAATATGCAAGTCACTCGACAGCATTCATCTATTCGCTATTACATGCACCAGAAGCAGTAAAATAGCCTACTATTCACTCTACATGCTTGTTGTCCTTGCTGTTGTCGCCGACCCAGCTCTCTGCCTGACAGCTTTGTTCCCAAAGAATCCATGCTTACTGGTTGTGTGTCCGACCGTGCTGTTGCAATTGGAGATGGTGTGTTTCTTTGTCTGCAGTGACAAGGCATTTCAAGATCTTTGATGGTCACTCTAGCCTGAGAATATGTGTGAGCTCGGACTGGACGCCTTGGCAATCAACACTGAAACTCGTTTGGATGCTCTCCGTCAAAGGAACAAAGAACTTTGGACAACCACACGAAAGCGCCCGAATTTCATCCTAACAGGACCTGAGCAGCTCACTCGAAGGGAATTCGAAAAGGCTCTACAAGACAAGGAGTTCTATGGCTGTGCCTGTGGTACAGGGTTTGAAGAAGTGCATCTACTGAATACTTGGATTGCTAGTTTCAGGAAAGACTTTTAGCAGATGGGTTTCCTCAAGGCTCGGATGGAAGATCAACATAATCCCTGGATTCTTAAGATATCTGCCATCCACCCTCGACGAACATCACATGACTGATTGTGACAACTGCCTTTTTGGGAACGTCATGAAAGACATGTAGAATTATCAGTAGCTCAAATTAGGGATCTTCAAAGTAAAACTGTGCTTTCACGCTTTTTACGCTTTCGGCTGAACCGGCATCACACGGCAACACGGCAGCCCTCGGCAAGTGACGGAGCGTCACATTTGGTCACTATTCATTACTGCTGCCTTGACTGCTGGCTTTTTGGGACATTCTACGCTATCACATTGATTACAACACGCACAAGCACAATCTAAGTTGATATGAGTGCGGGCAATTGAATAGATCTGAGCTTCACAACAACCCCCAGTCTCATTCCCCTCAATGCCTCAGAAAAGCTACCGCTCTAAGCTTACACACTCAAATGTAACCCATGTTGAATCCACATCGACGCTCCAGGTACATCGATGTGCGTACCGACCACAGATTCCATGTGAGCTGAGGCTGGATTCCAGGTAATCAGCCTGATGGAGGCGTCGTCTGGAATCCAGGTCAGCTTCAGGTGGATTCCATGTATCGAGTTTATATGATATCGGGGTGTATCTCTAGGCATTCTCTACGTCAAACTCTAGGTTACTGACACCAAATCCTCCAGATCTTATAAATTATCTCATGAAAGTAAATGAATATACACATATATATGTTCAGCCTGAGTCCAGCCGTGTGAGTGTCACATAATTTGGCTTGGAAAGTCGCACCCGAAGGCCAGCACGCTTCGGAAGTGGTTGAGTCTCTCGATGTGAAGGCTCATCTTTTCCTTCAAAGTCCTCATCCGAGTCCGAATCAATGTCATCCTCCTTTTCCGCATCTTCTTCTCCCTGCATTTCCGCATCCGCTGAGTCAGAATCATCGGCATCTGAATTCTCGTCTTCTGAATCATCCTTCCTCCGTTTGCGCCGAGTTTTTCGCCTCTTGGATGGTTTGTTTCGGGGCTGGCAAGGTCGCTTTGTCCCCGCTGATAGACCCGGTATTGGGCCAGGGCTGAATTTATTCATTTTCAGTTCAAGTGCTATTGTATTAAAAGAGTAATACATTAAATATCAAGGGAATACGCTCGTATGAGGACTGGCGTTTGCCTGAGCGGCCAGTTAAAGGATTATACACTAGTGGGAGGTCTGGCACTGTCTACGACTGCGCTGGTATAGCGTGGAAGTTATAATATTCCAGAACAGACCTATCACGAAAGGTCTCTAACCATCCGGAACAGGATTGGGAGTCGCCCTGTGTTCCGACCAAAGGCACAATGAGTGGGATATAACTTGGGACTTATAAAAACCTGCCGAAAGGCCAGAAGGAGTGTTTCCTGGAGGCAAGAGGCTTTCACGAATAATTCTATAAACCAATTGCGAGGGATTTGCAGAAGTAGAATATTCCTACAAAGGAACTACACGTCATGCCGAGTTGGCTGCCGCCGTATTACGATCACGGAGCAAGGTCCGAAGAGGGACAATGACACCGAGGCCAATTAGTGCCTATTCGGGAATATTGATTAGGCCGCAGCGGGCCACTGTCATAACATAATGATCGGGATAGGGATAAGGAACTCAATGCACTATTGATCCATTTCCTGTTCTGGCTACCAAGGATAGGGCGAGGGCAAGGCGGGACCTATATTTCTCTCACCATATACCCGTTTGTCAATTGTTCGGTCTCTTATTATTTATTAGTGAAAGGTATAAAAGGCATTGTATTCTGTACTGGTGCTCGAGTGGATTCCCTCCTCTCGTTGTGAGCGTCAAGCCAGTGTTGGCTTCGTGAACAACTAGACGTTGGACTCCATTCGAGATAAACTCCAGAAGCTTATTTGTTTTCTTTGGTTTGTTTCGTCAATATATACTGTCTGTTGGATCATCTCTTGAATTGTACGCGTGGAATATTGGAATTTTGGGAACTTAGGCGTGGAATTATAAGAACTTTTGACCTACGGGACGCGTGAAACAGTTATCGGGCATCTTTCGCGAGTGATATATTGGCGGCTTTACAAGCAGCTTAAACACCTAAACCTCTTGAGAAGAGTTACATCTCAAACCTTTGTTGAAACCCACACTTCCTGTGTCAACATAGGACTCGTATAGACGTTCTCTGTACAAAGTCAGCAATCGCGAAAGCTTAAGTTTAGTATATTTTGAGTATTAGGATAGTTGGATTGCCACAGTCTATACTGGACTGGAACCCCGAACCTCGCACGTCGATCTTATAGTGGTTTAGGATTATATTTGGGATTTGATTTGGGATTTAATTCCTTTCATTTCTTGGGTGTTTTCCATAGTTGCCCTATAGTCAGCGTTTCACCGCTCTGGCCTTGCCCTTTGTTGAGCTAGTGCCCGATTCACCCTCCCCGGCAGCTGCTGCCTTGGCGGCCCTTCTACCCTCAGCTGCGGCTGCATTCTTGATTTTTCTACTTTATCGCTTGTCATGTAGTGGGTCCGCCTGCAGATTATGGAGTGCTTGACGGTCGTTCCACAGGGGAGTTGGTTTGACCAAAGCAGCAGGTAGGGTGTGACGGAGTAGATGGGGATTATGGAGAGAGGCCGTGTTGATGATGTAAGATGGGGAGTTTCTGAGGTCATGTTCGATAAACAACTCTTCGATTTGGGTAGCCCGGCGATCTTGCAGTACAGGTCGTTTCCCAGAAGCCTTGCATGTTCCGCCCGAGCAATCATGTTGCACATTTAGCGTAAACATTATGTCCTATACAACGAACTCATGTTAGTCATGGCCGTAAAATAGTCAATGCAAAGAAGACTCACCGTAGGTTTTAAGACCAAAAGCACAGTTTCCTCTCTGCCATGCGGAGACACGAATGACATATTGAATTTTGCGTGCCGCTGAGGCTGAACAACATATTGTTCAATCACAACAATTGCCCGGGATGAATCAGTCTGCTGAAGGATTTCAGTAATTCGGCCAGTCGTAAAATCTTCATCCGGGACTGGACTCTTCGCAATAACCCAAGAGTCCTTCAAACAAACTTCTTGAGATCCCGAGATGACAGATTTACAATGCAGCCATTCGGAATTGGCTGCGTAATCTGTTCCTTTGAATGCCTTGCATGCTCCAGTCGAGCTCCAAACGACAACCGTCCTTTGTGATCGTCTGCGCTGTCCTTTAGTAATGGACAGAGGCAATAGTTTAACGGATCCTGTGTGAAAATTCGTTAAAGACCAAAATTTGAACCATTTGAGTGCAAGCTCGGGACGTGTTTTCCATCCCATGAGCTGTTGAATAAAGGGTTTCTCCTCTAATAATTGACGCGCAGACCAGTGTTGGGCGGGTCACCGACTAGTCGACAGGTCACCAAAGTCGGGTTGCTGAGGTCATTGAAGCGACCTGACTTGCGACCCGAATCACCGAGGCATAATCAAGGCCTAATTCCCACCGATCCATTGGCAGCTGCGGGAAGAGACCCTCGCTTAGAGGGTCTCGAGCGTCGGCGACGGCAGTGCAAGGGTCGGGTCATACGGCAAGGTCGTGGGCTAGTCATCGACTAGTCGGCGACTGTCAAAAATGACTAGTCATTCCTGGTCGCCGACCCTCCAACACTGGCGCAGACAGCCCGCATTGCGTCCACGTAACTGTTTCGTCTGCTTGCTTCAACGGCCACTCCCCCCCGGTGACCTGATGTTTTATTCCTTCCTGTTCCGCCAGTTGGATGGCAATATCGCGGCTTGGGGCTCTATGGTTAGACAAAATTGACGCCCCTCAAAAGACGCCGTTGAATGACTCAAAGGCTTCGGTGATTGCCCCGAGTAAAGGGCAGAACATGCGAACATCCAACGGCACATGTGTCAAGAGGTGAGTCTTGACTTTTGAAATCATCTTGCTCGGGTCAATCTCCGCAAATGCGTCGAGAAAGTTCCCAATCGCAACATGGAGATCAGCCTTGAGGTAATTTAGTATGAAGTATTTCGTAGCGATAAATTGAATGCTCACACAATAGATCGTCATGTTGTCAATCTCGGGCACCCAGAGCAGTGCTCCAAGCCCTCCGAGTGCTTTCCACGCTTGGAAAACAGTTTCATTCACCAGGTCATAGATGTGAAACACCGCTATCTGAAGCAAAGCTTTGAACTGACGTCCAATCAGAGAATTTGCATATTGAACAATATAGGCAGCGCGAAGCCCTTCGACGGATAACCCGTCAATGTTTGTGCTTTGCAGGCGAATTTCAAACAGTTTCTTTTGCTCCGCAGTCCAGGAAGTGTGTGTTACGTGCCAAAGATATTTCAGAACCCCGAGCAAAATTGTATGCAGCAATTCAATGGGTGTATCACGCGAAGGGTCGAATTCTGGGTTTGAGTTTGTGTCAGTAGATGTTTAGAACAGCAAACGGAAGGAGATTTTGAACCGTCAGCCATGAGGAAAGCGTTGAATATATCATTGGAATGATCCGACACCCATTTCTTCAATTCCTCGGGGACTCCAGCCTTGTCGCGTCCACTATCCACCGCTTTTTTGAACTGGGAGAGAACATCGTTGATAAGCAGGCTATTGGGCTGGTAGTGAAATAGTGCTACAATTTGCACTTTTGCTATCTAGCCCAAGGCTACTACACTCCAGAGGGTTAGTATATGTCCCGTATAGCTAACCAAGACATGGCCATTTGAAAAGGCAACATCCGGACGCATCGTAAGGAGATCACCAGACCGGGCGACGTTCCTCAATTAAGGATGCTTGGGCTTCACTAAGAGTATAAAGCCTCTTAGGCCCTCAGGATGTCTAAATACCACATAAAGGGACAACCACGGCCGTCCCCCGTCCTCAAGTAACCTTAGCTAGACTTCTGACAAGCCTGGCCGAGGTTGTCTGATCACTGGCAGGAGCTGTGATCACAACGGCTGGCTACGGCATCACTCCAACAGTTACGGAACATACGCTGTCACTTAGCCATATCAACGGGTCACTAAGCTTACCTCGGGGCAAGCAAAGCCAAACTCGAGGTAAAGTTTGAGGGCAAGTCCTCTGGCTAAACCCAGGAAGTATGGGTATCTAATTAACCGTTAGATGCTCAGCTTTCTGTTTCTGCGGTAAACTAGACAAAGGACTCAAGGAGGGGACCAGGATCAAGGGTTCTCAAGCAAACTGGACATATTTGATCATGGTTGTGAAACGATCGGAAACCAGGGATGGAGCAAAGGATCATAATTTATCTGAATGCCTATTGGACAGTGTATTAAATAGACCATGGACAGTCGCACAGTAATCAGTAAATAGTAAGCTAGAATGTACAGTATATAAGGCTGGTGGTAGAAGGTGTTCAGCACTGGATTCCTGACCTAGCTAGGGCGAGTCGGTTTAACTGGCCAACGTCCCGATAAAGGCAGAGATCTAGGGCTTGTCATCCTATATCATCTCTATACCAAGAGCTCTGTTTAGCGTTTTGTACAAGTTTCTCAATCTACTCGCACCCACTCTTAGTGTGAATTTGGACTTTAAGGCCGTCTGTGTGGGTGGTATCAGTGGTATTGGACTTGGAATTTGTGTGAACTTGTGTTAGCTGTGTGGTATCAGCTTTGTTGGACTCGTAATTGGACTTGGCCTAGCTGTGTTGTATCAGCTAAATATTGGACTTGAGCACTCGTTTGGCTTTTGGTCAAGAGAGGACTCGATTCTATCTGGCATTCTACCGTATTTAGCACTAGTTATAAGGTTTCTATCTTAGGCTCCCTTCGATCATCTTAAACAAGTGATCAAACGAGCTGTACTCAGCGTAGTTATAGTACCATTACAAGGGGGAAAGTAGTTAGGATTGGGTTTGTTGGTTTATTAGCGGTTGAAAGCTAAATAGGCCTTCAGGGTTAATCCACAAACTAACTAGTACTTGCTGTACTAGACCACGTGCAAGTGTTTCATCGTTAACCCAATATTCAGTGTATCTGTCCTTGATTCCCGTTGCAGTGCTCATTTTTTGAGGTCCGCTTCATTCCCTTCACACGCTAGATTTCTCCCGACTGTTTGAACGAGTCAGTATTGTTCCTTTTCAAAATGAAACTGCTCAACTGAAAACATTGCATGGTAACCTTCGTTTGTCACTTTAACTTCTTGGGTTCCGCCCGCTCCACACTTTCGACAGGGATGGTTTGCAGTCGCCCCCATGCAACTACAAATTTCTGCCTGCATCGGGTTGTCGGATGGGTCCGTGTTAACAATCAGTCGGTAGCATGCACACCCTGTCGAGCTGGTCGGATCGGGAGCACAGATTGGTTCTGAATGCGTGGCCCTGTAGCAACTTTGAGAAACTGAGTGAATCACACGCAAAAATTTGATAACATACTGGGTTAATTTTTGAAACTCTTTGAACTGCTCAGGTACGCACGCTGGGACGTCGTAACAAAATGTACATAGAATTCGTGTTGGATAAGTTCGCGAGGGAGCACTCGATTGGTCATGTATGCATTCCAATGCTTGTTCCATGATTTGGATCTGTTGCCAGAGACATCGTCCGAAAAAATAATCAACAGGGATGGTGTAGAATGGATCACCCTTTGCTATTGCACGCAAAGGGTTTGGCATTTTCGGGTGAAGGGCTCGTGCTGACCATTCTGGGACACGACTCTGATGTTCGAGATCCAAGAAGTTGAATTTGAGGAGCGCCGCCGAGATGCGAATGATATTGTTTGATACAAATGCTTTATGCTAGAATTTTGTTAGAAAAAAGACATTGAAGAGTTAGAAACTCACCTCATGGTCAAACTTGACCGTGTACACATCTCCATGCATGACACTATTCATCTTGATCCAGCGAAATGGAACCACGAATCGAGCATCAGTCAATTCAGCGACTTGATCCAGATAAAAGTGAACTCCGCATCCAGTGTCGAACATCGGTGTGAGTAACTTGGATTAAATTCTTTGCAAAATTTATCCCCATGCCAGAGTTCGGAGACTGAGCCATTCAAATTGACTTCCGGATAAAGATGGAGTATTCTCGGATTTGCGCATTCCTGAAGCCACAGATTGTTGAGATTTATACCTGAACAACTCACGTTTGGAGAGACTTACCATCTGGATTATTGCACGGGGATCATGATACAGAAATTCTTTCCTTGCACAGATGTGCACGGAATTGTTGGTACACTACACTGGCCGCGGAGAGCCTTTTGAGTTTTACGGAGTGCATCAAGAGACGGTACATCCTTGGCACCACATTCACGCAAAATCCAAATGAATGTGCGCATCAAGGCTTCGGAAACTGTGAGACGGGGAAGATTGTCGCAAATATCCAGTAAGAGCATCTGAGGAAATTATAAGTAACTGGTCATGTTCATCTGGCCTCGAGGAGTCACCGTTTTCGATGCATATGGGTACCATTCCTTACTTTCCAGTAGCTCCTCCAACAATGTGTCGTCTCTATCCACCAGATTCGGTCCATCCAGCTCCCCATCAAGCTCCTGTCCAAGCTTCACTGCATCCCAAATTCCCATCATGTTAAGCCCATCCTCAACTTGGCGCTGCATCGCATCCTCGAGCATGTCATCTCCAGCGCTAAATCCTGCTTCGTACTTTTCATAATTCCACATCTCAGTCTCGGCCTCAGAAGGGCCCTCTTTATGTCTGCGAGATGATGGGAATAGTGACTCGTCAACTGTGAACTTCACAGATTCTGGGGCTTATCGGCTCGGATTGTGGTCAGCCAAGCGCTTCTCGGGATATGCTCTTCCAGATTGCTCTTCAGCCAGCGCGTCTGCCGCCTTAATGTGTTTTGACGAGCTGAGATGCTCATTGACTTGGTTTGCTTTGTATGCCGCCCACTTCGATTTTGGGCATATTTTGCACTGAACTTGTTTTTTGTCATTCTCTTCGTAACCTACGGCAATAAACTGTTGAGCGCAAAGTCCCGTCTCAACTGGGTCTTTCTTACACTCAGGTAGCTGACGCTTGGGAGGCATGGTGGCAAGAACGAGGGGTCAAAGTGTGGTTTCCATTTTTGGTGAGTCGGATGGCCAAGCCATTGTCCGTCTTTTGTATATAAGCCATCGCATGCCGCTGAACAACTCTATTCTGAACCATCATCATCACTCCTCAATTTCTTCTTCATTGCCTCCCTCATCGTCGCCTTCTCGTGCATCCACTCCCGAGGACGAAAGACAATGATTACCGAACACTCATGTCCACTCGAACCCCCCTCACGTCTCCTGTTCGGAAACGTACTGTAGGTGACGCTCATCTCAATGAAGACGAGGATCTCCCGACCTCTATTTCCAACGGTGCCCTTGTCTGTAATGGGAACCAGCTACGAGCCGTCACGTCACTGCGTATGCCACCCACAAACGACTTCGTCCGGAACAAATCACAGAAGCCGAGCGCTTCCTTACCGACCCGGTTCCAATTCAGCTCGCAAAGATCTTCATTGGCGTCCAGGCAAACACAAATAGCATTGGCAAATTTCATGCGGCCAAGCCACAATTCAAACTCAATGCCTCGCTGAAGGCAAACCTTGTGCGCAGTCAATGCCACCTTGTGCTCAAGCAAGATCACGGAGTATCGGGGTGGTATTGGCAAGAATGATGTTCTGGTACGTCAATCCTTCTCAAATTCTCTCATTCCCGGTCCCTGATCAATGGTAGACCATCCTTCTTTGTCATCGTTGGGGTAATTTCGTCTCTGGCACGGAGAACGACAAGGCCGCAATGGATACTGTCGAGAAATTTATCGGTGATACTTTCATTCAGTCTCGTTCAAGAAGGAGATGAGCCTGTTGGAATGTGGGTTTTGCCTCTGACATCTCTCCCTCTGATGAGTGTCACCACTTTGATCCTTTATGATCCTATCATCAATATGTGATCCTACTGATCCTATGCATCCCTTTGATCCTTTATGATCCTATCATTGATACCTGAGATCCTACTGATCCTATGTCCTTTGTTCTCTTTATGGTAATCCCCTTGTTCCCAATTAGGTCTTCCCTTTCATCTACCATATGTAGCATTCCCTTTGTTCATCTACCTATATATACAGCCTAGCTAGTATTTGAGTAAATTTGTGCGAGCAGTGAGAGAGCTTCCCTCGTTTGCAGGCACGACAATCCTTGTGGAATTTGGAACGGTGTTATGCCCGTGCACAACACCCTGCCAGTCTACCCCTCATTTGGATTCATCCGGATCTCCGACTTCTTCCCAGGACCCGTCAGCACCCTTATCCTTGCTCCGGCTTGCCAGCCATCAATGCTGCCGGAGCAAGATAAGCTATATCCCAGTTCCCTATGCTGATCTCGTACCGGAGTCCTCACCCAACCAATCCTATGATTCCTATCCACCTTCCCTCACTCGGATTCATACCGATGCTTGACTTGACTTATCCGTTGGACCCTTCCGCATCCCTCATCAATGCTCCGGCCTAATCCATCACTCATGATGCCGGAGCAATGCAGACTTACCTTGGTTCCCATCCGCTCATACCGGTCCTCCCACATACGATCCTATTCTTCCCATTCATCCCCCGCATCACCTTGGGCTCATATGGATCTCGGACTTCGCCGATGTACCTTCTTGCATTACTTGTCAATGCTCCGGCCTGCACAGCCACTCGTCCGGCCGGAGCAATGCGGATTTCCTCCGGGTCCTCCTCTGTTCATCCCAATCCCGCTACGGAGTCCTCTCGCATCCCAATCTATGTTTCCGATTCATCCCCACTTCACCTGGATTCCTATGGAAGTCATCCGACTTGATTATCCTGTTCATTCAGCTACTCCTCCTATTCTCTCATGCTGATGACACCTACCCAGCCGAGACTTTGGACGAGGCGCATCCAAGGTTCATCCGGATTCACTTCTACCTCCCTCGGATCCATTCCTGTTTATCCTCGAGTTCCACGCATGTCCGACTTGTTCACCCGGTTCGCCCGGCCATCCGTCCGGCCCGGCTCCCCCGGCCCGGCCGGTGATCCGATCAATTCCCTTATCCGGCCATACTACATCCCTGCGGACTCGCATCCTCACCCTTGGTTCGCTCGGACGTGAGATGCCTTGCATCGAACTCTGCAGTCCTCCTCCGGACTCAACATTATGTCATCTATGTTCCCCCGGCATCATTGGTATGCATCATATGACTATGCTTCTTTCTTATTGTCTTTATTGTTCTCGTCCGGTACTTATCTCTTGCTTTATTGTTCTTACTACTGTACTGCACTTCTTACTTATTGTTCTTATTGTCTTGTACATACTTCTGACTTCATTTGGATATATCTCCGCACTTACTTTAAATACGTAGAGTCTCCCGCTTGTATTCCTTAGTTTGATAATTAATGTTTGTTCTGCTGCACTGTCCGGATCTCCTCCCGCTCATCTCTCTTTCGTCCGGACTTATCCTCTTTGACAACAACTCTTGGTCTTGTGTTCGGACACCTCTCTTATCCTTGTCCGAACTCGTCCGGATCCTCATAGCCTTGGCCGACCTTTCGTCCGGCTTGTTCCCACGCCCTCGGCCAAGCCTCGTTTGCTCTTTTGGACCTGCTCGACTTTGTCGAGCCTCGACCTCGACCCTTGCTCATCCCTTGGCTTTCGGGCACGCCTCCCCGTACTTCGTTCTAGCTTGCCCAACTCGCCCGGCTCCTCCGACTCGCCCGGACCTTCGTCCGGCCCGATCACGTGACCTCATTCGTCCGGCCTTGCTCCGGCCCGGCCAAGTCCCGCCTTGGTCTTATTGCGAATTGGTTTCCACCAGCCTGCGGGTTCTAGCCGCCCTCGTTGTCTTCCCTCCTTGTGTTCCTCTCGTGTAGGCTGACAGTCCCCACTCACCCTTATTCTACCTGTGGTGTAGTGGTTTTGATATCCGTAGTTCTGGGTTCGACCTCGCCCGGATTCCACTTCGGCATCTTGTCTGTTCCTCCCTTCTGTCTCGAACCGGAACCTACCTCCTCTCTCCTCTCTCCCTCTTCCTTCTTCCTTCCTTCCGGCACGGATATAACAAACGGTGACACTTGTGATTGCGAAGGATGCAATTCCCGCATCCAGCCAATTCCTAGAAAAGGAGAATGAGAGACGGAATGCAGAGAATAAGAGGAGACTACGATGTACCAAAACATTGATTCCGCTCTTGAACAAAGTGCGGAAGTCAGTCTCGAGTTTGTTCATGGCGATCGTGGTGAATTCTTGATCAAAGATGACGGGGTCGAAGTTGGGAACGTAAGGGTCTTCCTTGTTCTTCCTGGACACTCTGCGAGTCTTCTTAACGAGTTGTGGGACGTGTGAAATGTATCCGTCGTCAGACGACTCAGGTTTAGCTCTCCCTTTACCTTTCGCGGAAGCCTTTTGAGAGACTTTTCGACGCTTGGGGAAACCTCAGATTCACCATCGTCGTCGGAACTGGACTCTTCTGGATCAGCTTCCTCGAGTTCTTCACGGCAACGCTTTGAGAGACGAGCGGACTTGGTTTCCGCGGAAGGTTCCTCTGGCTCAATACCAGTTGCGACCGCCTCGAGAGAAGTATCGGGCTAATTAAGACGAATAAGGAAAACTTCCAAAGTAGGAAGGCGATAATAATGTACTTTTGTCTTGGTACGGGTACTTCGGCGAGTACCGACGGAGGAGCCTTGGCTACCGCGACCATGTGAGCGGGATGACGAACGACCTCTAGACTACAAAAAGGTCTAAGTCAGTAATTGGGAAGAGTGTTAAAAGAGAGAACACTTACAGACGAAGCTACTGGAGCAAGAGGATGTGAAAACCAACGGCTCCTCCTCCACCTCCTCCACCTGCAAAAAGCTCGGAAGCGGCAGGCTCAGGAGCACTTGATTCAGGCTCAAGTTGGGGAGGATCGACTGGGATGGGCGACACAGGCTTTGGAGAATTGGCGCGAGACGCCGCTTGAGTCGATAAAGTGAGCGCGGCCATTACCAGCGCGGCAGTAGAGGATGAAGCAGGCGTAGGATCCACAAAGGGATCTTCCGCAGAAGCATTCCCCTCGCCCGATGGACCAGATTCCGCGTCCCCAGAAGGTGGAATAATGGTCTTCCCTGGAGAAATAATCAGCGGAGGTCCATCAGAGCGACACCAGTTTGGACCTGGGGAGAAACGAGCAATACCTTCCAAAATGGGAGCGGCGAAAGCGTCCGCAGGATGAGAAACAGACGCTGTGGACACCGCTGGCTTTGGAGGAGACAGAGCAGGACTAGGTGTCCCAAACGACAGGCCGCTACTGGGAATGCCGGGACCAGATAAACCACTGTGGCCAGTTTCCGCGATTGCTGGTGTGGACGGTGCGACCTTGAAGACCAGAACCGGTGGGGCTGGCAGGCGAATCAGGAGGGTTGTGATGACGCCACACGTCTAACACAGGGTCGCTGACCGCTACCAGACCAAGAGAGGAACTAGCCTTGAGGGACGAATTCAGTCTTGAGATATTCGAAAAAGACCGGAATCAAAAGATGTTGACGAGTAGGGATTGGAAGGACGCGATCCCACGACTCCTCCTCGGGAATCTGTGACGCGAGAAGGACAACAGAAGTGAGGACCGCATCCGCGAAAGGCCGGTCCTCAACCTCACCAACTGCTTCGTGGAATTCATTCTGCGAAACGAATAAGTTGGAATTAAGAACGGGTTTTGGGGAAAGAATACTTACCAGTGTCATGACAGAACAGCTGATGCAGGGAAGTAAAGGTCATCGCGAGGTCGTAGAGAGCTTTGTGCTCTGTGGCGTTAGGTTTCAACACCTCGCGAGGAAAGTTGGGGTACAATTCCAAAGAGTCAGGAATTGTGAAGCTCTGATCCATGACGGAGAGCTGCTGAAGAATGAGTCCTGGAAAGTACAGACGTGGAAAGGGCGACGTACGGAAGCAACCTTGCTCATGTCAAAACCTTGGGGAAGGACTTCATATGGTTCAGGCCAAACGTCTGAAAAGTTGGTCTGGAGCCATAGAGCAATTGAGCTGATGCCGACCAGGACACGGTCAAAGGCAGGCATAATCTCTGATTGCCAGTAAAAACGTTTGATAAGTTGCTAAAGAAAACATCAGGACTTCAGAAATGGAGGACTGGTATCTTCCGCGGTAGCTTACCGAAACGGGTTTGAACTGTTCAAGGAGATAGGCGATATATGTGGGGTCACTGGGGGCATAGCATCATTTCCGGGCCCTGTAAATGAAGTGGAAATAGCCCGGATATGCATTATATGCGGTTTATATTCTTTTTATTTCCGGGCCCCGGGAATAGCCTATTTCCGTAATGTTCCCGTAACATTTCCGGTGCCCGTAAATGTTTAATTTCCGGGCTCCGGAAATGTCACGGAAATGATGGGACCAAACACACTAAGAAGGAAAGACAACACCTTCCAGATGCAGTAATTTCTTTGCCGTAGGCAAGTTTTCTGAGCAAACAGTGCCATACATTTGGGAACAATATTTCGCTTAGCAAGCAAGTCCAGTTTGCGAAAAACCTGTGGGCTACGACAGCAAATTTACAAGGGTGCTAAGCTGACAGTTTAAACTGACAGTTTAAATATGTAGAACGGACTCTGTGGTCGCGTAATGCTGAGCAGCTGCGCCCCAGGGCGCACACAGGAAGTAAAAAGGTGCCTTGTGCATGACTCCTCATCCTGGCGACATCCACGGAAGACTCTGATGTTCCACATCAAGTCCTGGATGTGTGGCCTCGACAAGCTGGAAGGGGGGAGAGGATGAAGGATGCTGCATGCAAGAGTCGTACGAGACTCATTTGTGCCCGTACTAGTTTCTGGATGACCAGCGCGCTTGAATGGCTGAATGATACGATAGAAGAATACGATCTTCGAGTTGGCAGGTGTCTGCAACCTATCTGCATGAGGGATGCATGCAGCGTAGGATGGCGATGACAAGGGACGGAAATGTGCACGTCGTCCGTGGCTAGCACGCTCTCACTAGCGTGACCCCGTCGGCCACGAGGAGAATGATGATGAAACGATAAAATGCGATACAGACGCGCGTCGTCGCGTGAAAGGATGGATATTTGAGAGTGGAGAGCGATACGGAATAGAGGACGGAGGACGGTTCAAGTTCGATACACGTAGGATGGGTGCAAATCGTGGGAACGACCACATTTGCACCAGCGGGCGCGTGTCGCTGCGTGTAGGAATGAAGATGGGACGGTATGGACTGCAGACGCCCTTCACGACAACTACCTTCACGATGAAGAGTGTCGCGGCCATGCGGTGTGCGGGATAGGCAAGCCGGAGGGCACGACCTTCGAAGCCCGCTCCAAGGGATCAAGCACTGCGTCGGCGTTCGACGATGCGACCACAAAGAGAATGAGGTGGAGGCCACCGGGTCTGTGACGCGACCCGATGGTTCGCAAGAGAACACTTAGGGTTGCTGACCACTCGCATTGTCCGCAACGAACACATGTGCACCGGTGACTGTGTTATATGTCATGGATGAAGGAAAGGAAAGGTGATCAGGAAGGCATGCACGGCATGCGATGTTAATTGTTCTATCAACATTTACAATGGTATAGGTGCGTTGCACGCAAACGGAGAGGATGAAGAGATACGGATGGGACACCATAGCGCTCGCATTCAACGATGCACTCGGAGGTGTCTGCGGCAATCCTGAGCAATCACCAAGTACACAGATTGGAAGGCACGACCTTCTCAACTCTGGCTACAAGCGGTGGGGCACTGCGTCGACGTCCGACGATGCAACGACAAGGAGGATGAGATAATGTCGACCACTGGGTACTTGCGGCTGGACCCAACAGTCCACAAGAACGTGGTGTTCGAAACAATATTAAGATGCGCCAAGCGCAACGACTCTCGGCGATCCCAGCCGTCTCAGACGAAGCTATCTTCGTCGAGCCGGCAGGATAGCCTCGATCCGCCCGAGAGATAGAAGGAAGGGAGAAGGACACAATAATAACAAGTCAAAGACGCACCACGAGCATTGAAGAAATCGTGTCTTGAGGTTTGCGGTTGGACCCTCGCGCAGCCGAGCCGGTGCTGAAGCCGTCGCGTGTTGGGTTTGAAGGTGCGGAATTGACGTTTCAGAGCGCTGAATGTGTAATGCGTCGCGCATTGGCTTGAACCAAGGCCGAGGGATCAAAACGTTGGTCTGAGCACGTTGGTCAGCAAAGATGAAGATGGAATTGGGTGTGCACGCCGTCCGTCACAAGCCCGCGCACACCGACGACGGCGTCTCATATGGGTAACAGAGCAAGGCGATGAAGACAGGGTATGCCTGGGTGTGCTCCGCGTTCGTTACGAGCACAACCCAGACGACCTTCCGTCGTACATATCGACGATGAAGGTGAGAGTCGTCAGAACTGAGATGACGCGGCGTCCGTGGTGGGCGTGCTTACGCCAACGACTATATGTTGCGTGCAAACAAAGGAAGAAGATGAAGTAAGAGCATCGTCCGTGACGAGCGCAGCACCAGCAGGTATGCATCGGGCATATAACGTGGACGCCGCCAAAGGGCTCCGAGAGGTGAACTGTCAAGGCACGCTGAACCTCGACGCCAAGATACTCACGGCGACCGAGCCACACGCAAAGATTCGTTCGACTGATGTCGCAGAGACCTGGAATGTACCGGGCTCAACCGACGGAGCGCGAGACGGGCTGGAATTCACGAGGGCAGAGCTGAATTCAATTAGACCGGGGTGACATGATGTTCACGCCGACGCGAGTCGCACGCGAGATGACTCACTCGACCGATGTCGCAGCGACCTGGAATTCACCGGGCTCAACCGGTGGAGGTCGCAGCCGGCTGGAATTCACGACGATGACGATGATGCTCGCGGCGACGCGGGTCGCGCGCGAGGTGACTCTCTCGACCGATGTCGAAACGAGCTGGAATCCACCGCGCTCGACCGTTGTCGAGGCAGGCTGGAATTCACGACGGCGACGATGCTCCCGGCGACACGAGTCGCACGCGAGATGACTCTCTCGATCGATGTCAAAACGAGTCTGAATTCACCGCACTCGACCGTTGTCGAGGCAGGCTGTAATTCATGACGATGATGATTTTGTTCACGGCGACCGAGTCGCACGCGAGACGGGAACACCACAGCTATCCTCCCTAGAACCCGGTGTGAAACGCCGCGGTTCCGGAGGCGTCGCCTTGGGGAACAGAGGAAAGAAAGCAAGGGAAAAAGGGAAGTAAGAGTCAAGAAAAGTGATCCACCTCGGCGGGGTTCTCTGAATGCACGACGACGGACATCATGGTTCTTGGGAACGCCGCCTTTGGAGGGCATAGAATGTGGGGAGGAACAAGAAACAGAGTGACGAGGAAGAAGTTGGGGAAGAACGAACGCGACGCGCAACGGGTTTCGACAACGTCCATCCCGCGCTCCATTGTACAATATCAGAGCGCGAGAATGGGATGGGATGGAACGGCGTAAAGAAAAAATGGACTGGATAACTCACCAATGAGTCTTCTTGTTTCCGTGAACGCATTCGCTGCCGGCGCCCCCGTGCGTTGGAATGACAGTAGAGCTGGCTGAGATAGATAGGCCCGAAAGGCCGCGTCCATCTACCCGCGTTGCCTGCAGATGGTCGCGTCTTGGTTCGTTAAGGCCGTACGCGCCAACAGCGTTCCGTCGGTTTAACCCTTTCGTAGACGTGCGAGAAGGCAATTTCGAGCTCTGAAATGTTTCCGGGTGGCCGCGTTCCGCAGGAAAATACGTTGAATATAGTGTTTGCTGGACTATAACGAGGATGACAACTTGTCGACTCGGAGCCTAGTAACTGCTAGATATCGGGTCTAGAGGTCGCCAGCGATGGACCCGTGGTGTAGCCGGAAGAAGCGAAAAAAACGAAGTGTTTCCGTTGAGGAAGCGACGAGGAGGACGCGCCTGAAGCTATCGACGATGGATGCGAGCGAAAGGAAATACGTGAGTGGCTGTGCTACCGGAACGGATGATCTCAGAACGGCACTGACAGCGCCGTGAAGTGAATGCTCCGATCCGGTACATCCGTGCGCTACTCTCTACCTTGCCTTTCGCTCAGGTCGCCTCGCAGGCTCGGCTTTCCTGAGCTGGCACTGCCCTTTCCCTCTTCCCTAGATTATGCCCCAATGCTGCCCAGATTTCTCCTCGTCGTCGCTGCCCTCTTCACCTCGACAACCGCTCTTCCTCCCCCTCCCGGGCCCCTTGCCCTTACCCTCGCTCCCAACACTTCACCAGAGGTCTTCGTTGACATCTTTCCTCCTCCTCTACTTCACTATCACCTATATCGTTGACGCCGCCGCCTCCATCGAGCTTACACTCCGATTTCAACGTCGCCGAGATCCCCGAGGCGCTATCTGAGGCGTCGTCCAAGGTCAGGCTTATGTCTGTATTCTCTCGGAGACTTACTGACTGAATCTTCTAGCAATTACCCTCATTCCAAACCCCTCGAACTTCCGACTCGAGTTTTGGACGTCCCGCGAGCAATGAATTTGCCTTCAGGTGTGTTGAAGTTCAACATTCAACTCTCTCCATCATTCTGACGCGTACAATTCAGACTCAGGACATCCTGACGCGTCCCATACACTCGAGCTCTGTATCTTGCGCTCCCGCGACCGACCAGGCGTTTAAGTGAGTTGCCTTCTCATCTAATCTATTCCCAACATTGATTTACTTCCAGCGCGCCGGCAATGTTCAATTTCCGCCGAGCATCATGCCTCCATCCGACGCGTACGAAGCTCAGAAAAGTTCTGGTTTGAGTTTCGGAGTCCCCGCGAGCGACGTGATGCGTCTAGGTACGTCGCCTTCTTATTCAAACTAAAATTGATGCTGATGCTTTCTACAGCTTCGCAAAGTTCGATTTTCCCGCGTTCCCGCGACCGATAGTCCTCGCGAGTCCACAGTCACACTCCACAATTGCCGGTGACGCCACGGTGCTCCAAACGCGCCCAGAACCTTTAAATTCAATTTGTCGCGTTCCGCCGAGCGAGGCGTCGCGTTGAGGTGCGTTTCCTTTTCATTCTAATTAAACTTGATGTTGATATGTCTATACCTTTTCATGTTCGATATTTCGCGTTCCCCCGACTAACATGACCCTCTCGCTACTCCCTATGACCACCGCCGACGTGGAGCTCTATCCAACGCGTCAAGATTTTGCAAATTCAAGATTTCGCGTTCCGCCGAGCGAGGCGTCGCGTTTAGGTGTGTACATCTACTGTTCCAACCATTCTCAATGCTGATATACTTTCAGTGCGTCCTCCGACCCACAAGAAATCCTCAAGACCGCCGTCACAGCTTTGAACCACCTCCGACGTCGACATCTACAAAGTTGTTTATTTTCGTTCCGCGGAGCGAGAGGATGCGTCAAAGTGAGTGTTCTTGCCTTTCCATTAATTCTTTATGCTGAATATATGCTTCCAATGTTTTCTTGCTCCCACCATGAGGCGTTCGACGAATTCAACCTCATCGTGATTTCTATCAACTGCCGCCTTTACCCGCCAACTATCGCAACTCCTCCAGTCTACTATCTTCACTCATTCATTACTCCAAAGCCTTCAAGTTTACTTCAAACCAATCTATTCACCCTACTACGACAGGGTGAGTCTCTAAATTTTTTTGTACTCTGCTCCCCCCAACTTGAACCATCTAACTCGGCCGCTATTTCTGCCTTCGGGAACACCGAGAGTATCGGGTGGTTTCTCCTGGCGGGTACTTGAGAGCGGGGAAACCCTCGGGATAAGACAAGAGTACGCACCCACATCGGCGCGTCAGGTCGATTCTCGTCCGCGCCAGGAGCGTCGCCACAATCGACGCTTGGATCTGGTCTTGCTTCGAGGAGCGCACGGGCGCGAGACCGTCAATTTCGTCGAAGAAGATGATGCTGGGCTGGTGTGCGCGCGCTTCTTCGAACAGGAGGCGGAGTTGGTGTTCGGCTTCACCGACCCATTTGGAGAGGATGTCGGCGCCTTTGCGCATGAAGAAGGCTGGAAGCCGTTAACATCATGACAAGAAATACACAAAAACACGCACTGATTTGACGACCGTTGCTGCGACACGACGCCGCAAGCGCACGCGCCAACAGAGTCTTCCCCGTCCCAGGAGGGCCATGAAAAAGCACACCCCGCCGGGCCGTCACACGGAACTGCTGGAACATTTCGGGGTACAGCAGTGGCAGTAATGTCATCTCTTCCAGCGCATGGATATGATCATCCAGCCCGCCCACCTCGTCGAACGCCGTGACGTTCTGGTTGACACCCAGCGGGTCGGCGTCTGCCAGCGCGGCATCGCCGACCTTGCCAAGCCCGAGGAGTTGCCCATGTTGGACGGGGTGGAGGAGAAGCCCATTGCCACTGGGTTGCGTGGCGTGCGAGGGGCATTGGCAGGGTTGTCGGAATCCGAGTCATCGCCGCCCATTCTCATCCAGCGACCCAACTCGGCACCGCTTTCCGCGACACTGGTGGACGTGCGGGGGGCGGTGGACGTACCATTACTTCGAGAGGTGGAGGGATGGCGTACAGTAGTTGATTTTCTGCCTTTGACACAGCGAATACGGACGGCCGTCTCCGTCTTCCTCCTCGTCTTCTTCTCGTTCGCGCTCGCGCTCAGGCTCCCGCTGCCTATCCCGCTCCTGTTCCTCAACTCCTCGCCCTCCACATCGACGCAGAGTCGTGATGGGTGTCATCCGCGCTCGAAGTCCACCTTATATTGCTGTCTTTTTGTAAAATGTACTTGAAGCGTCAACATAGGCTTTACAAAATATTCTTGGAGCTTACAAAAGGGCACAATAATGATGTTATATCACACGGCGATGTCAATGGTGCCTCGGCATCATCGGCAAGGAGGTCAAAAATGTTATATTGTGCTTGACAGGTCTGCCGGACTTGCCATAACCACGGCTGAGTGATGGGATTGATGGAGGCTGTAGAATATGATGTAGTGTATAAATACATGATGATTCTGGGGGCGGGACACCATCAGGACACCATCAGAGCATCAATTTAGACAAATATGCCATCAAAAGCGGGAAAAAATTGGAATTATTCTATAAAAAATCACAAATAATCAATCAACATCCTCCTCGCCCCCCAAGAAGTACTCCTCGTCACTGTATACATCCCCTCTTGCCCCCGCGCCCTCGTCGTCGTCGCTATCGCCGTCGCGTTCGCCGCCGTCGCGTTCGCCGCCGTCGCGTTCGCCGCCGTTGCGTTCGCCGTCGCCGTCGCCTCCTTCGTTCCGTGGCTCCGCCCTGGGTAAGCGCTGCTTTCCACGACCTTGGTGCACCTCCGTCATGGAAACCACCACTCTCCGCCGCAGGTCCCGATAAAGGGATGCCTGTTTCAGCGCGTAGGCTATCGCTCCTTGCGCGAAACCTTCCTCCACGACCCCCACCGCAATTCCCTTTGCACGCGTCTCCCATTGAGCCGCCTCGTACTCGAATGAAACAAGGACTCGGCGATATTCCTCCTCCAGGAGGTCCACTTCCTCGTTCCACCGTTTACTTCGCGCCCTTGCCTTGGTCCATTCGATGCGGAGGGACTGCTCCAACTCTGCATCACTCCCAAGAGAACCCGCCTGCGTCCAAATCCAGGAAACCTGGCGCATGTTCTCTGCTGGGTTTATTACCGCCTCCCCGTCGTCATCCCCATCGCCCAGATCCTCCGCACCTTCCCCCCACTGAGCCAACCTACGCCGCCGAGTCTCATCTCGCTTCTTCTGCAGGGCCTGCTTCTTCGACAACTCTTCTGGATCCTCCATCGTCCGTACGTCCTCTTTTCGCAGCTTCTTCCACCCGACCTTCACTGTATCCCCCCCGTGAAGCTTGCAGAGAGCATCCCAAGCGATCTGGTACTTCTCTGAATGCAGCCGGATTTTGGTCTCATTTCGTTCCACCAGAGCACGAGCACGCGTATTTGCCCCCTGGTGACGGGCGTGCAGCTCCTTGTAGGTAAAAAACCGCGCCTTGACGTGAAGTTGCGTCCGAAGTTGCCTCAAGGCCTCAGCACATTGGGCGTCGCGAGCAATCTGCTCGATTTCCTCCACACCTGCAACGCACCCACTCTTCCGCTCCTCGACGCTTAATGCGGAGGGCAGCATGAGGGGCGCGTCCTCGGGCAGCTCCTCGGCGACGGCAGCAGCTTGCGTCCGCGAAAGCGCTTGGACGGCAGCAGCTTGCGTCCGCGAAAGCGCTTGGAGTGCGCCGGGTGTATACGTCTGCTGGAGCCTGCGGAAGCGCACAATTCCGCGATTGAGGGTGCGTCGCAAGGCGATGAGATCGATCTTCTGCGCTGTTGTACCAGCCTTCTTCAGCTCGGCCTGCACCCGGAGGCGACGTCTGTCAATGCACGTTTAGCTGGTCGATGAAAATAGCGGTGAGAACCCTTTACTCACTGCTGATCCTCTAACTCTAGCCCCGCGAATACAAACACGCTGGGGCTGACGTCGTGGAGCGAAGGCACGCCGCGCGATACGTCTGCCGCTTCCTGCTCAGCTAGCCGGAGGCGAACGTCTGCCTCAGTCAATTCTATAACACGATTAGCGTCAATACTCCCATCTCAAAGATAAACGAAGCACGTACTGCGCTCCGAGAGTTCATAGGGATTCTTTACCCCCTCCGCGTTCGGGTTCTGCTCGTACTCCACTACCACAGCCTCCCACTCCTCGACGCGCGCCGCCTGTTCGAGGGAAAAGGCTTCAAACGCCTCGGTTTGAACGGCACGCTGTTCTTTGGCGTTGTCGAGACGTCTTCGGAGAAGAGCACCTGGAAAAAGTCGTCAAAGTCGTCAGTTCCACTTCAAATATACGCAGCGCACCACTCACCAAGCAGGACCAGCTTACACCAGTTCCAAAATGCCCAATGATCGTCCAAGACGTCATATCGAGACCCAGGCCCCATCTCCCGGGTACTGCTCGCCACCCCCCCAATATTTGCCCAAGGCCTCTCAATGCCCTCACCATCCGTCTGTCCAGCCCCGGGGGTCAGGTTAAGGGAGAAGAGCAATTGGCAGAGGCGAAGATGGGCGTGGATGTGCATCTTCGGAATAACGAATTGGAAAAGCTCCAAGACGATGTGGAGGCGCATAAGGGGAGGGAGCTGGGCCAATCTGCTCTTGAGGTTCTTCCACCATTGACAGATAATGTCGTACGACAAGAGCTTCCGCAAGCGCTTGTGCTTCCACCGCAGAATGGCGGCAATAATCCAATCCATATTTGCATACCTATTGTAAGATCAGCTAAGAATAAGAGCGAAGCTTCGACGATGCGACATACCGCTCTCCTCGCTGCAAATCCCCCACCCCCGTCGCCTGAACGAACTCGTGCCTCGCGCACACGCCCATGCCCACCCCCGTCGCGCTATAACCTCTTGAGAATTTCGTGTTGGCATAATCGAGGGCGGCTAGGCCACTACATGTACTCATCTACCTATACGTTAGCAATCGGTTAAAGAGACGACGGTGGAACGCATACCTCCTCCTGATCCGTTACCGTTAGTAAGTACTGTCGGTAAGGCTCGTATTCCACGAAATACGGCCCATCCGGTGCCCAAACCGGGATCGCGTAGGTAAGTTGATGCAAGCCTTCGCTTGAGGCGAAAGCAGGCGTCAAGGGCCAGGAATAACATGTATAAGAACCTACGACAAGCATCAGCAGTGGTAGAGGGTGTAAATGGGGGCAACACAAACCTCGACTCCGGCGGCGCGCTCTCCCAATCTGCCGGCAGATTCACATCCGGCCGCGGGCAAGCAGGGCATTGAATGGCTAGCTCCCCGGGCTGCGTTCCGTTCACCCCACTCGGCGCATGTCCCCGACCACCCCTTTTCAGCAACAACAGGTGGCGATACTCCCGAGTTATCCGCAAGAACTCGCGATAGCGGTTCACCAGCATCGCACCGGTAGCGTCGGTTATCTTGGCAAGGGTGGTGTAGAAATCGTACATTGTCGTCTTGGCTTGCAGCGTTTGAAGGTGAAAGAAGTCGAGCATTCGAAGGGTCATGGCGGTTCGAGGGGCATCGTGGGTAGCGGGGTACCAGCGGCGGCGTAGGAGCTGAACGCGAGCAGGACCGTTATGAATCTCGCGCTCGCACCCGCAGTAGCTCACGTCGACCTCCTGCAAGCCGTTCAAGTCCAGAACCAGGAAGTGCTGGTGGGCGGGACGAGGCCGCGAACACCGCGCATGGCCCAACTGCACCCTCAAGCCCAATTTCTTCAACGAGGTGGGCTCGAAAAATCGACCGTTCCAATGCTAAAAGCAAGAAATTCAGCAATACAGATTGTAGGTGCGACGAGACGGCATACCTCCACGCTATGCAGCGGATTGTCAGCATGGCGGGTGACACAACAGTCTTTACAGTAGAGAAGCCCCCCCAAACACTCCTTGCAGCGAATGGACGGTGTCGCGATGTCGCAAGCGGGGCATTTTTCTTCCGACGCGTCTCCGCATCCGTCCAACCGCAACAGTTCTTGAAGATACTCGTCGCTTAGGGAGCGAAATTCGTGCAGAGCAATATCCTGCCCTTATCCTTGAGCATTCTTCCAAGAGGGATACGAAGGTTACTCACCGCAGGTCGGTATGGCGCCGCGCGCTTCGGAGGCGGCGACGGAGGACGGGGGAAAAACCCACCCAAGTCCATGTCATACCGTTCGCCATTAAGGCCCTCCGGCTCGAAACCCAGCCCATCTTCATAACCATGGAAAGCCTCTTCTCTGTGCGTAGCTGTTGCCTCTTCCCTGCGTGCTCGTTTCACTGGCGAAGGCGGATCAACGGCGACGCGTTCAGTTTCGACGCGTCGTCCGTCGGCAGAAGGTCGTTCCACAAAGGTGTTGATCGGTGCATCAAGCGAGGGAGCAAGAAAGTCCGCAATGGAGGTGTCGACGACGTATTCGCTGGCGGCCCGAGCGTCCCCGCGCAGGACAGCTTTGCGCCGGCGACTCATCACCGCCTGCGAGTCTCAGACTCTCAGAAACTGAGGAGGTCAACAAAAAATAATCGTAAACAAGCCCTTGGAGGGATATCGGAGGGACATCGGCTTTACTCGGAGTGAAGTAGTAACTAAGTGACAGTGACTGGAAGTGGCAGTGCCCTCGAAACGAAATCAGCCTCACACTTCAAGCCACAACTTACAAGTCCACTTCTCGCCATGGCGCCACCCTCCGAACTTGAGAGTGGCGCCATGGTCGACTGACTCACTGCATCCGCCACCATCTTGGTTATCCCCGTTAGCCATCACCACATACGACCCACCACAACTCCGCAACATCTCATTGCCCGACCTTCAGCATCAGACCTGCCTCTTGCCTTGAAACTCGAGCGCAGCAGTAACTTCCCTTTCAACCCTTTCGTCTACGAGAACAGGGACGTTGTTGAACTCTTCCAAAACCTCAATCCTAGTGTCGATCGCTGGGACGCATGCAGCATCATCACCATCAAACTTGTGATTCAGCCAACCTCGAAACAACCATGTGCTCAGCACTCTACCCAGCCCTCAAAAAGCGAAACGCGGTCGATAGTTAGCAGGAAATGGACGCTCTCCCCGGTAGGTCACCCTCTTTCATTTTCCCCTGCAAAGTACGCGGCTCCGACTTTGGAGCTGCAGAAACGCCTTTTTCCAAGTACGCGGCTCCGACTTTGGAGCTGCGGAACCGACATTTCATCCTTTCCCCCCTTCCACCCGTACTGATTAAGCGACAGGACGCCGAACGCGCTCCGGCGCAGAATTCAGTCCCTTCTCTGCGTTCTCCAACGCTGTGGCCGTTCTTCTCCCCGACGTACGGCTGAGCGACCTTCTTGCAAAACGGGATCTTGGTCCTGACTCCGACGTAGAGTCTGATGAAGACTCCGACGACGACGAGGAAGATACACCCTCAGCGCCTGCACCACCGTCCAAAAGCGCGCCTGCACCTCGATTTGCACCATCCAAGACCGTGCACCGCTCCCCCGCTGCGCCGATGCCCTCGACACTTCCCCCCCCATCCCTAGGCATCATTCGAGTCAAGCGCCTTCCCCCTCCCTCGACACCTCCTTCCCCATCTTTAGGCATCATTCGAGCCAAGCGCCTTCCCCCTCCCACGTCATCCGCCCCATCAAAAAGCTCGCAGCCCGCACGCGCACCTGATCGCCCGCCGTCACCGTCCCTGGGCATCATCCGGGTCAAACGCACCCCCGCCCCTACGCCGCCTCCCCCCCCGCCGCGTTTGGGTGTGATTCGATGCCGGCGCCTCTCTCCGGAGGAAGTCAAGGCACGACGACACGCCGACGAAGAGGTCAAGAAGCGCCAGCAGGCTAAAAAAACCCGTAAGGCCCGAGCTCGTCGTCGCGAGGACAGGGAGCAGCGCCGCAGGCATAGCGACGCCCCTCTCAAGGGTGTTACCCGACTCCACGCCTCGCGCGCCACCCCCCTCCAACTACCCATCACCTCAGCCCGCCCATTCCACGCGCCCATCGCCTCGTCGGGGTGGCAGGCGGTTCGCCAGTCGGAACCCGACCAACGAGCGCATGACCTTGAGGAGCTGTTGAAGGACCCCGAGATGCGCCAGGTGTATTTCGACGGCGAGCCCACCCCCTTTGTCGACGCCGACCGACGGATCCTCTTTTGCCTTGCCGGTTCTCCCCCCGATCGCAACGGAAGCGACTGGGAAGGTGACGTATCAGTCCCCGCGGCGGAAGCAATGACCGGGGCAGCAATCGACATCTATACGGTGCCTCGCTGGCAGCGAAAGCGGGCGGCTGGGGAAGCCACACCGAGGCGCGGAGGGCACGCAGCAAAGAGTGTGGGGGCGTCAATGGGTGGCGGGCAGGTTAAGCCTCAAAACCTAGCCCACTCACCAAGGCTTTTGGCGATTTTTGCCGTCCTCTTTGCCCTCAAATGTTTCGAGCGTATATCGGGGTATACGAACTGTAAGTGGGCCCCTCTCGCAGCGCCACCTCGCTCAACGCTACCTCAGCTATATTCATGGCGTTCGCCCCTGATCTCTGGAAGTTCTATCGAGACACCCTCGACGCTGTGTGCGCCCACGACCCCGACATCATACGCAACTTCTCCGCGAAATTCTCCGTTTTCTCTACCGCTACCTTCAACTTCGGCCCCCGCACCGTCACCTTCCCTCATATCGACTTCCGAAATCTCGCGTGGGGCTGGTGCGCCATCACCGCCCTCGGAAATTATGACCCCGACCGCGGCGGGCACCTGGTGCTCTGGGATCTCAAGCTGATTATACGCTTTCCCCCCGGCTCCACCATTCTCATTCCATCCGCCATTCTCCGCCACTCCAACACCAACATCGGTCGCCACGAAACACGATTCTCCTTTACGCAGTTCACCCCCGCGGGGCTGTTCCGCTGGGTGTACAACAACTTCCGAACGGACAAAGACATCAACACTTCGAAACACACCTCCGCCGCCGAGCACGAGCAGCGTAAGCAGGATCGGCGGCGTCGTTGGGCTGAGGGTATCAAGATGTACCGTACCTGGCAAGGAGACGTCCGTACCCTCTGACAGCCGGAATACATGACCTTTGAACACTTACCCAGAGCTACCCTACTCACTTAACTACCTTACTTACCACACTACCATATTTATTGTGCTGTTTTCGTTGTAGAATCGATTATTTGCCTTGACCGCTCCTGCCGTCGGACTTTCGGATTAGAGAATCGGCCCTCGAAATGATGCCGTAAATGACGCACTCGTTATGGGCCGACCGCTACGGACGACGAGCTCACGCCTCCCTTGTTTTTTGTGGCTTCTCGGGAATTTGCCAGTCGATTGACAGTGACGGTAAGAACCATTGGTTTTTTTTTCGATTTATTTCGAGTTTATAAGGTAGTTTGGGATACCTCGAGATTTTTGAATCCTCAAGTAGACTCGTCCTTGCACTTGGTCTCGCACTACCACTCAGCCCATTTTTCGAACTCATACAAAACTCATACCAAACCCGCTACACTAACGTTACAAAATCAACACTACAACCTCTATCACTCCCCCCCTTCCTTGGATTCCGTTGTTTGCTCCGTCGACGCCATGGAGGACGATGTCGACAACACTCCGGCCAAATCTTCTGAGGCACAGTTGCGCGCCGCCGCTCGATACAGACAAAAGTGGAGCTCCGCCGGTCCACCTCTTTCTTACGAACTCACCAGCTGGCGGGTAGAAACCGGTTAGAGGTGCGGGTCAAAACTCGAGAACGGATGGCAAAGTGAGTTCTTCATCGCTTTCTTTTTGCTTATCTGCTCGTTTCTTCTCGTTTATCTTCTTGTTCACCTCGCTAACGACGGGCCGCACAGATTGCGCGCCGCTGTCCGCGACGACCACGAGAAGTTAGTGGCCTACAAGCTTCGCACGCGAGCTGCTGACGCCCGTTATCGCGCCACGCGAGCATTCGACTTGGCTAGCAGACAGGCTGATCGCCGCGTGGAGTACGTCGCTAGTTAGTTCGTTGACGCGCCTGGTGCTGATTCTTTTCACCAGCAAATTCGTGCAAAAATTTGGCCATCAGGCGTGGCTCGACCGCTCTCGTCGGGAGGACCAGCGGGATATGTAGGACGGGTTGCTGACGGTCCAGCATGTTTAGTTCTCGTTTTCTTCCTAGTAGTTCACTCGTAGTGTACGGTGTATACTGTTCATTCAAGAAAATACAGCTTCGAGATATACTACATGGTCATGGTGCTAGATTGTATTGTGTGTCCATCCACCCCCAGCCGACCGGTCAACGCCAAAGCACCAGAACCTCCTCCTCCTCCTCAGTTTCCTCCTCCATTTGTTGAGCGCGTTCCCCTAACGCCGCTGCTGCCTCCGCACTCGCAAACCCCGCCGCCTCCGCTGTCGCATCCAAATCACCAATTGCCTTCTCCAAATCGACCTTCCAAGAGCGGAGGAGGGTGTTCATACACCCAAGGACGCGGGCCCAAGAGCGTTCGGCCTCCGCAACGTCGTCGTCGTTGGTAAGATACTCAAAGTACGTCTGGGGGCCATAAACTTCGTGCCCAGCGGTGGCGTTGCTGGAGTCGCTGCCAGCGTCGCTCCCAGCGTCAGAAGCGACGTCGGCGATGGTTTCAGTGTCGCTGCCACCGTCGGTAGCTGCGGTGCTGGCGGCGTCAGAGTCGGGGTGCTCGGCGGCAGCGTTGGAGTTTTCGAGATGCTCGGTGGCGGCATCGGTAGCGGCCACGAGCTGGTCCAGCGTAGCGGTGGTGTCGTTGTTGGGGTCGGGGTTGGTGAGATGCTCAGCGGCGGCATCGGTGGCGGCCACGAGCTTTTCATACCATTCATGGCTAGGTCTCATCCAATCGTCGATCGCCTGACGAAACTGGCCCATAGGATCGGTGGTGGGGTCAAAGGGAAGTTGGAGAGCATGCTCGTAGAGCTGGGGGTTGAGTTGCTGCTCTACGCGGAGGTTGTCTTGGATCTTGGCGAGGCGAGTGGATAGTTCTTGAATAGTTTTTTGGCGCTGCCCGGCCGGCATTTGTTTGATAGGCGAGAGGTTCTCCGAAAACCTGGGAAGATGTGAGCTGACAATCAAAGAGATCGCCGCCTCGATCTTTCTTACCATCCACCGTTTCCTGCAGATTTTTGGGACGCGTCCATGGTACGTAGCAATAGTTTGTGGGCAAGAAGTTGGTTTGCTAATGCGTGCAGACCGCGGGAATGTGGCGGCGAGGGCTATATAGTCCTCATGTGACGAGACTCCCACCAACATCCTACCAACAGCTTTTCCCAAAAAAATCGTTCCAACCTCTTTTTTCAAAACCAAAAACCTCACCATGAGTTCAGACGACGAAATGGTGGAACCTGGATTTGGCTCTCGGCCCTGCCGACCCACCTTTGTGCCCGAACGTGGCCATGAAAACGTCGACAACATTAACGACGACCCCGCCGGCCGCTTTTTCGTCGTGGGACTGGGGCACTCCGGTGCTGGCGTGTACACCTCTGCGTACGTTTTATTCACCCTCCTGCATCTCTTTTGTGAAGAAGACTTACCGCTGTTTCAGTCTGCGCGCGAAGGAGCAGACGGATGGGTTTTCTGGCCAAGTCCAGAAATCTTGCAAGCGGTGGGATGGCCCTGGCGGTGTGGAGGAGACATGGGTCTCATTCCACAACGACCACCACGTTGGGGGGTGCCCGCCGCGCAAGCTCATCGAGGGTCTCATTGATCGCCCCGTCGTGCGTCGAGGCGTTCTTCGTACCGCACCGCCCATGATCAACGTCTCGGGTGCACGCTGCCCCCCGCCTCGCGTTCCTGTCAAGTCGGAACCTTTGTCGCCTTCGCCTGCGCCACTTCTTCGCCGCGCCGTCGCGCCTCGTACTCCTGAGGTTCAGCGGCTCGCCCCTCGCGTTCCTCTCCCCCCTACCACCCTTGGTTCCCCGTATCAAGGACCTGCGCTGGTTTTTCCCCGCCCCGCCACAACGCCCCGTGCCTCGTTCTCACCAACGGTCATCCCATCGAGCGTTTCCCCGCCAGACCTCACGTTCCTCCGCAATCCATCGCCATCGCCGTCGCGCACCTCGACTACATCGTTCCCCTCATCCCTTTCCACCTCCTCCATCCCGGCTTCGACCGCGTCCTTCCCCTCATCCATCTCCTCCACGTCCATCCCCTCCTCCATGTCCATCCCGTCATCTCCTCGCACCCTCACCGCCATCGATATCGAGGATGAGGATGTCGAGATTGGGGACAACGACGCTTTCAGCTACGTGGAGGCCGATACTTATTGGGGCGTGCTGGGGATCCGCCATTGCAACTGGGTCGACCCCGGCAACGCGGCGCGCGAAGCTGTTCGGCGGGGGATGGCTACGTTCACGGTGATTTCCGCGCCGACGGAGCTGGAGTTGGAGGAGATGCATTCAATCTGATTTCCTGGGGGCTTTTTTTTCTTGGACTCGCATCATCGCCGTTCGTGAACCTTCTTGTATCGTCTCATCGCTATCCCCTCGTCGCTGTCCTGCCCGTCTCGTTGCCCGTGTCTCGTTTGCTATATTGCCTGTGCCTCGTTTGCTATATTCGTACCTGTGATCCCCTCCACCTGTAAATCAACGCCTCGCACCTACTCTGTACTTATTCTTGGACATTATCTACACGCCACAACCCATTGGACAATTAGCTAGATGCTAGAACTAAAAATTCTCTTCATGTACTATTTTTTTAACTTGTAAATATATTCTTCGTGTATATAAAATTCAGACGCCCGAACTTCAGGCTAAGTTGGCTCTAGGATTGCAGGAAAGGCAGTTTACACAAGTTGTATGTAAACAGTAGGTACAAGGCTTGCTAATCGGGCCCTTGCTCGGCTCCTCCGCGCTTTGTCCCTCTCGCGTACTCGCGCAATGCCAAAGGAAAAGAAATCGCAAAAGAAAGCGCCCAGCGCGCCGCCCAAAAAACGGGGGAATCCGGGCGACTTTCACGGTCGACGCAAAGAGCATCTAACGGCGGTACTCCCACCAGAGGTTGTAACATAGAGCCTACACGACCGGTTGTAGCCACTCGAGAAATTTGTCTTCTAACACGTCACCAGCCAGGCTGTGGCTGGCCTAAAATTCTGCCTCACTTGAGCCTGTCCTTGGTGCCGGGTCAGCCCTCGGCTGGTTTGATGCCAAATTGATGGCTTTGTTGGCCAGATAGACAATCAATCTCGTCATTATCAGTCAATCTTCTTATCTATTGACAGCTACTCCTACCAAATCCAAAAAGGAAATTTCGAAAAAAACACTACGCTCAGCGTGGCTAGTAGACTCTCACACTATTGCACCATCATCCTCTCCACCAGTCTCATCCCGCGCCCCCGCAAGCCTATCATCGTCATCCAAAGCCTGCCGCACTGCCACGGCTGCTGATGTATTCCAATTCGCTTGGAATTTGAAGCGAAGACGGCGGGCGAAGGACGCCTGGCGTGCCGCATAGGCCTGCAGGCCGGCACGAATGTCCTCCGCAACCATGCGGGACACCACTCGCTTCTGCTCCCACCACATCGCCCGCCATTCCAGAAAACGGATGACCCTCCGCATCTCCTCCCGCAATAGGTCCACCTCTTCAACCCACCTATCCCTCCTAGCCTTTGCTCGCGACCATTCCACACGCACGGCTGTCAAAAATTGCCCATTTAACGCGGAGATTCAGCGGAAATATGCATTGTGAGACGCACCATCCACAATTTCTTCCTCATCCGCGTCGGGACCACCGCCTTCCGTCCAAATCCACGACATTTTCCGCCGGCTAGCTGATGCCATCGCTCTCCCCTTCCTGTCCTTCTTGCTCATCCTCGTACCGACGACCCCCAACCTTGCCCTCGCCGCCGTGTCCGGGTCCACCTCTTGATCTAATCGGATATCGTCGTCCTCCAATTCATGGTAAGCCGTGCATTCCTCCTCGCCTCTCAAACTGATTAGTGCTCTTCTCGCACGTCGGTATCGGGTGGCGGTGGTGTTAATGTTTTCAGTGATGCGCTCCATCAGTGTCGCCGCCCTCGTTCCTCCACGCTGGCCCACCAGATGCTCGTCGCGGAAGTTGATTAAATGACGCTTTGCGTGTAATCGACGACGCAAATTCTTCAGACCGTCATGCATCTGACCTTCCCGCAAACGACCCTCCTTCTCTACCAGACCCTCAACGCACTCTCCAGCACCGCGAGATTCCAATGCCGAGGGAAGACAGAGGGAGATGTCCTCCGCTAGTGGCGGAGGCAGCTCCGAATCCCTCGCCTCCTCCGCGTCCTGCAGCTGGTCCACGGCACCCGGCATGTAGATAGCTTGAAGCCTGCGGAAGCGCTTCAGCTTCACATGGAACGTACGCCGCATATCCGTCACTCGTTCGTCACGATCAGTGGTGAGGAGGGGTCGTCCTTTCAGCTCCCTGCGAATACGATCTCTAAATGCCGTCCTCAGCTCGCAAGCTCGCGATATATGGCTAACCACTGGCACTTACTGATGATCTTCAAGCTGTATCCCCAACACCAGAAAGGCGCTCGCACTGGATTTATGCACGCTCGAGCGCCCACTTTCGACCTCCTCCAGTTCTTCCTTCGCCAATGCGAGACGTATCGCCGCCTCTCCAGACCCTACAAGAAACAGTTAGTATTCCTCGTATATCACGCCAGCAATAGACCACACTTACCACTCTTCTCGTCGTTCCATTGATAAGGATTCTTCTTCGTTCTGTCCCCAGTCCAAGTGTCGATCATCTCTTGCCATTCCGCCCTCAATGAAGCATCCAATGTCCCATCTACCTCCGCAAAAGCAGTCACCTGCCGATCCCGCTCGTCTATTGCGATCAGCAGCTTCCTCGGGAGGTTTGCTCCTGTGTTAATGGTCAATGAAGCGAATTTTAATCATGAAAATCAAATACGTACCCTGCCCCACATTTTTCTCGTGATTATGATGGTCCACTTTATCCTCCAACGCGTCCTCTCGCGCTCCGTAGTTCATTTCCTTTGTCGCCGTAGCTGCCCCATTGAAACGAGACCAGACTCGCTCCGTACCCTCACCGTCCGTTCTCCCCACGCCGTTTTGGTATGTCAAAGAATTCTCCACTTGGCAATTGCGCTCATGCGCTGTCGCATGCCACACCGGTAGCCCGAATTGTACCTTCGTTTGCTCGAAGTCGATCTGCATCGCGGGCGGAAAGTTGGTACAGCGCTTGCGAAAGTGAATTCGCCACTGGCAGGCAATGTCGTAGGCAATTGTGAGATACAATAGGGTTACCCCCATGACCGAAGCTAGTAAGATATAGTCCATATTAATATATCTGCAGAAAAAAGTCAGTAATCCCAGCCACGAAACAGACAGGATCCCTCACCGCTCGCCCTTTTGTAAATCCCCCATCCCCTGCGGCCTCACCAACTCATGCCGAGCACATACAACAGCCCCCACCCCCGAAGCTCGCAGTCCAGTCGTCAACCTCGTCTCTTTCTGTGCTAACGCGGCGAACGCGATACAAGTTGTCACCTGTGGAGTTATCAGGGCTGGCGAAAGCGCCCTTAAGGAAGACCGACATACATCTTTCTCTGGCACGTATTTTGCTATCATTTTCTTGTATCCCGCTCCTTCAACGGCGTACCCCCAGCCAGACCCCAGCGGCGGGTCATCCAAGGCGTTATGTCGAAGGCGGTTCCGTAAACGAAAGTTGGCGTCCATAGCCAATATAAGCATGAATAAAAATCTAGGCGTTTTTCAGTCGATCACGCAGATAGGAAGAGTTTCTGATACTTACTGAAACTCTGGGGCGACGTCGCGCCATCCATCCGGTAAATTGATGCCTTCCTGAGGGCAGGCCCAGCACAGTACTGCACATTCCCCCCTCGATGTAGCTTCCATCCCCCCAGAATCGTGTGCACGACCGGCTCGCTTCAATCGTTGCAAAAAAGCAAATTGGCGGCTAACGCGCCCAAACACCTTGTGGCGATCCTACAGGTAATCGCGCGTTAGAAGACAATCAAACTTGGTGTTCATTCAAGACGTACCGGTACATCCGAAAGACCAGAAGCGTCAGTAGACGATTCCATAGTCCTCATGAAGTCGAGCACCGTCAATCCACCTACAACGTTCAGAAGTCTGAAGACTTCCAGCGTTGCAAACGTAACACAGGTCGCAGGGTCCACCGTGCTAGCAGGATACCAGCCGTTCCGTAGGAGTTGCTGAAGGTTGTTGGCACGATCCGATAGGTCGCAAGCGCAGTATCGGAATTTGATTTCGTGGAGGTGGGGAAACTCGAGTACGACCATGGATCGTGGGGTTGGTGCGGGATGCGGGCAGGCATGGCCGCCATGACCAAGCTGGTAAACGACGTTGAGGGATGCCAAGTCGACACGGCTCCAAAAACCTCCTTTCCACTCCTTTCGCGGACGTTCAAGACTTCGAAAGCTGCAAAGACTTCAAAGAAACGTACCTCAATAACGTGTAGATGCAAAATCGAGTGTCGGGCGGTAACACAGCTCAGACACTGTATGTAACAGCCGCATTGCTTGCAGCGAAATCGGCGAGAGGAAGTCTCGAGCGTCTTCTTACAATCAGCGCAGACGTCCGGTCTGTCACCAGGCCCTTCGTGCCGCAGTATCTCGTCGAGAAACATGGGGGCTAAGCCGCGCCATGCCCTCATAGGGTCATCCTATAATAATCTTATTAGTCCGCTGTACGCCAGTAAATTCACCCCCAAATGAAAATACTTACTGAGCTCTCATACCTCTTTCTCTTCTCTCCAACATTATCCCCGCTCTCCTCCGCAGCTACACCTTCACCGTTGTCTGGAAGCGGAGTCCATTCACCAAGAGAGTCCAACTCATTAGGTGCTAGAGAACGAAGCTTCCGCTGAATATTGACAGTTTTGCTGAAAACGCGTCGGCCGTCCTGGGAGGAATGAAACTCCGTGTCTCTTGTCGTATCGTCTACTTTCTGCTCGTATTCCACGAAAGAGTCCTGCCGGTGAGTCCTTTTTGGCGTGCGCGTCGGTGAGCTGTTCGCAGACATGGTTAAAACCAAGAAATCAAAAGACCTACGGGAATCATATACCATCGGTTCAGACCTCACATGCAATCGATCACAGCATCGCGGACCAGGGGGGAAAAGTAGAGTTGGGCGAGCCAGCTCGCGTTGCAGAAGGTAGCGGCCAGCCACTGATTTGTTTATATCTCACGCCACCAACAAACAGCGCGCTTTCAGTACCTTCGATTGAGAATAACTAAGTACAAGAAAGTAAGTACAAGACAATGTATCTAGTGCTATTAACTACTGGATACTGGATACCTAGTATGAAAGCAATGAAAGGGACATTACGATGCGCAAGTTATAGTTCTAGGTTGATGAAAGTGAGCTTCGACTTTTGAATAACCAAGGTGCCATCGGGCGCGACGAAAGCATAAGCCTCGCGGCGCTGATGAGGACCATGCCTCCCGTCACTGCAAGTGCAGCGAACTTGACGTGTGGGGCCGTGGCCGGTGATCTACACCTGGTGTCAGTTACAAATGAGCCCAGGTAGAACGCGGGCACCTACCTCAAGATGGTGCCAGTCCGGTTCGTCGTCAGAGTTGGGGACGGGGATCAGATTAGGCATTTCGTCGGAGTCGGAGTCGGAGTCGCTCTCGACAACGGCACCAGCGTTCTCGGCACGCAGAGCGCGGAGGACACTGTCGATTACCGAGGCGGCGTTGCCCTCGGTCAGCCCCTTGAGGTCGGATGGCTGCGTCGCAAGCCAGAACGGACGGGGGAAGCGAGTGTAACCGGAGGTGTCGTCTGCAGCGTCCTCGCCGGTAGAGGAGGTGTCATCGGCGGCGGTGGAGTCATCAGCCGTGGAGGAGGCCGCAGGGGGAGCAGTAGCAGTCGTAGCAGTACATTTGGGGTCATCGCGGTTGGCGTCCTCGACCTCTTCCTCGCCCTCGGCGCTAGAGTCCCTGCAGAATACCAAATGTCAGCCAGAACAACAACGCAATGAAATAACGCAGTACTCACGTATCGTCGAGAGAGTCGCTCCCGCCAAGCAAAGTGGAGGGGCGGCGCATTACCTCCATCGCGTACACGTTCGAGAACCAGTGGCAGACCATATCATACGAGAGGTTGATGCGCGCCGAACGATCGACCGCATCCCCGCCAGTGAGGCCCGACTCGGAATGTCCGTGTGCATGGTAATCGTCGCGCACCTGGTCGAGCAAATTTTGAACTACGTAGCTGCAGGAGAGGAATTAGTCAAACGAGGAAGGCAGAGTAGGAAGACAAAGAAAACTGACCCGGGCAGACCAGCGATGCGGGTAGTGGATACGAAGTCGTACCCAAATGCTTTGAAAGCCTCGTGAAATCCGTCTAAAAAAGAGACGGCTCGTCAATATCACAACGAACGCTGAGGCTTTATAAAATACAAACCGGGCTCGAGAGACTCTGAAGCGGTAGGCGGCGGAGGCGGCGCAGGAGGCTGTTGGGCGGCAGCGACAGTGGGAGGAGGAGTCGGTGAGGGGGAGTTGGAAGACATAGCAACCCGCAACGTCTCCTGCGGCCGGCTAGCTCAGTTTTTATAAACCTCACAAGGCGAAACGAGTCGGCTTGCGTTTGGGTCGGTTCGTCACGCTAATTTGATGGCATTCAGAAAAGGCTGGGTATCCACGATCAGTCGCTAGGATATCCCCGCAAATGGAGCATGGGCCCGGTATGGGTTAGAAAACAGAAGTTACGTTGCAAAAAAGAGGATAAGTACCGTGTTCCCCCACGCGTCCAATCCGCCGCTCCCCCTCTTCGTCTAATTCCCATGCGGCGCATTATCAATCCCAACCGAGTCCCTCCCCCCCGGCGCGCCCCGATCCCCGGCAAAAAGCTTCCTCTCTACGACACTGTAGGGCTCATAGCCCAAGAGTATTTGGAGCCGCACCTCGAATTCGACCTCGCAAAACGCCTCGAGGAAGAACTTTCCGTGAACGACCCCTCGTTACCCTATGCAGGCGACCCTCTTCCCGAAGAGCTCCCACCACCTCCCGCCCCCGGCTACGCCAACGCCTCCGCCCAAACAGAAAGCCGCGTTCAACGCAGTCTCCCCCCCGACTTTCGCCAGAAAAGAAAGGCGCGCTTGGCAGCAGAGCGCGCTGCGCGCTTCACCAAGCTTTGGGCGGCTGCCACGGCGGTCAAAGACGACCATGCTACTCGTCGTGTCAACCCTCATGCCGAGATCCAGGTCAGAGACGGCGCGACCTTCGATCCAAGCCTTCTGGAGGACCGTGATTTCGCGTTGGGTGAGGTGGTGGGCACTGACTCGCGTTTCCGATTTCGCTTGATACCTTGGGCCGGTGGGTAAGTAAAATTCGTCCATTTCTGCGCTCGAGGTACTGACCATTTCATGCAGCCGACCTAGACCTGTATTTTCCAAGAAGCGTCTTGTTCTGATGCTTGGAGGTCGGACGCACACCGGCGAGTATCAACGAGATGTCCTGGACCCAGTCCTTCGGGACTGCACGCGCGAGAGAGATGCGTTCAGGGCTCGCCACCCAGATGCTACCCCGGAGTCGACGGTTTTGTCTGGCGGCATTGGAGATGGATTCAATAGACATGAGTTGCGCGTACGTCGAAATTACTAGTGGTTTTGCGTGTAATTGACTCGTGTAATAGGATAGAGCACCGGTGGTGGGTCATTTTGCGGACACGCTGGCGTTCATCGCAATCTTCTCGACGTTTGCGATGTGCAACTTGATAGGATTCGCCAATGGTAAGCGCCATCACGTCATCGGCTTATCGGATTTATCGGACTCACTCTTGCGCCTAGGTCTACTCAAATATTTCTGCCCCACCGCCTACGACACTCTAGCTGAAGACAAGAAGGACATGCTCGACCGCAATCCCCAAGCGTTCTTCCCCTGCGAGGCTAGCATCTTTTCCGCCGCCACTCTCGAACTCGGCGGCCCTCATTTCAATATTCGCGATCATAAAGGCGACCTCCGCGACCTTGAGCCTGCAGGCTGGAATATCCTCACTGCCCTGGGCAAGTACAAGTCGTTTCATGGTGGTCATGTCATCTTCTGGCAGCTTGGCCTGGTCGTACAATTCCCGCCCGGCAGCTCTATCCTCCTTCCCGCCGGTCTCATCAACTATTCGTTCGTCAAGGTCGATCCGGATGAGACTCGCTTCTCTCTGTTGCAATGGGCCGGGGGAGGCGTGCGTCGGTTTCTAGACAACGGTGGGCGCTTGGACATGGACTTTGCCGCCAAAGCCACTCCTAACGAGCATTCCGGCCGCGAGCACCGCCGTGAGGTTGCCCATGAAATTGCTATCGATGCTTTCCCCCACTCCAGCACCATGAGACCGCACGTCCGTATCTCCTTCCCTTATCCTGGCCCTAACCCTCCTAGTGCGACTCAATAAGTAATTTTCTTCACGATATTCCTTCTCGTATTCACCCCGTTTGTTTGCTATATTCTTACATATCAGTCGTACTTTATTTTCAATACAACTCATTTGCTTCCCCTCCACTGAGCTTGAATCGTAAAAGTATCAATTGAAGGCCGACGGAATACAGATGTGTTTGTAAGTAAGAATGCAAAAAAAAACGACAGCAAGTTCACAGCAGATCACAGCAACATCACCACCAACCGGTCCCAGCAATGCAACTCATGAATCCCGAGCACCCTGGCCGCTTCTCGTATCGTCATAGTCTTCCGTCGCGCTCGACGAGTCTTCTTCTGCGTAGAAATTGTCGGGTCGTTTGAAGTCCTGGCAAAGTATTCCGAGACGAGCATGATTACTGAGCAATGAGTCAAGGCGGGCCACTGCGGCGTTGTTGGAGGCTGAGGAAGCTTCTTCTGTGCGATTCCTCGTCTACGCCGCCTGCGTGATGACCGTGAGCGTGGTTCCAGAGATACAGTTTCAACGATGCTCACTCACTCTAGATAATCTCGACGATGCTTCGCCGCCCTCACCGCGTAGCCTAGTTGGATGGCCGGCGCCGCCGCACGAACCTTCGCCCGGGTTCTAAAGCCGATATCGCAGTTAAGAATGAAAGCGCGAATATTAGCTACTAGTACGCACGCTTGCATGCGTAACTTTGCTTTCTCGTTAACCTGCGACCGGTTGCTACTAAAAAAATGAGAGTTTACAGAGAAGGTGAGTATATTGGCTCACCGCTGACGATACTCCCATGCGGACTGAGCGCGCCGGTCTTGAAGCTCAGATTGAGTATACTTAGGTTTGCGTCCCATAGATGGTGACAGAGAACGGATGGTGAGAGAGAGAGGGGTAAGCGCGTGGCAGTGCTCAGAGACACTCCATTTAGGAGCGGACGATGCGCGTTGGCGCTGTGTGAGGAAAGGGAGAGGTCAGCACATGGCGCACGAGGGGAAGGGCAAAGGTATGAATGAGAACGAATGAAATTTTTGCGCACTTTTGTTGTGTATGGATCGCGAAAGAATTTCGTCGTCAGATAGTGTGAAGTCGAGTGAAAGTCGCCTGGCAGCGTCGTAAACGCACGAAGGCGTGTCTGGGGATGTGAAGGAATGGACAAGTAAGGTGATTGGGACGAGGTGCAAAGAGGGATCGAAGTAGTCACATATGTTGTGGAAGAAACTGAGATGAAAGTCGGAAGAGGTGTCTATATTTATTCGTATACTGTGGAAATGCACTAAGACAGGGCAGTTCGTCACCGAATAGCACAATGGGTCCTTGAGCACCTCGCGCATCAGAATTTTTGAGCGAAACCAAAAGAAGACATACCCAGAACCCTTCCCCCGCGATATGGATAGCCCTGGGTGAGGAAAGGGCGCAGAAATTGCTCGACAAGAGCGTTGTGTGACAAGGGTAACACCGTGACAAAGAGCCTTTGGAATCGCAAAGTCCAGCAAAATTGCAGTCTCAAGTCGCCGATTTGGTCAGGATTCCTCAGTTTCAAGCCATAAAGAAGCAGCGCAAAACATATTCATATTCAAAAAAAAGGCGGGGCACAGCAACATGGACTACAACTAATTTTTCTACGACCCGAGCAGCGGCGCACAACTACAGAACAGCAACAAATTACGCAAGACGAAGCACACGAGTATGACCGGATTCCTGGGCGTAGGCGAAAGCCGCCTCCGCGTGCGCCTGCTTGGGGAACGAGGCATACAGCGACCGGGAAACCCCGATGATATTGAGGCTGCATTCCAAATGCGACCGATACACTCCCGGGGTGAGCCCACGGCAAACGACATACCAGCGGTCGCCGGCACCAACCGCTAGGGGATTGTCGTCGGTGCTGGGCGTCGGGTCCGCAGAGGAGGAGTCGACATCGCCGTCGGGGGTGCGAACCCACCCTTTCGCGCGAGCGTAGGCGAAGGCGGCTTGGGCGGCGGAAAGGGAAGGGTATCCTTTGTGAATCGCGGGTCCATGCCCCTTGATGGCGCGAGCCACGCGTCCCCAGTCTTTCATCACGCCCACCTCACCCCCTACGAAGACGACGTACGCCTGAGAGCGGGCCTTGCGGGCACGGTGGCGGGTGCCATTCGCATAAGCCGAGCCGTCATTGTCTTGCGCCAACGCGCCGGCCTCGAGCCAAGTGACGGCTGAAACCTCAAAGTCGTCGGTGTCGACGTTGTAGCCGCGAATGGGACCACGGCGCTGAGGGGTGGGCGGCGCTGAGTGACCCGCGCGATTGACAGCCGAAGGACGAGGGGGAGAAACCGGGGGCGAAGAAGGGGGAGCCTCGATTGAACTGAGAGAACTCGCGCGATTGACGGCTGCGGGACGCGACGGCGAAGACGGAGCGGACGAGGGAGGAGGCTCAGTGGAGCTGAGGGAGCTCTCACTCTCGATGTCTGTGTATTAGATTAGATTGAAAAGAATAGACTCATTCAAAGGAAAACAAAAAATACCGGATATATCGTATAGATCGGCAGCTTGCATCCGATTCGCAAGGTCGCTGTCTGTATCGTCGTCGGCGGAGGCTGAGGCGGCGGGGGCTGGGGCGGCGGGGGCGGCGGAGGCCGTCTGCGCCATGCGATCGACGACATTCGACACGCAGCCAAGAACGATTTGACGGGCGAGATCCATATCCTCGTCGTCAGTGGGGGGGAACTGATAGTTGAAAGACGGGATTGGCGCGGCGGGAGGGTCGGTCGAGAGCCGCTGAGCGGCGGCTGTGACGCGCTCCAGAACGGGCAGAAGTTCGGACGCGAGATCGGTGAGGCCCAAGGTGTCGATCAGCTCGGCGCAATCGTCTTCATCCAAGTCCTCAAAGAGCGAGTAGAGCTCTCGAGCGGTCACGGAGGCAGAGGTAGGCGGAGGCGGCGGCGGCGGCGGAGCCGATTGTTGGGCGGCGAAGACGCGAGCGAGGCGTTCGAGGTCGTCCCAGGGTCCGCTGCGAGACGATCTTTGGGAGGGAGGCATATCGAGGACAAGGGAACAGGATGTGAAGAGGTCTGGCAAGAAAAGCGTCTGGAGACTTCCAGAAAAATGGGTCGGAAAACAAGCCCAGCTTGGATGTGACCGAGAGCATGGCGCATTAAGAAAACACGAGGACATTTCGAGCGGCGACAAGAGTCCGCCGTGCGAGAGATAGTGTCCCGATACGGTGAGATTGAGGTGGTTCAGCCTGGTTCAGCTGAGAGGAACTGGTTTGGAAGAGGTGGTGAGAACACGGTGGTGGTTCGTAACAGGGATGAAGTACCTAATTAGGAAATTTGATGTGATGGATTTCATGATGTGACTGGATACGCGACGAGATTTAGCGTCAGTTCGTTGGGGCTATCGCATAGCTGTTGCCTGGGGAGATGTCCGGATGGCGAATCCACGTGGAATAGGGAACGAAGTGACAAGGAACGCCTTTCAGCGTAGATAACTGAGACCAGGAAGGGCTTGGTAAACGATAAATAGTGGTGTGTGAATGATAGCAAACTAGGCAAGAAATCGAGAAAGTAATAAACAAAGTTGGACGAGTAGCAAGGTACCGATGGAGCGGACACGGGACGGAAGAAGATCGGAGCGGAGGAAGTTGATCCCATGGAAATGGGCACGCGGCGCTCGCGTCCGATGTCAGTTCGTTTGATTAAATCCGGATTTGTGAGTTCGCCAAGGAGATCTGCGCTCTGGAAAAGATAAATTAGCAACCTCCCTACAAAGATACAAAGCTACGGTGAATTCGTACATAGATTACAATAAAGAATCATCTTAATCACCCTGGAAGAAGGCTGGAAAGAAGAAGGCTGGAAAGAAAGGCTTTGGAGTCTGAAAGACGATGTAAGATCTATTGCGACGGGGAAACGGAACATATTACAGCGAGGTTCTAGATTTCTGATTGAAGATCCGCATCGTGTGAGGCACTGACGCGTGTACACCGTAGTCATGATTGAGGTGGACCAGCTTGAGTTGCCCGTTGGTTGCCCGTTTTGAATTTATCATTTGGTTCGTTGCGTTGTATTGGACGGCCCCAAGGCGCAAGGCAAGCTCAAGAATACTTTAACGCAGGAAAAAAGGCAGCACACAACGAGAGTATATTTTCGAGTAAAAAACAAAACGAAAAAAAACTACGCGGCGGAAACTCAGATAACAACGACGCCCCCCCAAGTCAGAGCCTTGTTGAAGGCCTCCAGCGCCTCAGCCTGGGTGTTGTACTGCTTGCGGGCGCCCTGCCCGACGCCAGCGACGGCAAAATCCGCCAAAGCGCTGAGGGTGTGATTAGCGGAGTGCCTGGGACAGTATCAAGGACTTACTACTGGTCGAAGACGCCCACGAAGCGCCCGCGAAAGACTGTGTACCACTCGGCAGCGACGGGGTCCTCGGGAATGGACTGGAGGGAAGAGCCGGGGACGACGGAAAAGATTTCGTTGGCCGAGAACGGGCCATCGGTGCCGCGAAGGAGCTTCACGAGGGGGGCGGGGAAGCCAGCGGTCTTGTCCTTGGGGGCGGGGGGAGCAGCCGGTTCCTTGGTCTCCTTGGCCTTGGGGGCAGGAGCGGGTGCCGGTGCCGGAGCAGGGGGAGGGGAAGCATAGACGACAACTGACAGATAAACAATGAAGAGATTAGTAGAGAGATAGCGGACGAGGAGGGTCGTGAAAGACGTACCAACGACAGGCTGCGCAGGGGCAGGCAAGACGGAAGGAATGCCCGGGAGCTGAATGGGCTGGGGGGCACTGGCGAAAGCAGGCTGAGGCAGAGTGGCAAAAGCAAAAGGGTAACTCATGGTGAGGAGGGAAGAGGAAGGTAGGTGAGAACAATTTGATGACGGGTCTTATACTGAATCGGCTCGAATCTTGATAAGGCAGTCAGTTCGTTTGGTCATTCGACCAAACGCTCCGTGATTGGAGGATCGCTGAGCCGTAATTTTATTCCTCTTCTTCCAGAACTTGCCAATTCCCTTGCGCGACCTGCTTCTAAGTGTCTTCGACTGTCGCGCGAGAAAATCATCGACCTAGGTGAGCGAGTGCTCATGCTGCTCGTAAAATCGCAAGCTTACCAGTATCTAGTCTTAATCCTGCGGAGTTCACCGGTCGACAGAGTGTTTCCGAGTGCGGCCCTAGAAAATAAATCGCTAGGTGAGCGAGTGTCTATTTTATGGCAATGAGCTGCAACTTACCAGGATAAGCAGACCAGAATAATCAGACGCAGAATATATTCAGTTAGAGAGGTAGGTCGTATTATTTCAGGCCTTCGAAGAAGTGAGTTGAGGCAGAAGACAGACATCATGGCAAAGAAGACGCGAAAAAACTGGAAGCGCATCGCAAAAAAGGACCGCAAAAATTTAAAGCTCTGGGCGGAAGGCGTTCGCGAGACAATTCTACGACCGCATATAGCCGCGTATACCGACGCTCTGGAGCGGGGGTGGCGCGCTGAACGAGACTACGTGAAAGACGTCTGCAATGAATTTCATGCGCTGATTTCTTGGCGCCTGCGAGACGAGGAAGAGCCTGAATTGCCATTACCAGAGTACGACCCTTGTGCGATTCCGGAGACAGAAGAGCTGAGCGACGAGGAGATGGAGGAGAAGCGAGTGCGCGTCGAGACCTTGAATGCGGTAAGTGTTGACAGTTGTGGGCGCTTGGTGGGCGCCACTGGGCGTGTGACCATTCTTTTTTTATACTTCCTCTTAACTCCCTCTCCTCTTGACTCTCCTCTTGACTCCCTCAAGTAACTGCGATGCTGACGACCTAAATCTCTCCGCAGAGAATTGGCCGCTGGCTCAAGTACCGTGCTCGACGACTCCGACGACCTCTAACTCGCGATCCCAAGAAAGACCCGTGGGCTCGACTTCTATGCAAACTCACCGGAATGAACCCACCTTCAAAAGCACGTCAAGGTTATCAGCAATACATGAATGAATCGTACGACACCATCATCGAGCCAGTGGTCCGCGCGCGCTGGAATGCACAGACTGTCGGGGAAGACGGAACCTCGCTACGGACGACAAAGCGCATCGATGCCAACTTCCGCGCAACGGTCGCTCGCGAACTCTTCAAGGAATTGCCTGAGGAAGAACAAGATGCCCTGCGAAGCCGAGCGAAGGACGAGGCGCAACGCGCAAAGGATGAGTACGCGACAAAACTGAAGGAAGGTCCTTCAAAAGATCCTGCGGAGAGACAAAAGTGAGTAATAGAGCGAATTTTTGAGCAGACACATGTCTAACGATTGTCGATGTGCAGATGTATAGACCAGCTGGGCGCGTTCATGGCGATTCTCCTGCGGGAAATCTATGAGCACACCGGCTTGGTCTCGTTCGCTGTGTTTGGAGGGCCTGTTCCTAATCACGGAGGAGAGTTGAGAACGCTAACGTATGGCGCTCCCCTTCCTCTATTCATTCAGTTTGCTAACGATTCCTTGTCTTGCGGTAGTGTCGCCCACGGGCGAGATCTCCGTCCAGGCGGAACTACGTTCCCGCTGTGGGCAAAGGCGCGCTTTGGACGAGACGTCCTTGACTTTATGAAGGAGTGGCTCAAGGGGGTATACAGTAGGTTCTATTCATTTATTCTTTACATTGCATTTGACTGATTACGGCGGCCTCTAGCTAAGCAACAATGCGAGGAGTCGGCACTTCCAGATGCTGACGACGCATTGGCGGGAGCCAAGTACCGCATCGACGACCACGAGGATCTGGGTTGGTCACGCGTGGATGGCGCGGATTCAGAGGATGACGAGGAGTCTGATTCAGAGACGTCGTCGTCGAGCGGGGACGACGATGTCGATAGCGAGATGGAGGCGGATGTTCGTGCGAAGAAGAAGTCGAAGAAGGAGAAGGGAAAACAGAAGGAGCGGCGTAAAGAGAAAAAGAGGAAGGGCGACGACGACGACGACGACGAGGGGACGGACAAGGGAAAGGGGAAAAAGCGGGAGACGGCAAAGACAAAGAAGGGGGAGGGGAGTGGCGGCAAGCGGAAGGCAAAGGAGGTCATTGGGGAGGAGGGGGTCGAATCCTCAAAGCGAAAGAAGACTGGGGACAACAGCGCGACCAAGAAGAGGAAGGCGGCCGAGCCAGCTCACGATGGGCCATCGAAGAGAGTCAAGGGTGGGGAGAAGGCAGGGGATGCAGAAGACGAGACGTCGAACCCCAGGCCCAAGCCGGTGCGGAAGCAGAAAACAGGTTAGCAATCGGGGAACGAGATGAGTTTACGACTGACGACTATGTATAGTGACTCTACCGAACACCGTCGATGGAGGTGAAGGAGGTGAGGCCGGCAGTGGTGGCTCTAACGACCCTCCGCCTGCAGCTCCGCTGGGCGACGGCAATCCCGGCCGTGGTGGCTCCAACGACCCTCCGCCTGTAGCTCCGCTGGGCGACGGCAATCCAGCGCCTCCTCAGGATCGCGCAGCCGGCGGGGGAGAACGAGCCGCCATGAACCCCCCGCCTCCTCCTTGTCCCGAGGATGCTGGCGAGTGGTTTCAGGGGGTATATGTGGAGGTCGTAGTGGAGCCCGTGGGGGACTGCTTCAACAATCTTCTTGTCGCATGGGCGGATCTGGAACGGGCGTATCTTTGGGTGAAGAAGCCTTTGACGGGTAGAAGTTCGCTGAGTGCCGCCAATCGTCCTTCACAGGTGGCGCTTTGGATTGGGGCGGGACGCGGATTGCGCGGTGGGCCCATGTCGAAGGGAGCCGGTCCTACCATCGGCAGCGTCGTCAAGTTTGAACAGAATTGGTGGGCGTGGTGGGCGAGCTTACAACCCCCTTGGCGCGTGCGCGACGCTGGCCATCCCGAGCGATTCAGTCGGGAGGAGTATGGCGCGAAGACGTCAGAGGATTGGGATACTCTGCGAGCTCCTGGACAAAACGGGATGCTCAGCGTGATTGCGACGTTGTATTGGTGGGGGGTGAAATTGAAGGATAAAGTTGACGGCGAGGAGAAGAGGAGTTGGGTCGAGGCGGTGTGCGACGTAAAATGGATGATCTTGGGACTAACCGCGATGGAAACGCGAGCAGCAGCAGCTTGATAACCCCGTCGCGTGTTGACCCCGCCCTTCAAAAATTCACGACTTGTTTCTCTTACGTGTCCCTCGGACTTGATTTCTATCTCGTAGATTGTCCTTGTACCTGAACCCGAGCTCAATTTCACGTTTGCGAGTCATGTTTTTGTAATGCTTTGTGATATTCAATTATATTTGCGACAATAATGACTTAGAGAGAAAAACTCGTGAAGAGGACAAGATTGATATACTTATAGCCTTACTCTATGCTGTGACGGCGAGAATGCGCAAGAAAGAAGAGAGTTTTTTTTGACTGAGGGTGAGGAATCTTGATTTATTTAGGCGCAAGCTCGCATCGAGTTTTGACAGTGTCGACCTTGAAGACTTGAAGTACTTCTAAGGTACATGATTGAAATACAAGTACTTAGGTAAGTTAGACCCATTCCAACTCAACAGCATCACACTCATACACCTATTACAGTCCCTCTGGTCCTTAATTGAGCTTCAACTGGTGTGACACGGAAAGTCGCAAGAGTGGGACTTGGTAGATTTGAGATTGTGGGTAAACAAGACAAACTGTGCGCACCGCCATCTGTCATTTATGTGATTCTTGTCATATCAAGAAGCAGATAAGGCAGTGATATCGGGGTGGAAATGGATCATTTAAAACAGTGATCCATCACATGCCGAGGTGGCGGCCAGAGGGGAGGTAAAAGACTTTAGGAAAGGGCTGTAGCCAGCGAGTGGCTGGCGACAGGGTGGAAGACATATTTCTCCACTGGCTGTAGGCACGTATATTAGTCTATATATTACAGCTTCGGCTCGTACTCCCCGCCTACGTTGAGGCTTCGGACAACAAGACGACGCGCGACTTTTGGGGGCCAATGTTTGCCAATTTCTGGGCGGCGTTCCCGTGGGACCTTCCTGGGGACCAAGAGCCGCCTGAGGACCTGACTGGCTACGGAAAGAGCGACGAGGACTGCAACGACGAAGAATTAGCGGTTAAATCCAAGACCATGTCTGACACAGTGGTTGTGCGTACCCAAGACTCAATTGCTTTTGTAATGTTGGGCTGATTGCTGGGCTAGAAAATCAAGAGGTGGCTGAGTTACAGGCGTCGCGCTGACGGAGGAGCAAGCCCTTTCACCAAATGGCTCTCCCAATTGCGACGCGTCGAGGAGCGCGCCCCAAAACGTTTAGCACCGTATCAAGTATACATGCAGGTGGAGGAGAACAACGACGAAATCAATAGAATCTTCAAGGAACGGTACCCTGAACAAGTGGGGAAGAACAATACAATTAAGTATCGAGGAAAGATTGCGAGGGAATTGTTTGCGGCGGAGTCGGAGGACACGCAGGAGGAGTATAAGGAGAAGGGGGAGGAGGAATACGCGGAAGCTCTGGAAGACTTCAAGAAGGGTGACGACGCGGACGTGGAGACGGAGCAAGACCCTCTGATTCAGCAGGAGTAAGTGAAAACGCTTCGCGTCAATTGTAACCTGGACTAACCTCTCTCAAAGAGCTCGCACGCGCCTTGCAGTAACTATCCAGCCTTTGATTGACGCCATACGCGCGATAACGGGCTCGCAAGTCTTGCTGGTGACTGGAGCGGTGGTGGAAGGAAAGTTTGATATTCGTACGCTGCATGCAAAGACCGGGGGACCCCAAGGGCTGGATTTTACCACTTGGGACCCGAGGGGTTACAAATTGGTGCTCGACCAATGGATGCGATACTTGATCGCTGCGTGTAAGTCCCCCTGTCAATCGTTGGGACTTGCTGACTGATTGATTGATTCTTCAAGCGCAAGACCCCGATGCGTCTGGGCCAAGGAAACCGAAGGATCCACCGCCAGCCCCGGAGTCGGCTCCAGCCGCCGCCGCCGCCGAGGACTCTGGTGCATCGTCATCCAGCCCCGACAACGCCCCTACACTACCGTCGCCATCTGCGCCGGCAGCACCATCGTCCACCCCCAGCAACCCTCCTCAAGAACCGGCAGCGCCGTCATCCACCCCCAGCAACCCTCCTCAAGAACCGGCAGCGCCGTCATCCACCCCCAGCAACCCTCCTCAAGAACCGGCAGCGCCGTCATCCACCCCCAGCAACCCTCCTCCAGAACCGTCAACGCCAGCCGCGCCGCCTGAGGCATCAACCGTCCCACCCACTACTACCGGCGACGAGCCACCCACTACCGGCGACGAGCCACCCACTACCGGCGACGAGCCACCCACTACTACCGGCGACGAGGATGAATGGGATGAGGAGGAGGAGGAGGAGGAGGAAGACCCCCTCCACGGCATCTCCGACGTTGGCTCTCCGTTGAGGCGCTCACTCAAGGGCTTGAAGCCCAAGGAGCTTGAGCTCCGTATCGCCATCCTCCGAATGAGCTCGCCGTTGGAGCTAAGGCGCGAGAATAACATAGCGATGGCGCACGAGCGTTTGGAGCAGTTGGGTTTGAAGAGCCAGATGAAGACGCTGATGAATGATATTCGTTCGGGGAGCAAGAGGAAGGCGACGGGCGACGACGATGCACGGGGTAGGAAGCGATCGAGGAGGGAGGAGGGAGATGACGACGACTATAGCGATGACGGCGACGAAGGGAGCGACGGAGGTGGGGGGGGAAATGCTCAAGGCGATGAAAGTGCCGCGAAAGACGCGGGTCCAAAAGATGTGAGGCGGACGACGCGACGAGGCGCTGGCAAGAAACGGATGGACGCGGGGAGTGGCAAAAATGGAGCATGGGCAACGCAATCGCGCGAGCTGCTGCTCAAAGAGGATGATGGCGCTAAATGGGAAGCTGGCGGCGAGAAGTGGGAGGGGATGGTTTCGAAGTGGTGGGCAAATGAGGAGGCAGCGTCGTTCACGGGGCCGGTAAGCGAATTCCGTAGAAGCATTGGGTGCGATGCTAATGAATCAATCCAAGGCCAAAGGTGTGGGCACGAAGGTGCGCCCCAAGCAAGTCGGCGCGTGGATAAAACGTGGCCGAACGGGGGGGCCCGAGCCCGCTATTGGTGATGTTTCCGCATTCTCCGTTGGGTGGTGGGTTTGGTGGGTTGAGATTAATCCCAAATGGAGGAAGAGGGTCGAAGGGGGACGGAGGCTGGCGCGGGATACCACCGCGGGCGACTGGACGGAGTTGCAGAGTCAAACGGGGCCTAACGGCTTGTTGAACGCGTTGATTTGCCTGCGTTGGTGGAAAGACGCCACGCGCGGGGAATCTGACGACTGGAACGAAGCGCTCGAGGACGTGTCGTGGGTGCTGGATAAAATGGCGTGAGTCTTCTTTCGCTGAAAGACATTTGATCCATCGCTTACCTGAGCTGATTGAATCCAAAGGGAGGCACGGAATGGAAGCCATCCCTAGACGTGGCTATGGTGGAGGTATTTCTTGGGCAAACCAGTATTGTGGGGCCGGGAGCGGGCGCGGTGGCGGGGGGCGCGGAAGCGGGACGGAACGCGTTCCCGACGCGGCACAGAGAGAGGAAGTGCGCGTGGAGGCCAAAGCTAGACTAGAAGCTGTGTGTGGTATCATCTTGAGTGTAGAAACGAATGATTTGTAGCTGCTGGAAGAGCCGGCTGGCGGTGGGCGGGAAGAGGCGGGAGGCGGCCCTAAAAATAGCTACCGGCGCTGTGGCATGAAGCCAGCCAGCAACGATGGGCGGGTCGACGCCGTTGCGCGCACATCGATGTGAGACACCAGTGTGTGGCTGGGGGGTGGGGGTGAAGGGAGGGAGCTGGATGTGGCGGCTGGCTGAGGTATACCCGATTAGGTTATGTTTTGATGATGTGATTGTTGTCGGGTAGTAAATAACCGGTCGACCGGGTGGTTTCCGAACAATATTCTATTATTATTTGACGTTCCGAACAATATTCTATTATTATTTGACGGCAAACAAAGTCCGAAGGCAACGGGGCACAAGAAACGGCGCCGCACCATCAATACCATCATTTTTCCATCACATCAGCTCCATCAAAGCTCCTCCAGGCCTTGCCGGAGCGCCGGACAGCAGTTTGGTGGCTGTGTTACCAGGTTCAGAACATTTTGTAAAACGCACCTTGCTTCGCCAACTACTTTTTGTATTATATCAACAATATGGGCTGCGAAGTCTGGCGGCTTCCTGGCGAATGCGACGAGCATAGCGTTGCTCCCGAGACGAGGGCCAGGTCGTTTCGACGGAGAACTCAGAAGGTCGAGTGGCAATTCCGTTTGGCTGAGGGCGTCACAACGCGACGCCCGTGGCGAGTAGTGGTGGTCTGGACCTCCTCCTGTGGCTCTTAGACTTCTTCGTACGGTCACCGGTGGCATTTCTTCAAGATGTTCCGAGTCCTCTTGCTGATAAGACGAGCCAGACGAGTTGCTCTTCCTGCGGCTAGAGCGTCGAATGGGAACCATCGCGGGGAGAGTAATGGAGACTTTACGTTCGTTGTGGTGCATAGGAACCCGTGAATGGTGTGACCCTTATTTTGGTTGATTCTCTCACAACGCCAAAAAAGGCAGTCCCATCAAACCCAGGTTTTGCCAATGCTGGGTTTGTATCCTTTGGAGGGAACAAACGGTGTTGCAGAATAGCTACTCATTTTCAAAATGGTGCGTTTACTTACCTTTGAATCCCTGCGATACGCTAACGTCAGACGTCTTCACCAGTCTACAAAGTCCACGCGATTCATCCCTCACGCGCCCTACAAATCTGCCGCCCGGCGCCGCCTACGAACGAGTTAGCGAGGAAGTCAAGCATACGGTACGTTAGCTGCTTACCTTTCCCAACCCTCTCTGACAGTCTTTCTTCCAGACCATAGGCCTGTATTTGACAGCGCGGATTAGTATTCGTGCAACATGATGAATGGTGAGTTGCCACACCTCCCATCCCGCCTCCGCTGACTTCTTCCACCGCGTAGTACGACCCATTGCATCCCCAACGCCATCTGCAATCAAGTCAGCGAACATTCCAACAGCATGGTGCGTTGCTACGCACTGGTTCCCCCTCACCGCTGACATTCGACGCCTTGCCAGTATGGACACCGCGACCCCAAGTCACCGCTTCGCGTACCACCTACGAAAACAAGTCAGCGGAAGCCTTTAAACGGTGAATACCACACGAATACATACCCGGTACGACAAACACTAGCCGCTGCGCGTCGAATTGGCAGATTCCGCTTGTGTCGACGTTTCGTAGTCAGTTTTCGTATGTACTTGTTAAGAGTCAAGTAATTCTACTCGTTTATACCTAGGTAGTTCATTTTAATTTCAATTTCGTTGACCCAAATCTACTTGTTAATCGACTACAAAGTACGCGACAATGCTATCTACAATATTTCCTTCATCCTGTACGCCTCTGAATCTGAAATCCGAGTGAGCGTCAAGTAGTATCAAGGAATACATTAGACGACGTACCTTGACCTCTGACCAAGTCGAGTCAAGTGCTGAACCGTCAATCTGAATGAAAGTACTCGATTCATTCAATCCAGACCTCGTTCAAAGTGAATACAACAAGTCGTACCGCGTTCCGACGCAATCAAACGACTTCAAGAGAACCTCAAGGCTCGAGGTAAATACTGTAAGATAACAAGTCAGTCAGCTACTTGACGATGTAATTCAAGTCAAAGGCAACATACCTCAACTCTGTACACCATCGAGGTGCGGTCAAGGTAGACTTCAAGTCCAAGGCAAGTTAACAACCTCGAACCAACCCGAAGCAAACGAACATACCTTCGAAATCAAACACCTCAAGCCGTTGTCTATCACTCCCACCTCGAGTCCATGCCCAAGGTTGAAGTCGATGGTACAAGGTAAGTGATACTTGGATATAATCATAAGTAAAAGTTGAATGAAGGTCAAAGGTCCGGACGTACCTGGTACTAAGAAAATAGTCCCTGATGTATAGTCGAGTCTGCCTTCAATCCAACGACCCAAGCGGCGGCTGGGTGAATACGGCGATATTCTCCCCGTCGGCGGCTAAGTGTATGAAGAGTTGATTAGTTATTTGGATAGAACTGAGCTCGACAAGCACGTACCTTGGGGTCAACTCAAGACACGAGCACGGTGGGCGTCGCTGAACAAATGTCTTGAAGCCACAGTTCGACGAACGGCGTCTGAATGAAAGAAACAAGTCAATAGTGCAACAAAGTGAATAAAGTAAACTCACCGAGGAAGGCTTTTTAGATGGCGCGGGTCTTTGAAGACGAGTCAGTAATGGCTTGATAGAGTACAAAGTTAATGATTACATACCTGTATCAGTTGACTCGAAAGTCAAGTCCATCCCGATTCCCGAGATCAACAACTCCCGGGCTGTAGAACAAGTCAAACGGTCAGTGGATTGAAAGTAAAGCAGTGAAACTGAATACAACGCACCTGAATGAACCTCATCCCAACCATTAACAAGCTGACTCTCAATCTAACCCCACCCCTTTCGTTCAACTCGACTGCCTCAAGACGAAATAAGTGGGAATTCAAATCATCGAGAGCGCACCATCGAGACGGGCATCGTGCAATCTATTAGAAAATCGAAGATCGAAACGAGTCAGTAAAAGTCAAGAATGGCATATTCAAACGGAACGCACCTTCGACTGCCCAATATCCATTCGTTCCGGCGTCATAGTTCACCGCTCGAGTTTGAAGGTCAACTCTCCAAGTCGAAAATCGAGTTAGTGAATGGAAACACTGTCTCGCTGTCTCACGTCGAAACGAATCGGTGGAGAACTCGGGAGCGGCAGTGCTGATGCGGTCGGTACCTAGCTGAGAAAGGTGAGCGTTAATTTCGACGTGTCGATACAAAAAAAAAAACTTAGCTTGCGAATCAGGGAATACGGGAGGAGAGGTTGCAACGGAAGTTTTATGTGCAGGCGAAAGTGGCGGTGATGAAGATGCGTCGGAGGTGGTGAGAGGTCTGGAACGGGACGCGGGAACACTGGACGGGTGAAAAAGAGTGTAGCTGAAAGTTTTCTGGGCACGCAGGTCGCAAGTTGATGCGGGAAAAACCCAGTCGAGTCGGCAAAGGTGCTGTCGAGAGTTTTGGCACCGAGCGGGTCGAGGTCGGACGAAGGAACGAGAAGAGTGTGGGTGAGATGGCGACATACTGGATTCTGGATCATTGAAAATCTCGGGTGTCGTGCGCGTAGCGGAAGAGGCAATGTGGGTCGTTTGTAACCGCCAAATTCTAATTGAGACGCTGAAAGCTGGCCCGGAAGCGGTTTGAAGAGCTGCGCGAGGTGAGCCGGAGACGGAATCGACAGTGTGGGAGGCGTCGGCACCTGGTAATGGAAGAAGATCGCAATAGCAGGACTCGCAGGACTCCTTTGCAACTGTTTTTGAGGGAACCTGGGAAGTCACTGTGGCTTGAATGAGTTGAGATGACGGTTGGCCAGTGAGTTTTGCAAAATTTTGAATGCATAATCTCGAGTCTTCGAGCCCCAGAGGGGTCGAGGAGGTTGATGAGGTGGTGGGCAAGGTGGGTGGGCATTTTCTCTCACGGTGGCCGGATCTCGCACCGACGTCCGGTGACACGAGGATCACACACCGAGGCGATCGTGATTCTCCTCCTCTCTCTTCGACCCCGACGTCCTCAACATCATGGAGGGTTACATTACCTGCTGGTGCAAGAATGAATGGCTGGGGACTGCTTAGCTGTAGCGGCCTGCTCAATCGTGGATGCGGCTGCTCGCTATATATGGGGCCTGGGGTTGGAAGAGCTGGTAGCGGCCTGTGCCTCCGGGCTGCGGCTTGCTCGCTCTCGGTGGTTCGAAGCTCGAAGGGCTTGTAGCGGTCTGCGCCTTCGGGCAACGACTGCTCGCTCGAAGCTTTGAAGAGTTTGCAGCAGCCTGCGCCCTTGGGCAAAGGCTGCTCGCTCTCGACGGCTGGGAGACCGTAGCGGCCTGCATCTTTGGACTGCGGCCTGCTCACTCCTGACGCTGGGAGTCGTCATACCGCCTTAATACATACCTCAAGTTTGCCGCATCTTGCGGCGCAGTCTCTTTATGCATTGGTATAGCTGTTCTTCCACCCGCGGTGAGTTATTTCTTCATTTCTCTAATTTTGTTCTACCTATCCCTCATTTTTTTGGCCTCAAATCCTCCGTTCTTCCCCACCAATGTCCTCTCTTTCTTGCGCTAGTAGGAATGCCTTGGGGGGTTTTAGCTGCCGCGGCCTGCCCATTTTTGGATGCGGCTGCTCGCTAAATGGTTGGAGCTTAACAGAGCTGGTAGGGGCCTGCGCTCTCGGGCAGCGGCTTGCTCGCTCTTCAAAGTTTCCCGAGCGTCTAGCGGCCTGCGTCTTCGGATTGCGGCTGCTCGCTCTCGATAATCTGAAGAATTCGTCAACCTGGGTGAGTTATCTCGTTTATTAACCTGCATCTGAAACGCGAAAGAACTCACCTCGAATGACCTCTAGTTAGCGTTGGTTTCTGAGCGAGCTGGCTCGGCGCAGTGCCGAGTCGACGATGTCGGTGTTATTGGTGTTGGTCTCTTTGACGAGTGCGGCAGCATCAACTGATGCGTCACAGCGGCATTTAGGGTGAACGAGGGCGCAACGCCGTGATGATGTTGGCGGAGGGGTAGAAGTCAGGATCAAGGGGCAATGGCGGCGATGAGATGGTAGGAAACCCGCTGTGGGTCATTGAGGTATGTTGGCGTGTTTTTTTTCTTTCTTCCTTGCGCGGACTTCATTCTGAATATCAATCAATATCTCTCTGGTTGCAGCTACACTGCGTGACGGTTCATGCGCGCTTGCTACAGCGTAGTGTTTCCACTCTTTTTACGTCGTCTTCTAAGCGTGATACGGACGCAAACGCAGCCCGACAACGCGTCAGGCATCTTCATCAACCACCACACCCGTGTGGTCGAGCAAATCCTATGGCACATCTCCCGTAAGCAGAGAACCACCTCCACCTCCAACGAATTTGCGGTCTATTTATCTATTTGCCCAGAATTCTGCGCGCACGTTCGACGCATCCGATTTGAATTCAAGCGTCAGTGAGGACTTGGCAACGAAGTATGTGAGAACGCATACTTTGAAAATTTTCATATTGGCGCTAATGGCTGTGTAGATTGCTTGACGCGCCAACACGTGCATACGGCGGCGGGTCAGGTTGAATGTCCACGGCGGAGCGCACCCGACATTGCTCAGTTCACTTCTTCCTAAAATCACATCAAAGGGAACTCATTTTGGACTGGATGTGAAGCAGACCGCTGGAGCGGCCTGCCCTTTTAGGTTGCAGCCTGCTCGCTGTTGACAGCTGGAAGGTCAGAAGCTGTATGAGCTTGTTAGCAGCCTGCGTCTTCGGACTGCGGTTTGCTCGCTCCTGTGGCAGATCTTCAAAGCTGAAACTTGAAGCCGTCATTCCGCCTCTCCCTCCTCCTCGCAAAGCACACCCTAAAACGTCCCAGACGACACGATGTACACCCTCGGCCTCGGATTCGCCGGTGAATGGGCGGAGTTTGTGCTTGCACGGGAGGCTACGCACGATCTCGAGACGTATGTATGATCTTCACCCGTCGCAGCGTCAATGTTTGCCTGACGTATTTATCCCTTAGATTCGCGTGAGAGCTCAAGCAACTCGGCATTCATTGGATGCCGCTGTCTGATGCAGAGAGCAGCCCGTGGGGCTACTATCGTATTCGTCGGGACGACCATCGCCTGGTTCGGACGAGTTCCGCGCCACGTCCTTCGAAGAGCAGTAGCAGGCGTTCAGCGTCTACTACCCTTCCGCCTTTCTGGGAGGTGTCGGGGCCTTCGAGGAGCCCGGCAGTGCTCTATTGTCAACGATATCTCCGTACGACAACCACCAATCGGTTTTCCGGCGCTTTAAACCTCAACCACGTCTTTCTATGGAACAGCACCGTCGAAAGGCGCCGGCAACTCAATAACGAATGAGGTCGCGCTCAGCCTCGCGGCAGACCTTTTCACTTCGCTAATCCGTTCCCCGCTCCCTCATCACCATGCGCCATCTCCCCCACCGCCGCAGCAGGGCCAGAAATCGATAGCGAGACCTCGTCAGGGGGATGCGAAAGTGATAATCCCGTAGCCCAGCGGCGTCGGGCTCAGGGGCGGGTGGTATGGAGGGGAACCGCTGGGAGTGTCACAGCTGACACATTGGAGGGGCCTGTTTTTGTGTGACGCCGGAGGCGGAGGTGTTTGTGGAGGTGACGATGGGGGAGGTGGAGTGAGAGGTAGCGCAGGTGAACCCGATTCCATTTACCTCAATCCTTCGCGTCGCCTTTTTTCGTGCCTTTTCCCTTCATATCTCAAACTCCACATACTAACACTGGATTTCCTTTGTCAGTTGTACAACGCCACGACGACGAAATCAAGTACACCAACGGCGACAACGCCAACTGACTCCGAAAAAACCCCTACTAATAGTACCATTATTCCCGCCGCCAACGCGAATGTGCTTGCTGGGTATCAGCAACATCAAGATATCTACCTGGTCCTTGTGTTTGATCTGCCGGACGGGACTCATACAAGGGGTCGCATCTCGGACTGTGCTCTGCGAGGGTGGACGATGATGAGACTTCGTTGCAGGCGGCGTGGGTTGGGTGGGCGTGGTTCGCCACTGCGAAACGGTGCGTCTATCTTACTTTTACCTTTTTTTTACCTTTTCGTTCTACTGATGCCGACGATGATCACGGAGTTTGGGCCGCAGGTACAAGCGAGCCAAGATCAACAGTATGTTTCTCTTCTTTCTGGTTTCTGGTTTATCAGTCGCGTTATCGCACATTTCTTATCTCTTGTTTATGATCTAAGTCGTTCGATGGACACATTCTCTCTGTCTCGACTCTTTCTCTTGCGTTGCTACCTATTTTTTCTTAAATTTTGTGGAAGTCGAGCCCCTGTGCTTGTTTTCATCTTTTCCTTCTCTCTGGCTTTTCTCCATCTCTCTTGCAAGATGAGTAGGGGGCCTCGTCATCCGCGTTATCGAGGCATCAATCTTTTGTTCTGATTTCTTACCCTCATCTTCCCTCGCTTCCCTTCTGTATCTAGGGCTGCTGCCACTGTCTGCTTACTGGTGCTGTCTTCTACAAATCTCGACCAATCTACTATCTTGGCCACACGCTATGTAGGACTTACCTGACAATCTCGAAAGAAATATTTCGTTTGCACATCTTTGACCAATCTTTGACTCAAGACTATCAGCTAAACCAGTCCGTACCTGCATAGCGCGGGTGTGAATTCACAGTTCCATGTAGCTCACATGTTTTGGCAGAATTGGTTTGCTTGCTAAGCGAAAAATTCTTCCCATATGTATGGCCCTGTTTGCTCAGAAACTTGCCTACGGCCAAAAAATTACCATGTTTGGAAGGTGTTCGCTTTCCTTTTTAGTGTGTTTGGTCCTATCATTTCCGTGACGTTTCCGGAGCCCGGAAATTAAACATTTACGGGCACCGGAAATGTTACGGGAATGTTCCGGAAATAGGCTATTCCCGGGGCCCGGAAATAAAAAGAATATAAACTGCATATAATGCATATCCGGGCTATTTCCGCTTTATTGACAGGGCCCGGAAATGATGCTGTGCCCCCAGTGGGTTGGTCTGCAATAGACGCGACGGGATGCGGATAAATTGCATCAGACGCACAGTAGATATGTGCTGAAGGAGGATAAGACACTCCAAATCAGCACGAGAAAAGGTTGGCCGTTCCATCAGCTCGGTACGAGCCAACGGGATAAACGATTGAAGACGTGGGCATCGTTAATCCTGTAAGGAATGACACGAATGCCATCCCTACGAGCCTGGGTATACTCGACAACGGAGAGGTCCTCCATGACAAGAGTGCCCGTCATCATTTTGAAGAAGCTGAAGTACTGAGCGATGAGAGACGACATTTTGTCTGTGTAACAGTCAAACTGGTCGAATCGTAAGCCAGGAGCACCAGAATGACTCCTACACGCACCTAGGGTGTGGGTTGCTAGTGTTTGAGTAATCGTGATAGGGCGTTGATGTGGGAGAAAGCAAGAGAAAAGTGGGCGAAAAGCGCTGCAAAACGAACATGGATCACGTGTCCCGCAGTCTAACGCACGGACCACTTACGAATTCTCCAGCAAACAAAGGCACAGGGATGCGCTGGGTCAAGGATAGTCTCGTACACACGACCTTCATGACATCCCAAATTGGGAGCCCTGTCATGAAGGTCTGGGCTGGAACCAGCCGCGGAGCAAGACATCAAGCTCTCAAAACTAGGACCCCGGCATTTTGACGCCCTGAGAGACCGGTCTTCACTGCCACTGGCAAGGACCCCGAAGGTTTGCGTCCTTTCCTATGTTGCCCAAAGGTACGCAATAAATCTGAAAATAATTGAGGGAGCTCCTACACTATATACCTCAAACATTGTCTCCAAAAATCTGCGGGAAACAGCTCAAAAGCAAACAAACAAGATCGCTCAAATCCCAGAAAATCAGAGCTTGACGTCTTGCTCCGCGGCTGGTTCCAGCCCAGACCTTCATGACAGGGCTCCCAATTTGGGATGTCATGAAGGTCGTGTGTACGAGACTAGGTCAAGGACAATAGCGGAAACGTTTTATAGGGGATCTCTCGTCATTTAGCGAAAATCCCGCTGTCCATCAACGGAACCAAATTTCCAGGTGGCGGACGCCTGATTGGGAACTATATCCGAGATAGCCGAATGATTGTGGGAAGCACCATTAACAAAGAGATAAAATGAGTTCTAATAAAGACATGGTTGAGTGGGGACACTCAATTTATGAAAAGGGGAAATGACAGACCTGGTATTGGGCTATGCCTGAATTTATTCATTTTCAGGCTAGTTACAACAGTACTATTAATAAAGTACTACAATATTCAGCAGCTGAGTCTCAATGAGGACTGGGGTCGGCCTGGGCGGTCAGTCAAAGGAGAATACACTAAGTGGGGCTTCAGGGTTCGTTTACGATGACACTGTAAAGTGCCAGAGTTATAATAAGTCGAACATGAGCTTCCGCGATAGGTATCTTACCATCCAGGAATAGGATTGGGAGCTACCTAGTGCTCCAGGAACAAAGGTGTACATGGGAGGACATTCCATTTAAGACTCATTAGAACTCGAGAGGTATTACCAGGAGCAAGAGGCTTCTGCGGAAGGTCAAGGACAGGATTATAATTCAGGAACGTCGAAGACCCAAGGGAAGAGAGTGTCCCTTACCCAAGCAATACTAGTTGGAGCAAGTAGATCATCGATTGGATAGCACAGAGGGCTATTGAATCATGGCCGGAGATATCAGTACAAACGGGCGGGGTGAATATGGCGGCACTTTGAGGCGGCACTTTGAGGCGGCACCTTGGCGGCACAACATCCATTGAGGTCGAGCTCAAGTATTAGATCGAATACACGCAGTGGTACATGTACCATTAGATAGCTAATTTAATGTTCGATATATATTGTCTGAATACCGGCTAACTACATAGGGAGAATCGGTGTCGAAGTTAAGAGAGTGGCGGCGATGGCGGCAATTTATGTAAATAATTGGCGCACGACATGGCGGCAGTGGCGGTGTGGCGGCAGTTGGAGGCGGCAGCGATGGCGGCAGTTTGTGAAAGTGCCGCCACAATTTTGTACTGGCGGCACTTTGAGAATTTGGATGGCGGCAGCTTTTGCGGCGGCAGTGTGACATAGTTGTGACACTGGCGGCAGTTTGGCGGCACTTTCAATACTGCCACCAAATTTTAGTGCTTGAGTTCAATAGCTCTAGGGATACTCTGAGAGCCATAATATCCGGTAATATTGTTCAATAATGCATATCGAGTGTTTCCATGGTGCTACATTGGATTTAGTTATCGGTTCAATTACGTACCTTTCTCCAGAGAAAGGTACGTAACACAACTCGAGCCGACTTTTCGCAGTTACTTATTGGGGGGGAATGGAATGAGAACCAGGATACCTTTAGAATATGCTGTATTTGATTGAGCCGTTGAATAACGGTGGTCCCAATACTAAGTACATTTTGCGAAGAAGTCCAGCTTTGCACCTATTTGGTTCTGACAGGTGCTGCCGGCAGCAACTTCTTTCTCCCAACGCGCACGACTGGCTTCAGGAAACCGCGTCAACTCGCTTCAATGTCAGCGTTCTCAGCGGATTCTAATGATGCCTACTATAGCATCTGCTTTTTTGTGACTCTTGTTCAACTCTTGCAAATTCACACATGTCACCGACTGTTGAATTCAAAGTCTTGCACTGTGTGATTTTGCACTTGGATGAACGGCTTTTCTACTCGATCCACCTCAGCCTCAATGATATGAAATAGCTCTTATTTATATGCATTGGCACCGTCTCTCATTGCTGCCCCTGTCTTACAATGAAACTGAAACCCTTGAACGGCAAGTTTTTATTCAATCTTCTTTTCCCGCAGATCTAACATTCAAACCGGTTCTTCAGGCAATCTCATCGGCATGGTTCGAGTCCCTATTGATGCGCTCGAGCGTCTGAGAGGGAACGATCCACCCTCTGCGACTGAAATTCCCGCCATTGACAACTCCAATGCTCCTGCTACAACTCCTGACGACACCGCTGCCGCTGCGGCGCGTCGTAAATCGAAATCAGACTTAGCAGGTTTGCCTTCATATCCTTGATATCTCACTCCTTATTACTGATGATTTGTACAAACGTAGCGCCCTCTCATAGTCCCGAGGTTATACCTGAAACACCGTTCACCTGGGATTGCTGGCCAGACGGTGATCTCCGATTTTCATTAACAGCGGAACAATTTCACGCTACTCAGGACCTGGGAACAAACTGGGTTATGGAAACAACCCGTACCAAGGGAAGCAGCCGTGCCAAGAATTGGCTGAAAGGACGGGAAACGCGGCGGCGCTGTTTGGGTGCGATCAAGTGCCAAGGACCTAATTGTTCCATGCATCTAGTTCCGGCGGCTCGCAAAATTGAGCGCTATCGCCAACTGGAAGAAAAATGCGTGGAATGCAGGTCCAAGTTAACAACCCAATCCTGCAATGTCGAAACATCGTTGTTTCAATTTGCGGAGGGGTTTGTTTTCGTCAACTATGGTGTTCATACTCACACCACATTCACTCATTCTACGGCACTCAAGCCCGATGGGTCGCTTGCATTTGCGGATTTCAATCCTCGCTTCCAAGTGCGGACTGCGGATACCTCTCCAATTGCCCCAGTTGTGGTAAGTTCTTCGCCTCAGTTGATACATGTAGAAAACATTGAGTCATACCCTAGAATAACTCAGAGTCTGACCACTCGAACGACGCAAACAACAACACGAATGAGCCGAATACTGCCTATTTGTTGTTGCCCGAGGCTCGTACATTGAGCCGACGCGGATCTTCGCCCGTGAGTTTCTTCTTTTCTTGTCGATGCATTAGAGAAAAACAAACATGATCATGCATTCTCAGCTCTCAGCTCATGCTGTAAATGAACCGGAAGGCAAAGTCATAGACCGAGACAGATACAGTGAGATTTTCGATTCATTATTGTGTTAAGACTCTCAATCAATTTCATTTTCTGTAATTCAGCGGAAGCAAATATTCCTGTGGATAGTGCTGGGGAAGAAGATGATGACCCCGAGGCCAACGCAGAGGAATCGGACTCCGACTCGTACCGTCAGAATTAGTTACAGTACATCAAACAACAAAGCCAAATAATCTACTCCTCTCTTTCCTCCTCCTTGGCAACGATGCTGGTGTGTTAGAATAACAATAACAATGCGCTACATCTGAGTATACTCCTAGGGCTTTGTCCGGCGCGTTGTACGGCCATGGCTGGAACCCGTGGGGCCTGCAGAAGTACCGATTTGTACGTCCCCCTATGCCTTCCCATGTCCGAAGGATGGGATGGCGCCAACAACGGCTCCTTGTACGTCTTTTTCGCTGAAAGAATGTAAATCAAAATTCAAGGCCGAGAACATTTTATTATTTAGTACCTGTACGCCAGATCACAGCTGCTGTTCGCCATGACAAGCCATCTCACCGGTCTGAGCGGCGTGAAAAGCGTTCAAAACCATACAACAAACCTCCCCCCAGTGCCCGATCTCCCCCTCCCCCTCCTCCTGCGCCTCCTCCTCGCTCCGATCAACCGACCGCAGAACCCGCATGGGATGGATATCCAGATGGTTCGTTTGTCGAGATATACAGTCTACAGTTCGCAGACAAAACAGGTAATCTTGCTGTCCACTGGGCAACCGGAAATCTAGGCGGTCGGGGCGGCTCGGCAGACGCCGAAAATTGGGAGGATGGCAAACTCACCAGGCGGGAGTGTCACGGTATCATTGAGTGCTCAAATTCTGAGTGCTCTATGACCGTTCGTCCCCTGAGTCGCCGCCCCAGAATCGCAGGCCAAACGGAAAAGCCATGTCGGATGCGGTGGGCAACTCGTCACGATGATTGTGGGATTATCTCGACCCTGCATACATTTGCAGGGGGTGTTCGGTATAGCAATGGCGGAACACATAATCACTCCCGTCCGACTTACCGGCTCCATTTGTCAGAGCCGAGGGCGCAGCGGTTCGGGATATTGTCACTGAGCAACCTCACACTGGTCCGACACAGCTGCTCGTCGGTCGCCACACGGCTAACGGCCCCGCCCCATCTCTCGCAACAATATCTCCCGCGCTAATTAATGTCGACCGCATCGGCTATGAGCGCAACAAACACTCCGTAAAGCACCAGGCTATGGCAGCGACCAGTTCATGAAAGGACTCTCGACTATCATTTCCGAGCATCCCGACTTCATTCGCCACTATCAATTCGACGGTGAATGCCTAATCGTTGTTGGAATGTGGGTTTTGCCTCTGACATCTCTCACTCTGATGAGTGTCACCACTTTGATCCTTTATGATCCTATCATCAATATCTGATCCTACTGATCCTATGCATCCCTTTGATCCTTTATGATCCTATCATTGATACCTGATCCTACTGATCCTATGTCCTTTGTTCTCTTTATGGTAATCCCTTGTTCCCAATTAGGTAGTCCCTTGTGCCCAATTAGGTCTTCCCCTTTATCTATCATATGTAGCATTCCCTTTGTTCATCTACCTATATATACAGCCTAGCTAGTGCCTTGAGTCCTCAGTTCTCACTGTTGACTTCAGGCAAGTATTTACTTCACACTGCAATCTACTAGAGTTCTCACTGTTGACTTCAGACCTCTGTGCTTGCCCACCTATAACTCCCACATAACCCCAATAACTAATAGTAGAGGAATAGTGTGTGCTCCCTCAATAGTTAATGGGAAAAGGCATGCCTCACAGCTAACTGCAATAAGTATGGCAATAACTTTTGAATATCTTTTGCATAAATATGGTAGGGTATGGTAGGGGGTGTGTTCTAGGCTTACTGCAATAACTTTGTTATGTTTGGCACTTGGGTGCTGCTGTTGAGTCTCAGGCTTATCTCAATAACTTTCAATAACTTTCCCACTTGTCGTGTGCGGTGGCCACCTTGTGGCCCAAAAAGGAAATTCATTCGGTAAATCATGCAAAAATAACAAAAATAGCAGTAAAAAATATGATCATACAGCGAGGTCCATGGAAGTCCGGTTCTCAGGGTCCGAAGCAAGAACAGAGAGTTGATATATCAACCCAGAGACTGCCTCTTGCTCCGCATCTTCACCTTCATCTCCAGAGTCTACGTCCTCCCACTCACCCCCTTGGGCTGGTGCCCATCGGTCACGGGACTGAACCTCATCTTCTTCCATCTCTACATCCTCCTCCGAGTTCGCTGTTGCTGCATGAGCCCCCGATTGAGATTTCTCTACTGCAACCCCGACTGACACAGAGCCGGTGAACCCAGGAGTCTTGGCCAGCTCCCAGAAACGGGACATGTGCTTGGAATCGGAACGAGCTCGATGCTGTCGATAGCGGTCAATGTGACATGCCAGGGTTGGATCAAGGGTCTTGTACTCTGCTTCCTTCTTGCGGAGGAACCAATCTTCATCGTCAATCCAAGTCACCACTCTCTTGATTTCAATGTTAAGCCTCTGGATCTCCTCTCGAGCTCGAAGAACTTGAAGTATTTATCAAGAGCCAGCCGGTATGAGAGCCGTGTCCAGGGCCGATTACGAATATTGTCGTCGGTGTCTCTGAGAATATCAAACTCAGAAAGGAATCCATAGTTCACTACCTCCTCGCTGGAGAGGGTAGGCATTGGCGGATCCATAGACAGAGCAACAGTGTTATACCGATCAATGGCATTTCGTATAGCCTTCGACCGTGCCTGGAGGGCCTTCGCAATGTGATGTCGAAGCTTGTAACCTTTAGACAAACAATCAGCATCCCACACTCAAAGTATAGCAGACCAAGAAAGAACATACCAGTATTGCCCTGCCCTGCTTTTGTCATTTCCAGAAGCCTCTCTACGATTACCACCTCTATCGCATCAACCGCCTTTTGGAATCGCATATTTGCAATGTCTTGAAGCGCCTGAGGCCATTCTGGAGACTCTGATGTCCACCTCACATCTATCGAGAGCTGGAGCTCCAAATCCTTCACCACGTCGAGATCTCGGTCGTATTGTTCCTGAGCATGCCTTCGGGCAACAGGAGAGACAGCAGCTGGATTGTAGTCTGCGTCATCAGCTGCGGCTGCCCTTTGGGCAACTCGGATATCATTGAGGCGTTTTCTATAGACAAGCACTGAGAACACGGTAAACTTCAAGGGAAGAAGAGAACGCACCGGCTGCCCTCCAGATTGATTAACTTCTGGACATACTCCATCTCTAAAGTCTCCACCCGCTTCTCGCCTGCAGATTCACCAATCCTCTCGAGGTATGACTTCTCCTCCTCCAACCACACACGAAACTCCTCATAGTTATCCACCCCCTCCTTCACCATCCACTGCTTCAGCGCTGGCTCCGTCCGGAGAATCTTGATGGCCTGACGATAGTTGTCGCACAAGAATTTGCTGAGATTCGCAGATGTCTCGAGGTCATCAATCTGTTTCATAAAAGTGGTGATTTCCTGTCGACGGTGGAACTTGCTGGCATATCGAGTACATTTGACGAGGGCATTGGAGCGGGAGAAGTAGTGTTCACAGCCCTCCAGGTCTTCCAGACCTAACCCCTTGACATATGTTGCCAAAAAGGACAGCTGGCACCGTCGATTGTGGGCATGCCCATGGAACGATCCCACCAGTGAACGGAAGCCATTAGCTTGTGCCTTCTCTGTCAGAGGGCTGTGCTTGACCGTGGTCTCGAAGCTACACCCACAGTCGTATCCAAAGACTCTCTTCCCCTTCCCAATGGACCGATTCTCCAGGCCAAACGCATCAAGGAGAGCGTCCACCATAGCCAAGGGATACTTCGTGCTGCAAAGATTATGAGCTCTCCGTATACATGTAGGTCATACTTGCACTCACAGCTCTCCACTCTTCACCATATCTTCCACAAGAAGCACAAACCCATGCCGGCAGAGGGCAAGGAAGATTCCTGTTTCGTCGAAAACTCCCCACATCTTTGATGTCACATCCTCCATCATGTTCTTCCACCGGCTGGCACACGGATTGTCCTTGTCGACCTTCGAGAATATCAGCACCCTATTTGGTCAAGCGAACTCTGAACGTACCTCAGTTGCTAGAATCTCTCCCAACCTAGTCTTTGCCCAACGATCGACCCGCTCACGGCTGAGGAAGTAATCTTCGCCACCATCCCGAGGATCCTCCCTTTCCACCGAGGGACCCAGTGTGGGCTCCTCCTCTGACCCATCCGTCTTCCTCCTCCGCAAAACCCTCTTCAGAGAATTATTCCCATCCATCGTTTTGAGAATCGCAAAGACAAGCTCCTCTTCCCCCTCCAGCTTGTACATGCACGCTGGGCAAGCATGCTTGAGCCGCCAATCTGGAGTATCCCGACCCAATGCTTCCTTGACAACTTTCTCTGTTTGTCGACGTAGCTCGAGATATAAATCATAGCAGTTCGAGAACTGCTGGCGGAGGTAAGGTCGATAGGGGACCTGGATTTCAGAAGATTAACAACCTTGTCATGAACGAACAGAATGCGAAAACTTACACTATGGAGATCACATAATGCCTTTACAAAAGGCTGAATAGCCAGCTGAGGGCATCGTATGTGGGTGACTCGATAAAGCTCTAGCGCTCGAACAGTGATGGCGACCGAGGGAGTCCAAGGCGAGCAAGGGACAAGCCCTTGAAGAAGCAGAGCCGAAGGGACCCCTACACCCCCAGCATTGAGCTCGAGGTTCACTAGATTTGATTCTGTCGAAGAATAGTTAGTAGATTCGAGAGATGAGATCAATGAGTATTTACCATACACATCTACCACAGTTATCTCATAGGTTTCCAATGCTCCAGGATTGGCGGGCTGTGGTGGGGGCGATCCCAGGTCCGAGTTTGCACAATACGACATATACGACTTTGTCATTCTATCCATCTGAGAATTCCAGTCATTGACCATATTTTTTGTTCTATCGTCTCTCGTTCTATAATCCATACGCCTGAATATCATCTCATGTCAGTGCCTCCAAATATTTGAAGCGTGAAGAGAAACACACACCTTCTTCCCGACCTAACTTCCTCCTCCAATCCCTGCTGAAATGTCTCAATGAACTCCCCCCCACCGTGGCTGATCTCAATTTGGGTGGCCCCACTAATTACATCCCGCATCTCAATGAAGGAAGAATTTTCATTCCCCTCATCCCCACTCTCCCGCTCCTCTGGAAACACTCGAAGAGTTCTGAAATTTTCCAGGTGTTCTTCAGACATGCCTGACTCATAGTTGAGCACAATCAAATATTCTTCTGTAAGGCCTTTACCATCTACCCGGTCCTGCAAATCTTGAGCCGCCGTTCTTCGATATCGATCTTGACCAGCACGAGTTAACGTTTGGACACCTGAGCCACCAGAGTTGCCTTGAGAGGGACCAGGAGTACGTCGACCTAGCAGAATAACTTTCTTAGAGGTGGAGGAGAGTCGAGGCTTTGATGATTTTCTCATTATAATGCAGCAGGTAAGCTATAGATGATCGTGTGGACTTGTCGTTTCTGGGCCAAACGTGTGTCACGTGATCACATGACTATCATGTGACCAATGCCAGCACTGTTTCCTCTCTCCTCATCTCCCTGCTCTCCAGACGTGTTCCAGCCTCTCAATACTTCTCAGGAAAGGTCACCCACAACTCAACCTTCACATTTAGGGTCAAATAAGCTGGAAAAGGCCAATATGTTAGGTGAATATTCCATTTTGCTTTGATTTCCTTTTTTCTTCTTCTCCAAGGCTTGCAATGAGATCCAACCATGGAACTTCTGCGCAAAAATGCCCTAAATTCTTTGTTTCTATTCCCTTTCAAGCTGTGAGCCGCCAGTAGTTGAGATCCGACCCTGGAACTTCAAAACTGCATCTGCTTTTTGTTATTATTTTTATCTTGTTACTTTGACGCGTTTTTTCGTGTTTTTTTGTCCTTATTATGCTGATACACCCACACAGGCCTTGCCAGACGGACTCTTAGAAGTGGCAAAGAGTTTTCCTTCTATGATCTTGCTCTGGGGAACCCGATTCAGCCACCTGAATATTTCGACTTGGCACATTGTCTGAAAGATCGGCTCGAGGAACTGGACCTTCATCCAGTCCAGGATGAACTTGACGACATCATCCCCTCCCTCCCTCCCTTGTCCTCTGCCAATGCCCCCCCCAACCCGCGTCCCTTTTTCTGGTGTGCACCTCGACCACCCTCCAAACTCGGCAAAGAGCCACTCACCTCGATGGATCGGAAGAAGCTAGGCAGTAAGCAACGACGTCGGAAATCTCGAGCCGCTGCTAGTATCGCCTCAGACGACCCTGCTGTCAAGGGCATTCACCGACGACGCGAAGCGGAGGCTGAGGAGAATGCTCTGCTCGTCGACGTTGATGCAGAGGTGCTTCCCCACTCTTTACCCGGATGGATCGGCAAACTACAGGCTGAGGATGGCTCCGAATCCCCTCATGTATATCGTCCCGACGTCTCTCTTCCAGCTGGCATTGCTCCAACGTTTTACACCCAGGAGGAGATTGACGCGCTCACCGGTACGGAGAATTTTGCATATATAAACTAGCTTGGCATGTAGGTCCTACTCAACACCTCCATTGTAGCATGCTCACCTACTTCCAGATTGTCTATTCCTATCATCGACTCCCGACGACGCATCATTGCGTTGCTTGGAGGCAAACCAAAGGATCTCGAAGGGTGGCAGCGAGTAACCGACGGTGCTGCTAAACTGCTCGATGACGCGCTACCCGCGGCCACCTTCCCTGCCGACCGATTCACCCATCGACGAGCCCACCCGAACACCCCATATCCCACAATCTCACGAGGCGTCTCATATGGTGGGGGCCAAGTGGTATGCCGTCCTTCCTCTCCCTTGTTCATCGTATCTTATACCTCGTCTAGGCACCCGGAGAGCTCTGCAACAACAAAACAAATACCGAGGTTTCCGACGAGCTCCTCCAGCATGAGTTTTTTCAGCGGATATCTGGCTTTTCAAATTGCGAGTTTTCTCACCTTATTCCTCGTATCGACTGCTGACGATTCTCCAGGTCTCTTTCGTGTCTTTGCCCCTGCCCTCTACAGCTTCTACATGGTACAGCTCGGCCTCCTTGCTGCGTGGAATTCGGCTCTTCAGTGGCCATTCCCACGGAGTATCTTTGCCGCTGTCACCTTCAATTTTGGACCTCGAGCCAGCACCAAACGTCATCTTGACTTTGGAAATCTGGCATGGGGCTGGTGCTCCATTACCTCCCTTGGCTGGTTCAATCCAGACAAGGGCGGTCATCTGGTTTTATGGGACTTGAAGCTTGTGATACGATTCCCTCCCGGATCCACTATCTTGATCCCCTCAGCAATCATCCGACATTCGAACGTTCCGGTGCAGCGTGATGAAAAGCGATTCTCTGTGACCATGTACACTGCGGGAGGCCTGTTCCGCTGGGTAGCTAATGGCTTCCAGACGGACGCGTCGTTTGAGTCGTCAGCGACCAAGGACCAGAAAGCAGCCAAGAGTGCGGAAGCCAAGACAAGGTGGCAGCGGGGAGTTGATATGTTTCGTATGATTGTTTAGACCCCTTGCGTACATCTTTACAAGTATATAGCTAGAGTTTTCTTCTTTGAATGACTTCGACTTGAATTTTGGTCGACAATCTCCGAGTAAATCCGAATAAATCCCACTCACCGAAGAACACCGAAAAATGTCTTGAGACCCACTTTTCATGGTCTTTACAGCAAAAGGAAAGGTAATATTTTCCCCCAAGGTCTACTCTGCTCTGTCTTGATGATCTGAGAAAAAGAATGTGAGAGAGCAAGTAATTTCAAAGAGATATGAATTTATTTATGTTGATCGCGAACGCACGAAATATTACGGCCTTGTGCTTGATTGGATTTGTATGCACGTCACACACTTCTGTCTACGACTTCATTCGACGACTTTAGGCACGAATGGCAAAGACCCGTTTGCAAACTGTTCGTCGACGCAGGGCTCTCCAGAAATATCAAGAGAGGTATGTACACCGCTCTTCTACCTTCAATCTGAATACTGACCGCTAAAAGTCACTCGGAAATGCTTCGAGACAAGGCTCGCATCCGAATGCAAAAGTTATCAATTTCACCAATCCTCCACCCATTCTCACACCGCCCATAGACTTCGAGAGACACGTCGAGTGCATTTCCCTGAGAAATTCCTCATGGATCGAGATCGCGCTGCTGTAGAAGGGGTTTATTATCGCGGCAAGTGGTTTTTTTTTTGCCTACTGCCAACACTAACTAATTGTGTAGCAAGCGACAACAGTTTGTTTAGTCTGCTGCGCTACAAGGTTTGATTTAATCCGTGCAAAATACAGGAGGTACATTCAAAAGTTCGGCTACAATTCATTTCAAGATCTGTACAAGCCTCTTCTGGATTACTTCGGGCTCCAACATCTGTCTCGGGTTACGATCGTGGAGGAGACCATTTCAGTTCGCAAGAAAGACTTCAAATTGGTGATTAACAAGGTGATCCAAGAGGCAAGGGATCGATGGTACAGCGGGAAACATGTTAAAGTCGTACTTACCGATGAGTTGCTGGATTCCATGTAGTTGCCTTTTTGAACACTCTAGACCTTCGAATGTTGAAGATGACCTTCGATTGTTGGCGGAAAACAGCTTCGATTCACACAAACAGACGTGGAACTCCGGATTTACCCCAGTTTCACCCTTATTTCAGCCTGAACTTTGTTGATAGCAGAGCCCCACCTCAAACAAGCCCCTGTCAACCTTCAACGAACTCAAACGAGCTCAAACGAAGACGAATTAGACGATATAACTCGAGAAACGGTGTTTTAGTCATCACTTTTGACTAAGCATATGTTTCGATTTGAAGCGAATTTGAGTGTCGACTTTGACGACAGTGTATTCATTGAACAAGACGCCGAACACACCTCAAACGAACTCTAGAAACTCGAAATCAAGAAACAAATGTGAAGAAAACTTGTGTGAGTAATCATGCTTGACTAAACATGTTATGTGACGATGTGACGTCCCTTTGTTCTTTTCTCTCCTTTCTCGAGTCGCTCCCTCCTCACTCTCAGCTCACCAACATGCCCATGCACTGCGCCAAGGCACCCTGCAAGGCTAGGGTCTTCGTCTCCTACAACTTCGACGCCGCGCGAAAGCGCTATTACTTTGTGATCACCCGGGGGGAACATGCAGGCATTTACACCCTCCTGTGCGTCCACTTGCCTTGTTTTTTTGGCCCTGTTATACTAACTCTCTTTTCTTTCTCTTTTCTTATAGCTCTGCTGCTACTGGCCGTCTTCCGGAAGACGGAACTTTTCAAATTTTTCGGCTCAATTCTATCAACTTGGCGATTCGTTTTTGGTGGGAAACATGTCGCAAGGACCATCGTCCTACTTGTGACCTCGCTCAACTTGCAGCACATGACCGCCTCCTTGCCCGCCAGCTTGCCAAACTCGACGATGCCTGACGAGGAAGACAACGAGATGCAAGACGTCTTTTCGTCGACTGACGACGAACGAGCTGGCACACCACACCGACACGTCGAACTCGTCAAGAACCCCGAGATCAACGCTCTCTACAACCCCGAGGGTAGGGTTCCGACGCCCCCGACACCGCGCCCCCTTGACGTGATTGCTGCCAACCGGCGCGGGGTTGACATCAACCTCGAACCTCTCACCTCGAAGCTCCCCACAACCGCTCGCTCGCGCCGCTATGGCAAGCACAAATCGGCATCGAAAACCCCGTCCGCTCAATCAACTCGAGCCCCGATGAAACGAAGCCGGTCTTCCACCCCCAAACTCAGTCTCTTTGCGGATCTCCCGGACTCAGACTCTAATCCGCCCTCTCCCCACAAGATGGAGCCCGACGCTGACGCTGACGAGCCTCCCCTTCGGTGATGAGCGCCACAATCTCGTCTGTCTCCACCTTGACCGTGATTCCAGTGACGATGAGCGCGACGTTTGGTACTTCAATCGCAACACGAAGACCATTCATCGTAAGGCGTACGTTCTTATTTTCTTGTTATGATTGCTTCTGACTTTTCGTTTTACCAGAGACCGAGCGATGAAGGCGATGGCTCGTGACCATGAAGTCAGTGTGGTGACAACTGCACGGGAACTGAAGGCAGCCCGGCTAGCAGGCGGGAAGATGGAAGTGGAGCACGGGGGCGAAAGGGTAGCGGGCAGCAGCAGCGCGGCAGAGAGAGTCTATATTCTCCAACTGGTCCAGTGACTCCAAGGCTAAACTCAAAGCCAAGGGTGTCTGGTCTTACTGTCTGCCTGCAGCTTCTGATGCAGAGATTAACACAGAGGCTAGAGACAGATGCTCTGGTCTCTTGTGGCAGATGTTGGGTGATGATGTCAAGCCTCTTGTTAAGGAACATGAGGATGCTCTCTTTGGACAGCTTTGGAACAGCGCTTTTCCCCTAGAAAGGCAGGTGCTTGTTTCACTGCTTACCGCACTCTCACCTCTATTCGTCTTGGTGAGGGTGAGAGCTTAATCTCTTTGGTTGGTCGCACTGCTACTGCCATGAGAGCGCTCAAAGAGTCTCGCACCAAGGACTTCACTCTGGACAATGCAGATGCAGAGTTGCATGCCATGGTCCTCCTTATGGCTCTCCCTGATGAAGGGTGCTTTGCTATCCTTAAGGCGCCCTTTGAACAATCCCCTGATGATCTAAAGTCGAACTTGCCTATACCAATGACCAGGCATTCAGATCTGCTAATCAGGGAGATGCCAACCAGAATCCTCTCTCTGGTCTGGCCATGGCTGCATCCGCCTCTGCTCCTGCTGCTGCACCACCTCCCGCACCTGCTGCGACTTCGGTCTGCCCAGGGTGTGGGAAACCAGGCCACTATCTCAATCGCCGCTTCAAGTTCCTTGAACTTATTGGAAAGAAGCAACCTGGTGGTGGTCCAAATGCAACGTCCCAAGTGGCCTCTAATGCAAGTCTTCTAACTACCTCCACTTCATCTTTTGCTGATAAACGATGGAACTCAGACTCATGCGCCACATCGCACATGACCCATCAACGTGGGCTTCTGCTGAACGCCGTTCCGCACAGGGTTCCCATCCAAGTCGCAAATGGAGTTGTAGTGTACTCTGAATTAAAAGGAGAGATCTTGCTTAAGCCACTTATACATGGACGTAGTAGCAAGCATGTAATTCTCACAAATGTCTTGTATGTTCCCAATCTATCTCATAATCTCGTCTCTACCGCCTATCTATCTCGTGTTCATGGCTACTCTATTCTCATGGAGCAGAACACTATCTGTTTTGTTAAGGATGGTGAAACATTCTTTGAAGCGGATATTGACGAGGGGAACCAAGCATTTGTGAGAGAAGTGCCTTCTGATTCTGTTTCAGCTTTGGCTGCAGTTGGGACTTTGCCTCTTGATCTGGAACTGTTGCATCGTCGACTTGGGCATCATAATGACACCCAGAAGATCTTGAGCAAGAATCTGGTTACTGGTGCGAAGCTTACTTCAAATCAGAAGCCAGATCCTATCTGTGAGCCTTGCCTTGCTGGCAAGCTGAATGCGGCTCCATTTCCTTCCACCGGTCATCGTGCATCTGCACCTCTTGAATTAATACACTCTGATCTGAAGCAGTACAAGGTGTTCACCCGTGAGGGGTGGAGGCATCTTTGTTGATGATCACACAAGCTTCAAAATGTGTATGCACATGAAGCGCAAGAGTGGTGCGCTCAATGCATTCAAAGTGTTCAAAGCCTATGCTGAGAATCACTTTGGTTGCAAAATCAAAGAGTTTCAAGAGGATGAAGGTGGGGAGTACATGTCTCTAGAGTTTGAGGATTTCCTTACCTCTTGTGGCATTGTGCGCCGTCATTCGACAAGGAATAGACCGCAGCAGAACGGGACAGCAGAGCGTGCTAATCGCACGATAGATGAGCACACTACGGCTATGCTACATGAAGCTAATCTGCCGCCTTCTTTCAAAGCGCTTGCAGTTGCGGCTTATGTTCATGTTAGCAATATGCATCCCTCAACTCATATCCCTGGAGATACTACTCCGTGGTTCAAGCGTAAGCCTGATGTGTCACACCTTAGGGTGTGGGGTTATCATGCACCACCTCCTGCTCCACCTCCCAATCCCCCAAATCCAAATCCTCCTCCTTCCAATCACAGTTCTCGTTCGCCTTCACCTCCACCTCCTCCTAATGACCCTCCTCAGCAGCAATCACCACCTCCATCTCCTATTGGAATCGCTGCACGTCGGCGGTACCATGGTCAAACCACTGCACACAAGCCTGCTGCTGAGTGGTGGAAAGTCAACCAACCTCCTGGGCCAGTTGAGCCCGCTCCTGCTAATGCGCCTGTTGCGCCAGCAGAGCTGGCTCCTGCTCAAGAGGATGAGGAGAGTGATGATGAGTTGCTTCTCAAAGCGCTTATTGTTGCTCATGAAGGCGATCCTTTGGATTTTCTCCCCTACTGTAAAACCTGCCACACTCCGCATTGTCCTTGCACTGGCTGCACAGCACGACCTCAAACTTCGTTCCATTGACTTCTCATCTGCTTACCTGAATGGTCACTTGGAGGAGGACGTCTATATGACTCAGCCACCAGGTTTTCCTCAGGGACGGCATGACCAGCTTCGTCGCACCATCTATGGTATGAGGCAAGCTGGCCGTGAATGGTACAAGGTCCTGTGTGCAAAGCTGGTTAAGATGGGCTTCACATGTCGTCTAGTCTGACCGCTCTTGCTTCGTCTTCGCTAGAGGCTTGACGCTCATCATTCCTATCTATGTTGATGACAGCACCATCGCTGCTAAAGATGATGCTGAAATTGACAAGGTCATTGAAGAGCTCTCTAAAGAGTTCAAGCTCAAAGATCTTGGTCCCACAGAGTGGTTGTTGGGTATCAAGAGAGCGTGACCCTCAGACTGGAGCCATTACCCTATCTCAGCGCCAGTATGCTCTGGACATGCTTGAGGACTTCCACATGTCGGACTGTCATCCGGTTTCGACGCCAATGCTCCCTGGTCTAGTTTTGACCAAGGAGATGGGCGCCAAGTCAGATGAGGAAGCCAAGAAGTACCACGGCATCTACATCTCTGCCGTTGGTCGCCTCATCTATTTGGCTACTCAAACGCGTCCTGACTTGTCCTATGTCGTTGGAGTTCTTGCACGGTTCAATTCCAATCCTGGTGAACTCCACTGGAAGGCTGTCAAGCATGTGTTCCGTTACATCAAAGGAACACTTGATTATGGCATTACCTATACAAAATCACCTCAGCCCGTTCCTCCCATCACTTATGCTGATGCCAATCATGGCGGTTGCCCAGACACTGGCAAAAGCACTGGAGGTTACGTGGTAATGATGTGTGGAGGACCAGTGAGCTGGAGGAGCAAGTTGCAATCCACTGTCTCTCTTTCTACTACTACTGAGGCAGAATATCTTGCTGCGTTGGAAGCTGGGAAGGAGATCAAGCGGGTGCGCAATCTGCTCCATGAACTGGGCTATGGAGTGTCTGGCCCTTCCCTTCTCCTCATGGACAACCAGTCTGCAATCCAGGTTGCTAAAAATCCTGAGCACCATGGTATGAAGCACTTGGACTTGGCCTTTTACTGGCTCAGAGATCAAGTTGCCAAACGGTTCATCTCTGTGGACTATGTTCCTACTGGAGATCAACTTGCAGATATCCTAACTAAGCTTGCACGTCCTATTGTGGAAATTGCGTGGTCTGATAGGATCACGGGGGAGATGAGCGAGACTTGTCTCGTCACGGGGGAGTGTTGGAATGTGGGTTTTGCCTCTGACATCTCTCACTCTGATGAGTGTCACCACTTTGATCCTTTATGATCCTATCATCAATATCTGATCCTACTGATCCTATGCATCCCTTTGATCCTTTATGATCCTATCATTGATACCTGATCCTACTGATCCTATGTCCTTTGTTCTCTTTATGGTAATCCCCTTGTTCCCAATTAGGTCTTCCCTTTCATCTACCATATGTAGCATTCCCTTTGTATCTACCTATATATACAGCCTAGCTAGTGCCTTGAGTCCTCAGTTCTCACTGTTGACTTCAGGCAAGTATTTACTTCACATTGCAATCTACTAGAGTTCTCACTGTTGACTTCAGACCTCTGTGCTTGCTTGTTCAACATCGTCATCCAGACGTCTTTCATGCGTGCCCATCTCGTGAAAACCACCATCAGATGCAGTCAACGGTATTGTCTCCGACGCCGCACATGACATCTGGCGAGACAAGAAGGCCTTACTCCTTGTTAGCTCCACCTACGAGGCGAAGTTTCTTCACTGCTGGATCCCTGCCCTCATCTCCTATTCGGAGGGTGGCTCAGCTCAGCACTACCGCGTCCATTTCTGCCAGCCGTTCAAGAGAGATGTTCGCAAATCTCAGTTCTGCCCAGTCTTCCTTATTTTCTGTATGGCGCGCGTGCTTTTAGATTATAGACTTCAGCGGAGCTGAGCACCATATGGTTTCATACTCGCATTCATTGATTTTTGGAGAGAGCAGTCCCCGAATGCGCGTTCGGTCCAGGAACTAGAAACGACGGGTCAAACTTTGCTCTGCTCAAAGGCTGCGAGCAACACTACCGAAGCCAAGTCGCACGCATCAAGAAAATCAGCGCAGTTGTCCCACCCGAACTTGCGGACACATTTGACAATCGTGCCATCGGGCTGCTACGCTGCGAGAATATAGCCGAGTTCGAACTGCAGGCGGAGAGGCTCATCGCTGACTTCCCTCCATGGATGCGGTGGTGGATGTACCCGCCCCATTCCCATATGCTCTTCCCCGGGCTCAAGGTCATGAAGGCCGCGCTGTGGCATTCAATGCCCAACACGACAAACACTCAGGAGGCCGGCCATTCTAAACTCTTGAAACTCGTCCCAAAGAAGATGGCAGTTCTTGATGGCTTGAAAGAACTGTTACTGTACGTTGAGCACTACAAGATTCAATACGATGTGGCGAGTCGTAAGTCTCAAATCACCCGCATCAGCATCATCTCTCTCCCCCTTGCCTTGTGCTCACTCTCCCTTTTTAGATGGCGTCAAAATACACTACGCCGGGAATATTGGAAAACGACGAAGGACCTTATTGGTCGCACCAAAGGCAACCGTGTCCCGGAAACCTCAAAGAGTGCACATGACGATCATCGACCACCCGATACTGCAAAGGCTTTGGTTCGCTCCACTCCCGCAACGCCTGCGAAAGGGGCGCGCACAGGCGTGATAACTCCACTCTCGTTCGAGGGTGGATACAAATGGGACAGGAACTCGTGCTGGCTCGATGCTTCTTTGACAGCCATTTTCCCCGCTGTGTCGCAAGATTATGCCAATATCATCGAGCCTTTCTTTGGCATTGTTCCGAATCAACATCCTCTACAAGATCTTCGCCAGCACATTCACACCCGCCTCAATACCGACCTGCGCGACTTCAAGGAGGGCGGCTACACGATCTTAGCGTTACAGCGAAACGCACTCCGAGAGAAGCTAGTAGGTCTTGGAGGGTATCCAGTCACCTCTATTTCCGCATTTCAGAGTGTCTTTGTACGTTTGCTCCACTGCTTTTATATTCTTTACATACTCACACCGCACAATCTTAGGACTGGATTCGTTTCATTACTCGCCCTCCCGATCGAAGGCAGCCTCCACCCGTAAACCTCGAACGCGCCATTTGTTATTTTGGCTCTTACAGTGTTGTCTTCAAGAGCTGCGATGGCACTGATCACGACCACTTTCAACTCGAGCGAATCAAGTGGAGAAAGCTGTTTGTTGTTTCTCCAGAGCTATGCCGCTGGTACAGAGGCAGCTTGCGCGACTGGTTCTTCGATCTCATGAAGCCGGACAAAGCAGGCCATCCAGTACGAGGTCTTTCTCAACATCCCAAACGCGCTCGTGATCGAGTTTCACGGCGTTGAGGATGGAGATCCTTGGGATATTCCCAAGACCCTTTATCCGTGTCGAGGTGACTCAAGTACAGTGTCGTCGGAAAAGCGTGTCTTTGACCATGATGGTGAAAAACACAATGGTCATGCTGTCCGCCGCGATGGTGCCCTTAAAGGGCTCTTGCATGGCGTCAGCAATCGGCTGCATGATTTGCCCGCTGGATTTGTTTTGCGAGCAGTTGTGTATCACCTTGAGGGCGGCGAGGAAGCAGGTAAATATTTCCGAAACTCCCAGATGGAGAGAGCGGAGAAGAATCTTTTTCTGCGTTTCAAAACACGGTCTAGCAGCCACACTGGTATTCCGACCTCGTGCGACCTCAATCGTTCTGACGTTGAGGTGGTACCCAACGGGGACCGGTGGTGGCTTGTGGATGGGAAGTCGTCATCCACGGATTATCGTGCTACAACTTCGCGCTCTCCCAAGAAGCGTGCTCGTGTTGCGCTTAACCCTATCATCCCCAAACCCGAACTTTCATTGATCTTTCTGACTCCGACTCTGCCCCATCTGCATCCTCTGTCAGTTTACCACCTATCGAGACGATCGTCCGCTTCTTTGGCAATGGGAATGGCCCACCCATTGCGCTGCAAGCCATGTGGGGCCAATGGTGATGCGAAGGATTGTCTGGTAGTGGTGGACTGTGCGACCTGTGGGTTTTGGTCCCATATCAGCTGTGTCTTACCAGAGGGTACTGCGGGAGGACTCGAGTTTACCTGTGATTTCTGTGTTCCCCCAGCGGTGGAGATGGACACTGACATGCCATCCCCCGACCACCCTCTTTTTTTGACCTCGTATTCAGATGACGACGGCGACGACTTTGATATGCTCTTTGATTCCACGGACGGAGATGAAGAGGAGATCATCGCACCTGTGGCCCTACCGGTCGTCGTAGTATCCGATGACGATTGCAAAGTTTCAACTCGGATTCGCTGCCAAGGCTGCACAATGGCGTCTGTAGAGAAGGCTGACCGTCGGGAATTGGTGCAGTGCAAGCAATGCAAGGGATGGGCGCACATCAACTGTCTCCACGACTATTTCAGTGGTACCACCGATTACAAGAGCCCTTTGGTGGCCTTTACATGCGACTATTGCCAGTTGTAAGTTCTTGATTTTGTTGCAACCAACTTCAACTGATTTTTATTCCAGATTCGCGCCGGGAAAGCTTGTCCTTATACCTGCTGCTGGCAATTCTTCATGGGATGCTTCCGAAACGAAATGGTTTCCAGCAATCTTCGTCCAGAGGCATGGCCGGCGCGAGAGATTGAACTCTGAGTTCGAATTTCGCTGGCTAAACTGCGTTGAAAACCCACCTTATGAAGATGTACGGAAAGCGAAGAACGACGAAACGACCCGTCTCACATTCTTCCGTTCTCGCACGCACATCTTGCGTGTGAAAGAGTTCTTGCATGCGGACAAATTAATCGAAGCACAGGTATGTTTTGCTTTCAGACCCTTACTATTTGAAAGATCACTCACCGATAATGCCAGCTCCCCAATATTGTGCTGCCTCGGTATATGGATGATAACTATGACCATGTTGACGCAGAACTGGAACAGGTTTTCGATGCTGTGGTTGAGCCCATCACCCAACTTCTCTTGGATTACGATGAGGCACACCACCCGGTCATCTCGAGCTTCAAGCAATTGCTCGAACCAGAACCAGCAGAAGAAAACGACAACGACGAAACACGGAAGAAACCTAGCCCCTCCCTGAGCGCTGCGAACTGGTTGGGCGCGAACGGAATGGACCCCACTCCCGAACTTAGCGTGCTCATGACACATGCTTTGGCTCGCTTGATGGAGGCTCCGAAACTGATGGAAAATTTGTCGGAGGATGAGCAAACAGCCCGAGTATGCAGCGTCGGTGCGGTGTTGCTGCAACTCTTGGCGATCCAGCGCGAGTTGAATGAGCCATTCAATCTCAATGGTGATTTATTCTTGGACATCACTCGGGACAGGGTTGTTGTGCACGAGAAGTTTCAAGGTCTTGCAGCCTTGGATCTCATGCTCACCGAACTCTGGGATGTTCGTCATGGCATTGCAACCTTGATGAACTTCAAGAAGAATCATACTGTATGGATCGAGGATCACCCCCCTCTCTTCCAGCGAATTGCTCCGTCGCAATTTCATCCATCACCCGCCATTTCAGTGGTCTTACGGTCGAAAAAACGCGCGAGGAAAGGGTTGATGGCTCGCGAACCTGGAGTCACAATTGTTTCTCCACGGAAATTACGGAAATTGCGCTCCGGTTCCATTCTTCTATGATATCAAGATAGTAGTACTGGAACTATACCTGTTGTAGAAGTTTGAGATAGAGATAAAAAGTTTTGCAGCAGGCAGAAACAACGAAACAAACTCGGGTCGAAGTTAGGTGTAACAGAGCTAACAGAGTCACATTGTGACAACAGTGCGAGGTTTTGTGTATGAAGTATGGTAGGGCTCAGAATGTTTGTTTTAGGTATATAAACATAATGTACTCTCCCAAATTCCTTAGCTATGACACCCCCACTGACCTTTCTGACCTCTCTCTTGCGCATTGATGTCACTAAGTCACAAAGGTCACACTGAGGCGGCGGAAAAACTCGAGTATTCAGTCAGAATGAGAAACAGCTAGTTCAGAACACAGTATTAATAACAAATAGCTAGAGAAAAGGATGTAATGAGATACAATAGACTAGTGATGTAAATGTACAGTAGCTAACTAAATATTCTGAAGTGCAAGTCTCTGGTCCGCATTCAAACGGCGCTTCTTCGGCTTTGGTGGCTCATGTTCTGCCTCTGCCCCTGCCTCCATTTTCTCTTCACTTGCCCGTTGATAGCCTGCCCGAAGGGTGGAGAGTTTCTTTGCCAAAGCCTTGTTTTCCTTGGCAGTGCGTTTGCGCTTGCGTGTGCCAGGGGCTTCGAGCTTCGTGGTGATTTGGTTGAGACCCCTCAGGACACGCTCTTCGAAGTGCTGGGGAATGGAGAGATCCCCCTTGCAGACGGCGAGACTGAGAGGGTGAAGTGAGTGGATGAATTGAATTAAAATGCGAGGGGAAACTTACACAGATGAGGTCCCGATGGCGACCATATGTCCGTTTCCGCAATACTCGAGAGGACCGATGGACACACCTTGAGTGTTTTGGACTTTCCAGCTAAACAAGAGAGAGTTCCTTGCATCACCAGATAGCTCGGTGATGTTGGGCACTCGTTTATGATGACTAGAAGATAAGTGAGTGAGGAAACAGATAGAGAGAAGGAGAGACGAACACAGGATTGCTGCTCCAGTGCAGAGTTTGAGGAAAGTTGCGGAGAATGGACCACATCTCCTTCGATCCATGGTACGAGAAAGTGTTGCGTCACGCGAGCTTGAGTTCTGCATACCTCAGGCGCTGCTCGGTGGTGGGAGCGAGAACACCCTCATGGATGCACGGGCTCAGGAGTCGCCTGTCTCGCGATTAGAATGATACAATGAAAAAAGGAAGAAAGCGACTCGTACCACAACCCTGCTTCTCCGACGTGGATGTAGGTGTAATATAGTCTTGGATACCCAGACCTTTCTCCGCAATCCCTATCGGGGGGTCTTTCCATATATAGTGAATAGAGGACGTTTTTTGACGGATGATTGATGTGAAAGAGTGGGAGAATTTTTAGGGCGGAGAAAGGTCTGGGCCGATCGACCTGTAGCCACCTACCATCACCCTTCCCACTCATACCCATTAACGCGTCGACGCACTTCCGCTGGCCGGCATCGTCGAGGAAATACCTCCAGATGAAGAGGGGCAGTATCCTGCCTCTGTTAACCACCTGTATGGGCCAATAACTCTTGCATACCCACAAGCCACTTTCGCAGGCAGGAGGGTGATGGTAGGTGTCACCGCATCGATCACCCCAGACGTCTCCAAGCCTTTTAATTTTCCCACAAGCCAGAAATCAGTCAGCTGTCAAAAACGTCTTGTATTCCCTATATATGGAAATACCTCCGGCCTCTGCGTTCCACTGCACAGATTGCGCGGAGACGTCTGGGTATCCGAGACTAGTGTAATAAGCCGCAAGAAAGCGAGCTGTCCAGGAGGGACTGGAGAACAGCTCGCACGCAGTAATCAACGGCAATAGCCCTGGGAGATCGTCAATGAAAGGATCTGAATACAAGGAAAGTACGAACCGGCGAGGAAGAAGAGTTCCATCACTGTGTAAACACCATGGCAGCGCGGATGGCATCGCAGGCGAGAACATATTGTTTACCGTTTAACCGATTCTCGTCTTGTATCCATTTGGCGACCACGACGAGAAAGTCGGTGGTTTGTGTGTGTATATATCTGGCGGGATGATAAAATCGAGGAACGAGTCTCGCCATACAGGCTGGGGGACCGAGAGGAGATTAGAATGGGAGAGAAGGGAAGAGGATTGTACAAACACACCTAGAATAACAGATCGATTGTGACGAAAGCGAGAACGTATTCCTTGAATACCAAGGCCAACGTGGAATTTGCGGACCTAGCGAGTGATAAGCCGCAGAGCAGAAGAGAGAGATGAGAGGTGCTTACGTCCTTAGAAACACACATGAGCTTGTAGACATAGCCCGAAGCCCACTTGGACGCAATGGAGTAGACACAGAGGAAGTAACACTGGAGGTAGATGTAGATCTTGTATGTGTACGAGATGTAAGTCGGATATCTGAGGAATTTAAGTCCATATTTCTGCACAGAGACTTTGTAGAGCTAAAGGCAAGGGTTGTGTGCGCTTTGGTAGAAGACAAGGACTCAAAAACGCGTCGAAAACACGCTTTAAACACGCGCCGAAGGTCAGGCAAACCCGTGAGAAAGTTATCCGGAAGTTCGGAAGAGGCTCCGAGGAGGCTACATACTGTGTGAAAATTCGATCAATTTTGATAGCTCAAGGGTACGGTTCGACAGCCGCTGATTGTTCCAAACTCTTATGACAGGGTTCCTTTTGGGATGTCATAAGAGTCTGGTCACGAGACTAGGGCTTACCATCAAATTAAGCATACCCAGGTTCAAGATCAGAGCACGATGTGTTGTTTGAACGCCAGTCAGAACAAGCCGTTTGAAGGAGGGTGGGTATGGGAGAGGTGGGTAGTTGTTGTCAATGTCGTACTTCATGACCTCGGGGTAGACGGAGGTTTGGTGGCTTTCACTGCCCCCCACAATGGTAGAAGCAGGGCTGAGTTCATAGACGAGACCGGACTGAGCGCGTTCTGAAGCATCTTCTTGCTCAGCTTCAGCAGTGGTAGCATTGGCATATATGCCTTCTAGAGTGAGGTCCGCGTCTTCCTCAAGAGCTTTCTTGATGCCTTCTTTGGCCACCTTGCCAGACGAGGCCGTCTCCTGCTGCTCAGGCATGGGATGAGGGATGAGGGAGGAGAGAGAGCGGACAGCGCGTGATGGTTATCACAACCATCTCACGATCACGCGTTGATGTTGACGCGTTGACGTTGACCTACAAGAAGCTGAGGAAAATCCTATACTATAGGCATCCAAGGTTGAGGTTGAAATTGAAAACTTGTTTTATTTAGTATTCTATAGCATGTACTTTAGAGCCCCAGTCTGTGGGCGGCAGCGGCAGCGCTCAAACAAAAGGTTTGGCGGCAGTGTGACGCTGTGACAAAAGTGCCGCCATGGAGGCGGCACTTTTTCCAACACTCTTGGCGGTTGCTGGAGGCAGTACTGCGGCAGTGGCGGCACTTTGGGGGTGCCCCAGTACAAACGGGGAAGATCTGCATTGGCCAAGCCAGACAGACAATGGTATCCAAGCGGGTGCCGGAGGTAGAACAATGGTATCTAGTAAAGGCGTAAATCCCTCACTGTCGGAGGAAAGCCTTTAACAAGTAAAACTGAATGAGGTCTGGACCAAGAGGGTCCGGAGTTACCAAAAAGGCAAATATGGGAGATGGAAAACATTGTCACAAGAAAAGCAACAGTGTTTGTACCAGGTCACAAACACCACGTTTGACACTTGAGACAAGAAAACAGCACCAGGCAAGTCACATTGGCGTTCAAGAAGGTGTACTTAACGACGAGTTTGGTACAACCCAACAATATGAACGGGCGGGTGTTGGAGATTTCAAACTCGGACTTTTAAGTGTGTAGGGGACGATGTCACGTCCCTCAGCGAGGGCGGTCTTGTACTGGTCCACAGGCTGTCCCAAAAACTCATGAACACGTTTTCGATGTTGAGGGTGTTGGTGGGAGTGACTGAGGCTGTAAAACCATACTACCATCGTCTCCCCGCGTAACCGCTTCCTTTCCCTAGCATACCCGTTACGCCTCCATACATGCTTGTTGACGTCGCCCCAATCACTTGTACAATCCACTTAGTATGAACCACACCTGTGATTTGCTTGTTATACCAAATCTACGTAGTTTACTTGATCCAAAATATATGTCCAATATGCTGAACTACCGACCCCAGAGCCATTGTCTGTGTCGGAAGCACCTGGGGGACCTCGCTGAGGTCCAAGAAACGCGAGAAGGAATGAGATGAGGCCAAATTTCCTTTTCGGGAGACGCGCAACAAAAATTTGGTGTTTGCCATTATTTTCAGGTATTGCTGTAACTTACGCAACATTGCCAATTCTAAGGCAAATAATGCGCAAACTTTGCAGAGTATGAATTCTCTCTGCTCCTAAGCTACTTTAAAGAATACATAAATAAACAATAACTGCGCTCCCTGGCCCAACAAACAATAACACAGCCAGTGTATCCTCCACCCACAACACCTCTGTTGCACCCGCTGTGCCCAAAAGTCCCCAACAAAGCCCCCGTGTTGAAGCTTTTGTCTCAAATCAAGGCCACCACCAAGGACCCGACTTTTAACAGCATCGATGACCAGATGCAGATGAAAGAACGTGAAAGTCCCATCTTGTGGCAGACATAAACCTGTATTTTGAGAAGGGAATATCCCAAAATTGAAGCAGATCATAATCTTCACATTCAGATGGCGCGTCAGCTGAGTAGGTCAGCGTGAGTCTAATCAATTTTTTACTATACACATAAAATGACTTTAAAATCTACATTACAACGTTCATCGCCAGGAAAGCAGCACGTGCAACAACGTCCGAGTTGTTGTAGGAATCAGAGGAGTTGTCCCTGCGCTGTTGTTGACATCTGCTGCAGCCATGGCTGCAGGTGTCGCCCAGCTCGAACACACCTCCAATGCCAGCGTCCGCGAAGACAAAGGCGACAATATCACCATCGAAATCCGCCTCCCACCATCGAAATCCGCCTCCCACCATCGAAATCCGCCTCCCACCATCGCAATCCGCCTCCACATTACATGACATTGTTTAGGCCCTGGATGCATGAATCAGATTGACACGGCAGTTGTCCCGGATCTTCTTGAACGCGCTGTTGGCGAGCTTAGAGAACGATCACGGCAGCCTCAAATTCAGCCGTTCTACCCACAGTCGCTTGTCAACGGCTCATACGTTCTTTGCTCTTTGTAATTCCGGTGTCAGTAAGAAAACCTTTCATTCCATTCCCTTGCGCAGTTACGCTAATGGTCTCGATTGGGCCAGTTCCCGATGATAGGGCCGCTCAGCGGCTATGCATGAAACCACAGAAATTTGTCGATTTCTGTACCTATCAGCGGGAGGAAGTAAGGCTAGGGTCACAGAAGATATACTCTACCTCGGGGGTAGTATCTTATTGCTTAGGATGGCCGATAAGCCAGCGGGACATCATCATTCGGTAGCGGGAGCTTAGCGACGTTTCCCTAAACATGGGAACGGGACTCTGACTTCTACTATTACTGTTGGGCCAAGAGCGTAGCGGGAAACCGTTGCCTTAAGGTGCCGGAGGCCACCAAGAGGAATTACCAAAACCCTGAAGTTAGGCGTTAAACCGCCGACCCACCATAAATGGATCAGACGGACGGACAGACAAACTCATTAGTACTGGCGGGAACATGCCGCCGGGAACATCACCTTCGGCGGGTCAGGCAAGACCTAGCGGAAGGGCCAGATCAAGGAGGACTTGGTTCTACACGAGCAGCGGGCTTATCGCCGAGGACCCGACTAGGGCCGGCGAGTGGGATGGATCAAACGGGGAACATCGGCTACCTCGGGTTCACTAGCGGGAGAACCAACCGACGATGCCGGTACGAAATACCGCTGATATCGGGGACTCTTTCGGCGAGTGGCGAACCCTTGGATTATATCGGCTTGCCCTGCTTCTAGCGGGAGCCTCTTTCCTGATGATAGAAGAACTCAGACGAACTTGACCGCACTCGAGCCCACCTACATTAACGGCGGGAGGTGACCTTGGCCTTTATTCGACCAGCGGCAGGCGGCCATTATGAAGAAGATATTTCGTGTCCCCTCCCGGGGACATGGCAACCAGCACGCCATTGCGCTGCAATAAGGCGCAATACCCAACCGCCCGCATGGACTTTCTCCGGGAGGCAGTCTTTTCACTCACGACTCGCAATCCTGAATATACCATTGGTTCCCAGCGGGCGCGGCATCAGACTCGGACACTCTCTCATCATGATTTTATTTGGCTGCTTTTGCTCCCGCTGCATGTATTTAATCTCCCGCTGTACTTTTTGTTACTCAGTCAATTACCTACCCGTAGACAAGGGCAGTTTGTAGCGGACTCTAGAATTTGAATTGGAACTTTGAAAGAGACTAGACTTGATATCTGAGAGAGACTCGAGTGATACGGAAAGACTTGTGGCATACCGAGCCGCCAGAACTTTGAGAGCCCCGCCAGCCTTTGAGCCCGCGCCCTCCTGAAATACGAAGCCCCGTCTCTTGCAGTTCCGCGGTATAACCAAGACCCCCGTTCGTGCTTGATTCCGCGCCGTCGACGCCCCGTGTGCCCTGCCGTTCCGCGGTATTCAAAGACCCCCGTTCGAGCTCGCCGCCGCGTAGTGGTGTAAGTGCCCCGGCCACTGTTAGTGTCCGCGCCATCGACGTAAGAGCCCCGCTCCTCGCCAGAGCTGCGCCAGTTGAATAAGAACCCCGTCCCGCTGAGCCGCGCCTTCTGCCCGCCGGTTGTCATCCAGAAAGCTTCTTCCCGGTTGACGATCCACTACCGGGCGACGCTTTTCTATTGGCACGGAGACCCTCCCCGCTAGACTCAGAATTTCTCATTTCGAAGTCTCAGAAAGAGTGACTCTTCGCTTCTCCCGCTGCGAATCGTTTTGCCCGCTACGTTCTCGCTAGACAATCTAGTAGTTCGTCCCGCTCAAACGTAGCGACCTTGATTGATTGAAGCTTGCACAAGTATTCTGAGGGACGATACGTGCTCCCGCCACCCCGAACACACACACACACACACGTCGTATTGGATTAGATTTAGTGATTTTATATTTCGGTATATTTCACGCCTACACCTACACGCACCGTTTCACCGAGGAACTCGAGGATCTAACGTTCTTGGAGGAACAGTCACTGTTGGACCTTCAGGTCAGTTTGCTGCACCAGGTAACGTCTGTATCTTGCCCCAAGACACATCTTCCTTTGTCTCTGCCATGCCCCTTCCACTGTTTAGATTGCGGGATGAGATTTGTGTTATTCTACAGAATCGGGGTCTCCACAAGGACCCGGCCATCACGCAACAATATCACCGCCCAGGCCTTCCGTTTTAGTTCATTTGTCCCTTGACGTCGGAGACATTGGACCAAATCAAAAGGTTGTTGCCTTGGCGACTTCCTGCAACTGGATAGGTTCGGTTTTCTTACCTCAAGCTTGACCATTGAAGAGCGGGTGGGTAATCTTCATGCCCAAACTATGGTATTGCTGTGGTACCGAAATCCCTACAAACCACAGCCATCATTCCCATCCTCGAGACCATTGGCACATGCCCAGCATACAGCATACCAACAACATATCGAAACCTCGTCATCATCTCTATGAGTTTGCACACCGTCTTCATGTACCAATGATGCTAACTGAACGAAGATATGCAGGAGCAAAACTACATCCACTCCACTTCCATCATGAATACATGGCGGACCCAATTCCTTCGTGGGCCAACGCTCTGGCAGCTGTTGACTTCAGTCCCCAGATTTTTTTGGAGACTCGGTAGGTTGAACAGTCATACACCGACATTCAAACTACGGTAGAATAGTAATATGGGCTCCAACCTAGAGTAGGTTGGCATCAACCTACGGCAGATTGATCGGCAACCTAAGCTGAGTCCACAGTGAATGGCTCTGTTGAACAGGCAAGCACAGAGGTCTGAAGTCAACAGTGAGAACTCTAGAGATTGCAATGTGTACTTGCCTGAAGTCAACAGTGAGAACTGAGGATTGAGGGGTTTGCTCCCATCACTGTCTTCTCTAACGCTAGTACGTGCAACCATTTTCTACTGAACATTTCTTATGCTCAAGATCTCTTTTTAGGCTGGAACCGCGTGTTTACCGAGTTGGCGGAGGCACACCAGGCTCAAATTGTGAGCCATGCTCAGCAGGCTATTCCGTCGACTCTTTTGCGCTCGCGACGAGCTTTTGACACTCATGGATGGCTATGCGGCCGCCATGGGCCCTGAAGCTGTTCCAGGAATCGCTGGTGTGGAGGACCTCGAGGATGGCGACAAGCTGATATTCCACGAGGTCTACCAGCACTGGCACGGAGGCCTGCGGAAGGGTTTCTGGATGGAAGACGGGCGCCGTGCCGACAAGTATTACGACTTGGTGGATTCCGAGGACTCGGAGGACGAAGCCTTTGCTAAGTTCCGCGAGGCGAACCCTGATATGGATTTCGACACTCAGCAAACCATCCTGGAGTCGCTGGACACCGCTCCGCCAGGTGACTTCCTTCTTTTCCCCTGATTTCTTTGAAACTGATGTTTCCGCGGAAGGTCCTTCTGTTCCCTCCGTTCCGTCTGCTCCCGTGGCTGGTCCGTCCAAGCCTCGGGTTGATCTGTGACTACTCCCCTTTTCATTGCTATTTACTCGCTGACGCTAATGTCTAGTAACATTTCATTCGCGAATATTTTGCAATCACCCTGCTTTAGATACCGCTTGTATCTGTTTTTATTTTCTTATACAACTTCCTGTACTTCGAATAGACACAATTTGATATTGCTATCCTTGCTTCTAATCGTCTGACTTGAGCAATTTAAGTTGCAGGCTACTGTCTCCTCCTCGTGGCTACTTTATCTCCGTCTGATAAGCCATTGCCCAGAGTTATCGATATAGACCGGCTCTTCCGTCCCGACTTTCCATATTGGGAACTTTCCCACCGGAACTCTATTTAAGAGGCTTCCGCGAATACTCAGGATTTCAGTTTGTCCTTCACTACTATGTCGGACGTGGCTCCTCTTCCTCTCCTCCTTGGAACTGCGACGAATGATGATTTGCCCATCCTTTCGCCTCACTCTTATCGAGTTTTCCCCAGCCTTGCTGGTCAAGAGAGACTTCTTTCTCTGGCAAGTCCTCCTTTCTCTGGCTCTGCTTCGTATTTCTTATACCGTTATCCAGAACCCTGTTCAACGACCGCTCGACGTCGTTATTAAAGACAACTGCCGTCGTTCTAACAGTTTCGTTCAATGGGGAATCCCTTGCTTGACTTGTGTCGCCTCTGGTACCAGCACTGCTTGTTCTTTTTGCAGTCGCCTGGCCTTCGTCGAACTGAGTGAGAGACTTCAAATTGAGCGCGTCACTATGCAAGATCCTATCGATCCAGGTGCGTTCCACCTGTTTTCCCAGTATCCGCGGAAGCTCATTCCAGCCCTTTCTCAGCCTTGACTTACGCTAGCGAGGAAGCCACATTCTTTGCTAGCTGTCATGCGGCCTTTCGCAAGTTCGACTCGCGTGTATCCCCTTGGAGAAACCCTCGTATCTCCCTTCTTAGCCAGGTCGAGGCTATCTTTGACAAAGACCGCCTCTCCTACCTCGCTGCTCTTTTTCCTTTCTACAACTTCCCAATCGACATTCAGACTGTTGTTCATACTAAGCTTAACGCTTTTTCCGCCGTTAATGCCTTTCTCAGGACTGAACTAGCGATTGACGAGTTCAACAAGCTGTCTTTAGCTTGAATTAGCTTATGGTCTTAGGCTTAGCTTACTTAGTAATGTTCCCTAGGTACTCTTGTCCTCACGGAATTGATTACTCCTTCAAGGCTCACAATCCATCGATTTAGTGAGCAATCGCGAAAGCTATCTTTCGCTTTCTATTCATGCCCGCTCTTGGCCCTGGCCAATTACCCCTTTTATCGAATTTCCCCATTTAGACTGAAGCCCGGACTGTAACGGGGTTGTATTATATTTTTAGTACTTTCTAGCTACAAATCACATGTACACGATGACGTGAGAATTATCATCTTATCTTACCACAAACCACATCGTACCTCAGTGTCCAAAAGTGTTATCAAGCACTTAGGACTGGAGGTCAAGGGTTTGGTGAGTAATTGTCAGGGCTTACTGAAATTCCACAGCTCGGAGTGCTCCCCAGGCAGATTTCTGCTGGGGCTGGAGAGTTAGCCTACAGATATCTGAAGTGCGAAGCTCTCCTTGCACACACCATTTGGACGCCGTGTACTACATTAACTGCTACTTGCTCGCTAGTTGCTCCCTCCACGCTCCCCTTAATTTTGTAGCCCAAACGGGTCCTACACGGACGATCTATCACGACTTTATTCACGTCTTCAGGAATTATCTCCGAGAACAATGGAGTCCTATTGCGCTATTTTCACTCGCTTCAGTTTTCTCATTGTTCTCAACTCCTTTCGTATCTCCGGAATCTCTTGGTAATTTTCCGCAGCAGGCTGCCTCGTACTATATTCCTCCCCTTTTCATAAATTTTAACTGTCCCCAGTTAATCTTTGTGAAGAGGAGTCGTACTTCAATATGGTGCCCAAGGCTATTGTCCCAATGTATAAAACCTTCCTGTATTATACGCCATTTACCAGTACATTCGCTGAATACCCCACACTCCTTAACATGGCTCCCCGCACTACTCTTACAAAAGCCCAGCATGATGCTATCTTGGGCGTCACCGACATCGTTTCAGCGACTAAATATGCTGACCGCAATAAGCAACGCGCTTTCCTCAAACAGCAGGCTGTTACCTTGGTCAGTTTCCCAATTTTCGAGCTTCCGCAGAAGCTGTCTAACTGTATTTCAGGAAGCATTTGCACCTCTCATTGGAGAGATTGCTAAGGACAAGGCTCTCTATGACACTTTCTATAGTGTCAAGAACAGTTATCACCAAAGCGCCGTTGGTGCTAATGGTGTAATTGGTGACCGCTACCCCGTTATCCTTGATCTTTGTGCTAAGATCAGGAGTGAACGCGAGCTTCTCCGTGCTAACGTTGTTGCTGGTCAACAAGCACACCGTACTGAGCTGGAAGATGCTCATGTGCAGGCGGAGGACCAAGAGTCTCGTTCCTCTCGCAAGCCCAAGGCTACTCCCAAACCTCGCGTTCGTTTATTATTCTTCCTTCTTGTAACTCAATCTGATCGTTTACTTCAGAAGGAGCCCAAGGCCAAGAAGTCTAAGGCCATTATTGAAGATGGAGATGAATCACCTTTCAATGATTCTGAGTTGCCCGCCGAGCAAGACAATGCTATGGTCATTGATGACTCAGTGAGTTCTTCAACCCAATTTTCTCCGTTTCTCTAATTGGAACTTACAGAACAACGCAGGTCCTTCAGGCCATTGGTCGACTCAGTCTCTCGACGACCGTAACGGTGCAGTGAGTGTCTTTCTCTACCTTCCGCGGATGCTTTCCGCCCTCATTTTTTTGTTGACGGTACTGCCCAGAGTCAATCCCAGTCTGGCAGTACACGTCCTTCCTCGGTACGCCTTTCCTTCCTTCGCACGAAAGGTCTTGACCGAAGAGCGCCCCAATATCTTAAGGCTATGGCAATCCTCGCTCGTACTGACCCTAAATCAGTGTCAGGACCCGTCGTCGAGGACTTCCCAGTTCCACCTCCCCGGAAACGGGCTTGGCCATCGCAAGGCTTCGCTCACGAAGACTCCGCAGACCAATACGCAGGCGAGTTGGCTTCCGCGATTGCTATTTTTATCTTTTAATTAATGTTCGCACAGCCACAGACCTATTGGTTAACAATGAAGCAGTCTGCCAAACTGTTGCCGAAGCGCGCAATGCCGTCAAAGGCGCCCCGGCTGACTCGATCGGTTCCCTTCGTCTCCAAGAGGCGGACCTCTGGTCCCGCGTCGGGTTCGAGAATGCCCAACTTCGATACCACCTCGAGCATCGCGAGTACCTCCTCACCGACTTTCGGCGGGTTCTCGACCTTCAACACACGCGCGAACAACCTCTCGCAGCAGCAAGCGCCCAGCCATCGTCGCAGGTAAGCCATCTTTTTACACTGGGGGCAAGCCATTATTTCCGGGCCCCGGAAATGTCCCGGAAATAGGCCGGAAATATAAAATAATCCTGAAATAATCCTATTATTTTCGGGGTCCGGAAATAGTCCGGAAATATAAAATGTTCCCATCATTTCCCCATCATTTCCGGGGTCCGGAAATAGTCTATATTCCTATCATTTCCATAGAATATTCCTATTATTTCCGGGGTCCGGAAAATTACTATTTCCGGGGTCCGGAAATAATAGGAAAATAATGAACCAAACATTCCTTATAAGGCAATAAAAGTGGCCCCATGACCTTCCAGGCTCCTGTGATTTCTGGAATCCTAGGATTTAGGCCTAATGTGGCAACAATTCATCATATACTTTAAAAGGAAAGATTTTATTCTGTTTACAATGTTATGAAGATGTACAACTACAACTTTACTTCTAGCATTGGCTGATATAATTCTGTCACTTGGTGTCTGTGTCAGATCAGTATTCACATCTGCTCATAGAGACATTTGCTCATATTTGTTCACATGGCTCCACACACAGTCTCTATTTTCCTCTATACAAGTAGTTAGTGTTTTGTCGTAGATTGATTTTCCTGGATCAATCTAGAGCATGTATTTGCTGAGATTTCTTGAAGTGGCAACAGGCACACAGAGAATAAGTAGTATATTGAGCTTTGGAGTAATACATTAAGTTTGTTCAATATTTAGATGCCAATAGCTCTTGAGGACTGATTGTCTAGCAAAGGAGGCATCAATCAAGACTCTACAGAAAGAGAAGTGATTGTGGGAAATGCTGACTATAAACCTTTTAGTCAGCATCTCTCAAAGCATTGAGTGGCTGTGCTTAGGTGTAGGCCTACCCCTAAGCACAGCCACCCATCAAGAGATGAGGACTTGAATATTGCTTTTAGATGAAGTTAGTGCAAAATCCCATATGTCTTCAATGTCTTGTCCAAGTACAAAAAGACCACTAAAGCTCATTCTTCCAAATCAAAGTCATTTGTGTTAGGTTTTAGGGAGGTTTCCTGATTTGGAAACCACTACCTTCCACATTGGGTTGGAAGAACGAACCACTATCTTCCTAATCAGGAAGGACAATTTGCAAGCAGTTGATCTCATTGCCAAAAAATTCAATGCATTTATGCAGGCCTGAATCATATTGTAAACTCAAAGCTCAATACATTAGGCAGCTAGGCATGAGACATTATTTCTCTGATTCATTCAGTTATTTCCAATGATCTTTACAGATCACCATCTCAGTCTACTCCAGTCTTTCTGAGAATTAGGAAGACTGAGGAGAACTACATTTGAGAGCACGAGAATTCATCTCCTCCACCAGGGATACTGTTTGACAGTGACCCTCATAAGCGCTCCTAGAGCCTTACATCTTTAAATATAATTGAATGTTTTCCAAACTTCACAGCAACGCAAAGTTGGTCTAATGACAATTTAAGGCTACTACAACTGCTTTCAATTTCTCGATGTCAGCAAACTTGTAAATTGACCAGAATCCAATGAATCTCGAATATCAGATCAGGATTCTAGAAATGGGAATCCTAGCAGAAATTGCCTTCTATGGTAGGTGTTTTATTGCCTTTTTGGGTTGTTTGGTCTTTCTATTTTCCTATTATTTCCGGACCCCAGAAATAGTAATTTTCCGGACCCCGGAAATAATAGGAATATTCTACGGAAATGATAGGAATATATACTATTTCCGGACCCCGGAAATGATGGGAAAATGATGGGAACATTTTATATTTCCGGACTATTTCCGGACCCCGGAAATAATAGGATTATTTCAGGATTATTTTATATTTCCGGCCTATTTCCGGGACATTTCCGGACCCCGGAAATAGTGGCTTGCCCCCAGTGTTAGCTTCCGCGAAAGACTCTTGACTTCAATTTCAGTGACTCCCTAGCCGAGCGTGATTTGGATGCCTTCTTCGGGTTCCAACGCCCCACTGCAGAATGTCCCCATTGCGCTAGCCATACCCATCCTTCTACTCCATCCTTCTACTTCTTGCTTTTAGGGTCATGTATTTCCCTTAAGCATATACCACATTCCTTTCGTCCAACTCTATCTCTGTCTTTACTCCGCTCCAACTTAGCGTTACTACTTTGTATCCGCTATTACACATTCCTTTAATCGACTTTCTATGTGGCTTTATTCCTTTTTGACCTTCTGGGTTCCTCTTTATAGGAAGTCTCTTTACCATAGGATTCTTAAGCCATATTTTTACTAGCTTAATCCGTTCATCCTGTGCTATTCCCGCACCTGTACGATGCTCCTCCGGGTAAGGTTCCCGTTTATCTGGACTGTCTCTGAATTCCCTACTCGGTAGTAGAGGTTCTGTAGGTTCCGCAACATTCACATTAATGTATTGAGGCACCACTAGTCCTTCTCCAACGTATACCTCTTTCACACGGTCAGAAATCACTTTTTCTTGAGCTTCCGCGGACGTGAATTCTTCAATACTACTAGCCGTGCCAGCCATAGACTGAAGGTATCCTCCCCTCTCGTCTATTTCATCCTTGAACTCATCGAAATCCAAGGGTTGCTCGCAGCTATAGTCCCAATCTTCGTGGTTTCCCGGAATAGGGTTCTCATCCAAACCTTCTTCGTTATTTGGGAATTCCTCATCCCCTGGCTGAGGTTCTCGTCTAGAGAGACCATCGGATGGAAAGGTGGCTCCTTTTACGTTGATAAGCAGGCTATTGGGCTAGTAATGGAATGTGCAGGAATTTGCGCATTTTACTAGCTAAGTACCTAACTGCCAGGCTCCAGAGGGTTAGAATCAGTCCTGGATTGCTAACCAAGGCACGGCCAAGATAAGGCAATACCTGGACGTATCGCAAGGAGACCACCAGACCGAGCGACGTACCTCAAGTAAGGGTGTTTGGGCTCTGCTAAGAACTTAAAGCCTCTTGGGTCCTCGAGATGTCTAAATACCACAAAAAGGGACTTAACAACGACCGTCCCACCCACTACATACTCTAGCTAGACGCACGGGCTGCTTGGTTAAACGGTCTGATCAACGAAAGCACCATGATCAGGTCGGCTGGCTAAGGCATCACTCAAAGGCACTTACGGAACAACCGTTGTCACTTAGCCACATCAGTGGATCACTGGATCTATCTCAGGGAACACAAGCCGAACTCTGGATATTGTTCCAGATCCCGTCCTTGGCCAGAACCCAGGAAATATGGGTATCTAAATAACCGCTAGATACTCAGCTTTCTGTTTCTGCGACAACCCAGGCAAAGGCTTAAGGAAGGGACCCAGAACCAAGGAATCTCTTGTAGGTGGACATATTTGATCGTGGTCGTGAAACGATTGGAAACCAGGGATGAAGGAAAGGATCATAATTTATCTGAATGCCTATTGGACAGTGTATTAAATAGACCATGGACAGTCGCACAGTAATCAGTAAATAGTAAGCTAGAATGTACCGTATATAAGGCTGGTGGTAGAAGGTGTTCAGCACTGGATTCCTGACCTAGCTAGGGCGAGTCGGTTTAACTGGCCAACGTCCCGATAAAGGCAGAGATCTAGGGCTTGACATCCTATATCATCTCTATACCAAGAGCTCTGTTTAGCGTTTTGTACAAGTTTCTCAATCTACTCGCACCCACTCTTAGTGTGAATTTGGACTTTAAGGCCGTCTGTGTGGTATCAGCGGTATTGGACTTGGAATCTGTGTGAACTTGTGTGTTTAGCTGTGTGGTATCAGCTTTATTGGACTTGGAATTGGACTCGGCTTGGCTGTGTTGTATCAGCTAAATATTGGACTTGAGCACTCGTTTGGCTTTGGTCAAGAGAGGACTTGATTCTATCTAGCACTCTACCGTATTTAGCACTAGACAAAAGGTTTCTATCTTAGGCTCCCTTCGATCATCTTAAACAAGTGATCAAACGAGCTGTACTCGGCGTAGTTATAGTACCATTACAAGGGGGAAAGTAGTTAGGATTGGGTTTGTTGGTTTATTAGCGGTTGAAAGCTAAATAGGCCTTCAGGGTTAATCCACAAACTATCTAGTACTTGCTGTACTAAACCGCGTGCAAGCGTTTCAACGTGTTTCAATTTGAAATGGAACATCAGGATCTGTTCAATCCAACGGTTGATTGTGGCGTTTGGGCCCATTCCGGGATTGTTCAACATGCCTTTAATGTACAACGCATCAGTTTCCACAACTAGCCTCCTACATCCTAACAGCCAGTACTGCATTGCTTCTAAAGCTCTCTTTAGCCCATACAACTCCCTCTTGGGTTGTGAAAACCTGGACTCTCTCCTGTTGAGTGTGATAGAGGCAAACTTTGTGTAATGCCTTTTCAATTTATCAATTATATCTATCTGATATATTTGAATTCCAACAGCCATCCAGGAAGTATCAACTGCGAGAACTATGTCCGTCTCCCAGTCGTAATTTAACGGGCACAACGCCGGACAGGTTCGTACCGCATGCTTTATTGCCTCCATGGCTTCTTCTTGTTCAGGCCCCCAAACAAACTCTTCATCGTTACGGGTTAATTTCGCAATAGGCCTACTCATATCTCCAAACCCTTTTTCCAACTACTCCAAGAAATTGCCTGACTCCAGAAACATCTGTGAGGGGCCCCCAACGGATGATAACACCAACTCTGTCCGTACTAGGACGGCGACCTTCATAAGAGCAAATATGTCCTACTACTGGAAATACGTCTCAGCATAGTACTGATTTAGCCCCTGAGAAGGTTCCCCCGCAATATTTGATTCTTTGAACTACTCTGTTCAAATTCTGAAAGTGTTCCCAAACAAATCTCCTTATCCCGGAGTTTCCGCGGATGGTCTCATACGTACCATGTTTATTCTGATACCTCGTACCAGGCCCTCTTATAGGTACATCATCAATATAGGGTATAGTTACATGTGGGATTTCGTCTCTTAAGATGAAAGTCACATCATCGTGAAAGATGGGCACCGAATTTGTCCAACCTTGGGGTAGCTTTACTAAGCGAAGTGCCCCATAAGGTGTCTGGAACGTCGTATAGTCCCTTGAACCTTCCGCGATATCCCTGTGATCATAACCTGAGTAGAGATCCAAACTGGCACCGCAGGCTCTTCCCGCGAAATGGTTGGCCAACTCATCCGTAGCTGGCGGAACCCCAGAGTGAGCTATAGCAACTGCATTCAAGGGTTCTAGTGCATGAACCAGCCGGATACTTTTTCCATCTTTCTTTACGACTCCAAAGAACTTGCTTCTATAAGAAGCCTTCAATGGTTCATAGACTCCAGCATCTATTTTCTTCTTAATTACTTTGCAGAATTCTTCCAACTTCAACTGGCGGAAAGAAATCATGCCTGAAACTGCCCCTCTCGGAATCATCCCAAGCGAAGGCTTGTTCTTGCTTCATCATGAATTCATGCATCAACTTTCTCTCTTCTGGCCATAAGAAGTCTCCATCATGCAGTCCATCAATGATAGCTTTTCTTTCTTCAGTGTAACGTCCCGTGGGTTTGAACTCCCCCGGTACAGGGTTTAGTTCAGGCATTTCCGCTAAAGGATCGCCGGTAATTTCCCGTTTTATTCTGAACTTTTCAGGTAGCTCAGTATATACAGGACGAATCTTCAACCCTACTGGCTTATATTTCTTGCCAGCGTACACTGAAACAGGATCATCTTGATCCTCTTGATCTTCCGCGGAAGGTGGTTCCTCCGATATTTCTTGAAAAAGTGTCGGATGAATGAACTCTGCCAAGTCGCAACAAGGACAATGCACTCCTTGATTTAGGACATGCATAGTTCTTACTTCATTCCGAGTATATCGGGGTGCAGGAGGGATAAATTCCCCAGGTTTATTCTTCCCTTTTCCTGACTCGACAGGCCCTTCCCTCATGCTCCAAGTGAAGACACCATACGGCTTACGCTTTCCTGGTGTCTTCTTAGACTTTTCGCGGAACTCGTTGAACAAGACTCTAGCTTTCTTGTCTTTTCTCATGTTCCTTGTTCCCGTGGAAGCACTAACATAGGCCTCAAGAACTTCTGTTTCCGTGAACGCCACCCCTTTTGGCTTGTAATATCCTTCAATCTCTAATTCTTTATTCTCATTAAAGCCAAATTTCAACGCCAACTCTCCTCGTTCATGCAATTGCATCAAGTCCTCAAAGTTTGACGAAAACCCTGCTTTGATTCTGGGTCAGCAGTCTTTTCCGGACGCTCATCTTCCTCTTCAACCGTTACAGTGGGCTTCCGCGATTGCTCCGTCTCCTTTCCTCTTTGGATAGTTGTCAGAGTGCAACGCTTGCCCGTGTTAGGGTCTCTGATAGTGATGGTCTGGGTCTCGTCTCGACTATTATTGACTTGACATTCGGTTAATACCTCAAATGGTCGACCTAGTAGTACCTTATATGCTGGTCCTTTAATAATATGGACCTGCATGTACACCGTTATGTCCCCAAATTTGAAAGGTACATTCCTTGCCAAGCCAACGGCTCTTTCCATTGTACTATTGGCGCTCTGCATCCATACTCTTACATCAGGATCCCAGCTAAGTTTTAACTGGACCACTTGTTCAAGAGACATGGACACAATTTGTGAGCCAGAGTCTAATACACACTCTACCCGTCCTTTGAATTCCTTGGATCCATAAATACCTGTTTAGGTTTTTCATCAGGACTCAGGGATTCCAGGTACTGAACAAATGGATCCAGAATTGATACCGCTCCTTCCGGTAATTCGTCTGTTTCAATTGTATTGACATAAACAGAGGAGATTTTTGGAAGTTCATCCAGGTTGAGTGCGTCATACTCCAGATTTTCTTCTTCCTCGTCTGGGAACGGTATGTCTAGCTCTTCTTCGAACATAACCTGCTTAGCTCCCGGAGCTTTTACTACCCGTCTTATCTTTGTGAAGTCGTGTTTAAGTGTTTCTCAACTAAATCTTTAACGCCCAAAGTGACTTCCGAGTTTAGAACAGCATCCGCGATTGCTCTTCCCAGTCCATCTTTCTGTACTGGAGCTTTCAGCTGGTATGCCTTCTCATCCACTTCCTTATTCTCTCTAACCTCATCAACATTTTGGTCTCTCTGCTGGTTTAACACTGGCTTGACCTGTCTATATGGAAGTTCAACACCAATCGCGAAAAAATTTCTCGTCTTGGTCGTGGTTCTTCTTTTTCCAGGGCCTGAGACCTTTCTATATCATCGGCAGCTTTTGCCCTCCAATCTCTACTTTTGTCCGCGGAACTTTTATCGGTACGGTCCTCAAGAGGCTTTTCTAATTGTTTGGTCCGCGAGATTGCCTCCATCCCTGAACCTCTTAGAAATTTGAAGGCGAACCTCCTCCTTGTCTAGACACATTCCTAGTAACTGCGAACTGCTCTTGTGGCTGAGCATCCACAGCACTCAGTCCTTTTAACAGTAACACATGTAAAGTGTTAGTTAAATCGACTGGGCCAGCGGCTGGTTGAGCAGCCGTGATTGGTTGCATCTGCACCATAAAAGTGGGTTGAACCACTTGGTTCGTCTGGTGAGCATGCTGGATCTGGTTATACTGCTCAGCCCTCCTGGGTCGCACTTTTAGAGTTTTTATTTCATCAGCTCGCTCAGGGTCATAATGACTCCCTTCTCCTTCGCCGTTATAATAGGAATCTACTACGTTTAAGGTTGGACACGGGTAAAACCGCGGGTCCCAGAGCTCGACCCGTACCCCTACCCGCAGGTACCGTACCCGTGGCAGACCCGATCCGTAACCCGTACGGGTTACCTGCGGGTGCGGCACGACCCGCGGTATTAGACGGGTCAGCGGCAAGTGAGCTCAGAACAGAGCCAAACACTGATCTCACCTCAAGATTGATGGCTTGCAAGGTCGGCAATAGGCCTGCTGGCTAGGTCGGCAATAGGCCTGCTGGCTATTCCGGGTTCTTGGTGATTGATAGCCCACGGACCGATCAGCAGAGCCGGAAGATCATCTGCCGATGTCAGCCGAAATTAGCCGAGCCCCGCGGGTCTACCCGGCCGGGTACGCGGTATGGTGCGGGTCAGCGAAAGATCGACCCGTACCCCTACCCGCGAGACCCCGGGTACGAAACCGCGGGTATACCCGGTACCCGTGTCCAACCTTAACTACGTTCCAGTTTTGGCTAGTAGATTTACTCTTCCAGTAATTGTCGACTCTGGTCCTTTGGCTACCTGCACCTGAAGGAATCCAGTTCCCATCTCCTAGCTTATGCTTTCCATTTTCAACCACTAAGTGCCCCTTTTGGATGTGTTCATCCTTATACGGACACTCACGAGAATAATGTCCTGCCTCTTCGCAGTAAAAACATTCTCTATCGTTTTCGCGGAAGCCCCGCCTCTCATTTCTTTCTGGCCCTCCAGTCTTTTGGCTAGGACCTTGAGAATTATAAGCGAAACTGGAACAGTTGTAGTCCCTGTTTCCACCGGAATGAGGCGGGGGATCTTTAGTGAGTTGTTGCATCGACTTGAGCAGTTCATCATGCCTTTTGTCGTATGTCTTTTGAGTCAGAGAGTACTGATCCCTTAATTGGGCTATAGCACCCTCTTTGATCTCAAATTTCTCATCCAACGGCTCGCTCTTTATTACAGTGTTAGGAGGAACAAGATGTACTCCTGGAGTAATCCTGGTTTCTTGTTCAATCGTTACACTTGGAGCTTCATGTTGGTTTGCAGCCAACGTTTCTGCTAATTGGATAAGATCTTCCAACTCTATTGGATCCTCTTTCCTTGCATCTGGTTTTGCTGCCACTGCGCCAGCTACTGCGGCCGTGGGTGCTTTCGCCAGATTTGGAAACTGTGCTTTCATTAATACAGAATTCGCAATTGCTACTTCTAGTATAGATTTAAAGGCAGCCTCCAGGGTATCAAGATACTGCTTGTAAGCTACTTGGTTGGTTAACAACGCCGGTGCTTTATACAACTTTTTGACCTCTGTGAGATATTCTAAGTTGAACCACCAGAGCTTCCCTTCCTCGTATATCGTAATTCCTCTATTACGCTTGCAGAGTCTCTTAAGATTTTCAACGGTCCCTGCCCGGTCCGTTTTAATCTCTGGGTAACTCTTGTACACTTCAGCCAAAAAGTCATTGTATGACCCAGCTGGATATGTTGCAAGAGATCTCCATTGCTCCTTCTTCTTGGCACTGAGATAGTTCGTCAGATGGACCTTCCGTGTTTGGTCATCTGTTATTCCAGCCAACTCCAGGATTTGACCTACATGGTCTATGAAGGTTTTTAGGTCCTCATAGTCCTCAGTCGTGAACTTTGGTGCGTTAGCGTCCCATGCGTATGGAACTTTGAAACTAGCGACCCTAGGTCCTTGATTTTGGTTTTGGTTTTGATCAGCCATCGTACTAGTCGATGGTTGAGATGATGGTAATGTTTGTGAAGAGGTTGGAGAAGTAGGAGAAGGGGTTTTATCCTCTTCTTCTTCTTCTGATAAGTTTTGCGAAGCCGTTTGACTTTCCGCAATAGCTTTCTGCTTCGACTTAAATGCTGTGACCCTGGCTTTTGTTCTAGCCTTGGACTGAGCTCTACCGGCTTCAGTTGCACTACTCCTTTTCTTTTTAGGTAGAGGAGTAAGAATAACTGGTGTTTTCAACTGACTTGACCTCCGTACTCTGGGTCTATCAAACAAAGTGGAAGCAAGTTCACCGTCCGCAGATATCTCTTCCGACTCTGGTTGCACCAAAATGTTGAACTATGTCAACGGTGCTTTTGGACTTTAACGAAATTCGTTCTTCCTGGAATAGTTCCAAGGTATAATCCTGTTATAGGAAGTGTAGAAAGACCAGTTTTTAAGAACTAAGCAGTTCCAACAATAGTACAAAGTTTTCTACTTTGAACTAGTAATTGGTCAAATGAACCCCTCGCGGTGGGCTCCAGATGAAACACTGACTATGGGGCTACGATGGAAATAAACCAAGATAATGCACAGAATTTAATCCACACAATAATCCTAATATAAATCCTAACCACTTCTAATCGACGTGCGAGGTTCGGGGTTCCAGTCCAGTATAGACTGTTGCAATTCAACCAATACTAACTCTAAAATATACTAGTTCGAGGCTTTCGCGATAGCTCGTTCCGACTGTCCTTATACTAACTATCCTAGTCTTGACACAGGAAGGTGCGTTCAGACAGGTAATTGAGATGTTACTCTTTGGTAGAGGTTTAAGTTGTGTGTATTCGTTCACAAATGAGTTTCCGCGGAAAGTGTATGTTTGAACTAATCTGTTCTCTCAAAAGGTCCGTGTCAGGCTCTTATAATTCCACGTGTTTGTATTGATTCTCAACAAGATGTTCACGCGTATAACTCAAGATTTGATCCAACAGACAGTATATTGTAACGAAAACAAACAAAAGAAACAAATAAGCTTCTGGAGTTGATCTCGAATGAAGTCCAACGTCTAGTTATTCACGAAGCCAATACTGGCTTGACACTCACAACGAGAGGGGGGAATCCACTAGAGCCCCAGTACATGATACAGTGCTTTATATACATTCACAGCAATAAATATGAGACGATAAACAAACAATCTTATGGGTATAATGGTGGTCCAGACCTCATTCAGTTTTACTTGTTAAAGGCTTTCCTCCGACAGTGATGAGGGATTTATGCCTTTACCTCCAGCATCCGTTAGCTACCATTGTTCTACCTCCGGCACCCTCTTGGATACCATTGTCTGTCTGGCTTGGCCAGTGCAGATCTTCCCCGTTTGTACTGATATCTCCGGCCATGATTCAATAGTCCTCTGTGCTATCCAATGGATGATCTACTTGCTCCAACTGGTACTGTGTGAATAAGGGACACTCTCTTCCCTTTGGTCATCAACGTTCCTGAATTATAGTCTTGTCCTTGACCTTCCGCGGAAGCCTCCTGCTCCTGGTAGCACCTCTCGAGTTCTAATGAGTCCTAAATGTAATGTCCTCCCGTGTACGCCTTTGTTTCTGGAGCACCAGGTAGCTCCCAATCCTATTCCCGGATGGTAAGAGACCTATCGCGGAAGCTCATGTTCAACTTATTATAACTCTGGCACTTTGCAGTGTCATCGTAAACGAACCCTTGAGGCCTCACTTAGTGTATTCTCCTTTGACTGACCGCCCAGACCGACCCCAGTCCTTATTGAGACTCATTCGCTGAGTATTGTAGTACTTCATTAATAGTACCGTTGTAACTAGCCCGAAAATGAATAAATTCAGGTGTAGCCCAATACCAGGTCTGTCACCGAGCAAGGGTCGAAATTGCCGGAAGCTCTCCATGCATAACACTGAAGTAATTGGCAATCTCGTCCAGGTAAAGTGTTGGTGTTTCGTCAAGAAGTTGGGTGAGAACGTGAAGCAGCGGCGCAGGGATAGCTCGGGGGCGCCCTACCATTGCAGAGCGCTGCCGAGCGAGAGTGAATGTCGATTCCACCTGCGCCTTCCAGCAGAAAATGCTGTGCCGGTCCACGCCATATAATGTCTCGATGGTGGGGACTGCCACACCTCGTTCGAGGGCTGCAAGCGTGAGGAACTTGACCTCATTGCTGTGGGGCTTGTACATTATGCTTGAATGAGGTCTTGAGGCGGCAGACAGAGTGCAGGAGGACGAAGAGCAAGAGCAAACAATTTAATTCAATTAACTACATTTTTTCTGATTTTACGAATTAAAACACATCAGGTTAAACAGACGCGGGGAAATGTCACACTGTGACCGTGACTTCCCACGGCTTCCCCGCGTCGAGTTTTTTGATCAATGCTTCGCTGGGGGGAACAGACCCCCTCCTTTTGCCTGACGGCCTGTAATTACTTTTACACTCATCTGGATTGTGTATCTGTTGATTTTGGTTATATTTTCATTAAACCTTCAGTAGAATAACCGTGAATATTAAATAGTTGAGGGAACTTTTGCGGGCGCCGGCCCGGACGGCTGGGGTTTTTGCGTGGTGCTGCCGCTCGCCGCGGAGGCCCTCTGCGCGGAGCCTGTACATTACCCTAGTAGATTATAACATTTTACATGCATAGACGTAGTTTTTAGAGGTGTATTATTGTGTTCCCCGCGTTTTGCTTGGCGGTGGGAAAGTTTTGTGACCGTGACACCGTGACTGATCCCCGTGTCAGTTTAAATTCCCTTTGTGATTCGGGCAAGAATTTCCGGAACTGCTGTATCCTATACTTGAAAAGAGGGCCAGGCCATCAGTCGTGTGACTTTTGACAGAAAATCACGGGGTCGATGTCGAGATGTTGAGATCGTACTAGATGTCGAGAGCGCAGCGGGGTTTGGGGCGGCCAGCCCCAACAAGCTGTGTGACCGAACGGAGGGAGGCCGGCGAGTGCAGCGAGTCGGCCGTGCCGGAGGCAGGGAGCTAAAGCCTGTCTCGGTAACCCAGACGTTCAAGGAGCGTGCGGTCCTACGGACCGCGTTGATCCGACCCACGTGAGTTCGGGTAAAAATTGATGTACGCAAACGCTCCTTGAACGTCTGGGGCACTTGGTAGCGTAACACCCCCCGTCGTGACATGCGTGACAATTTGCCTCTCTCCACTGCGAGGCCTCTTGTGCGGGTCACATACCTCCAATCTTAGCCATTAAAATATTCAAGCACTTTGAATCCTCACTGAAGCCAATATCTGACTTGTTCTGTCCAAAAAGAGGTTGTTTTGAATATATGTGTCCCAATTAGGACCTGAGAGTGGTCCAGTTCGGCAGCCCACCACGATGCAGAGAGTAGCGGTAAAAAAGCTGAAAGTTCACCACATCTTCATAAGAGTGCATAGAATGGGTTCAGCAACTTGCGGAGGGGAAAAGTCAGCGGGGGACACCACAAATTGGCCTTGTCACGACGGGGGGTTCTCCACACCAAATGCCCCAGACGTTCCGGTGCATCCTGCGTCCATCAAAAATTACCCGAGAGCGGATCACCGGGACGTCTGGGTTACCGAGACAGGCTAAAGCTTGTCAATCGTATCGTGACGGTATCATCTTATCGGCATCTGGTCTGGACAGACTGGACAGCCACCGGCGAGAGCCGGCGAGACTCTGAGACTGCAGCCGAAGGCCTTTGAAGACTCGGTCCAGATCAATTGAGTCACGAGAATTTCGGCACCAAACCTGCCAAACCTGATCGGCTGTAAATTGGAATTCCTGAATTGCATCTTCAATGTCGTCGCCCGTGTCGTCGCTGACGGCGTCGCGGTCGTCGTCTCCAGAGCCGCCAGTTGTTCAGCCAGACCACTTCTATGGGGCCGACGCGGCACACCTTCCACCATCGCCCGACTCGGAGGGCAAAACGTATTTATCGCCAGAAGATGATCCCCTAGCGCATCGCGGAATTCCGGTGTTCAAGCCTTCGGTGGAAGAGTTCGAGGACTTTGAAGCGTACATGAATCGGGTGGAGTGCTGGGGTCGACGGTCGGGCATCGTCAAGGTCGTGCCACCGCCAGAATGGACGGCTGCGTTGCCGGATGTCGGTCCTCAGCTGGCTGGGGTCAAAATCAAGAGTCCTATCGAGCAGTTTATGCGCGGCCGGGCGGGACTATTTCGACAGGAGAATGTCGAGAAGCGCAAGGTCATGAGCGTTCGGGAATGGGCTGAACTCTGTGCACGAGCCGAGTTTTGCGCACCTGGTAAGGACCAGGTCGGCATTCACAACAATCCCAGTGTCCAACCCTCGCTACGGAGTCGTAAGCGAAAGCAAAAAGAACCAGACAAAGATGCAAAACAAGACACCCCAGACCCAGCTATCGTTTCGCCGCCCAACAGTCCATCTCCCGACCCCGCACCGGATGACTCGACGCAGGATGGAGACAGCAAGCTTGACTCTTCCTCCGCCGCTACCAAGGCCCGCAAGCGGCGCCTTGAGCGCGCAGATAAAGACGCGTCTTTCCTCGGAACTTTTAGCCCTCACACCAACTGGTTGCCGCCAGGAACTTCCGCTTCAGACTACACCCCCGAATTCTGCTCTAAGCTGGAGCGCGCCTTCTGGCGCAATTGTGGCTTAGGCAAGCCCGCCTGGTACGGTGCTGACACTATGGGGTCTCTGTTCCTCTCTTCTACCAATTCGTGGAATGTCGCATCTCTCCCTTCGACTCTGTCGCGCTTACTGCCATTGAGCACCGGTCTTCCGGGCGTCAACACACCTTATCTATACTTCGGCATGTGGCGCGCGACGTTTGCCTGGCATGTCGAGGATATGGACCTTTTTTCCATAAATTATATCCACTTTGGCGCACCGAAATTTTGGTACGCCGTTCCGCAGGCGAGAGCGAACGCCCTTGAAGCTACAATGCGCGGTGAATTTCTATTTCTTCCCTTATCTGACTTTGGACTCATTTCCCTGGTTTCCTCTCCCGTCTTCAGGATATTTTCCGAAAGACACATCTCAATGTCCCCAATTTTTACGACACAAGTCCTTCCTTGCAAGCCCCACGTTACTGGCTCAAAGTGCTGTGCGTCCCAACCATCTCGTGCAGCATGCAGGTACGTATTTCGCCATCCTTTACCGCATCCGCCTCAATCCAACATCCCCCAGGTGAATTTGTAATCACGTACCCCCGTGGCTACCATGCGGGCTTCAATCTTGGCTTCAACTGTGCAGAGTCGGTCAACTTTGCCCTTGATAGCTGGCTTGAAGAAGGAAGGAAGGCCGCTGTCTGTCAATGTGTCGATTTTAGGTGCGTATTCCCTTATATCGTCCATGCAAATTCAAATGTCTTCACCTTCAGTGTCCGTATCGACGTCGACCAACTTCTTGAGGATAGACGCATCGAAGATCTGGAGAAGACCGATCCCGCCGCTGCTGCTCGCGCGCGTGCTGTCCGCGATGGACTCTCCGAACCCGAGTCCGCCCCTGCCCCTATCTCTGCAGATATTCAGGATTCGGGCGACGCACTTCTGCCTACCTCGAACTCTGAGTTCTATTCACGGGAACCCAGCTCTAGCGCTGCTATTCCCGTAAAACGTAGTCCGCGGAAACGCAAACCCAGCGCCCCATTCGAAATCGAGCCCGATGCTAAGCGCCCGCGCGTTGCCTCATCTTCTACTCCTGCTCAACGATCACACAAGCCGAAGTCCGCGTCGGCGACCAGTCATCAACCAACTCATCACCCCATGCTCGGCCAAAAGATCACGCTCAAACTCGGGCCACGTCCTCCTTCGACTTCCGAGCCCGACGAAACCTTTCCTTGCTGTCTCTGCGTCGATACTTCCGCCGAGGGGCTCGTGCGCGTGCACGACCTCCCTCCGACCTGGCGCGAGCTTGCTCCGGCTGCACGTATTCACTTTCCTTCTCGTGTCAGCGTCAATGGATCTTCGACTCAACCCCCAGCTGCTTACAACTCCAATGGGACGAAGGGGGTTTGGATGGCCCACGAGAGTTGTGCCATGGTCTTGCCGGAAACGTGGGTCGATGAAGTCGAAGGAGAACGCGTCGTATTTGGCGTTGATGGCATCGTGCGCGGGAGGTGGAGCTTGGTAACCTTTTTATCTGTTTGCTGAATTCTGACTGGGCTGACAACGTTCGCAGAAATGCTCTGCCTGCACACGCACTCGTCCCAAAGCTCATGGTGCCCTCATTCAGTGTGCCAAAGGCAAATGCCCCAAGGCATTTCACGTAAACTGTGCTCGGAACGGTGCTTCATCCGGCACGGGCATCGCATACACAGTTATTCGTGATGTTGAGAAGGAGGCAAGTCTCGGTCTTTCGCGCACTCTTCCCAAAATAACTTTAAAATAGGTCGTCCTTCTTGAGCCCAGTCCAGGTGGGTCTACCAGTGCCAACCCGAACTCATCAACGAATGGGAACGAACCAAACCTGCGAGTTCTCAAAGTCATCAAGAAGACTGAAGTGGAAGCACTGTGCGCTCAGCACAATCCTGTGGGTCCGCTTCGTACATGCTCAGTTCAAATTCTCATGTGTGCAGGCCGTCGTCGCCGAACGGCGCGCGAACAAAGCAGAAGGTTTACGCACCGATATCCTCGCACTCCCGCCACTTTCGCGTATCAAGATACGCGTTAGCGCCGGCGTGTTTGAAGTGACCCTCGTGCGTGTCAACGAGGAACGCCGCAGCGTCGAGGTACTCTGGGACGCACAAGGTGAAATTCGCGAATTCAAGTGGGGCTCTGTCATCTTAGGTCAAACCAGTCTACCGACAACTCAAGGTACAAGTCTTAGTATCATTTGCCTCGTGCTGGTTACTAACCGACGCACAGTGCCCGGCTTCAGTATGAATCGCTCGCTACCCTCACCAAACCCGCCAACTGCGCCAACTCCCCCTGTCCCCGATGCTCATGCTCATTGGGCTAGCGCATCCCGCCCACAGAACGTGATAACCATTCCTCCGACCGCAACCGCAAATCCAGCGCCGACGTCTCATCCGCGTGCGGGTGCACAAACCCAGTCTCACAATCCATACAATACGTTCAAGTTCGAGTACTGGCCAACTGGATATGGATATCCGGCCCCTGACGGCGCGTATCCTGCGGCCAAGTCATCCTCTTCCAACATCGGCAGCGGCACCAGCGTAATCTCACCTGGTCCCAATGCTCTGGGTGGGAGGACTACAAGTTCGCACTTCATGCCGAAAAACCAGTACTACGTGGGGTCTCAGCCATGGCAGGTTCATCGCCCAAATTATCTGCCCTATACCCCTCAATCGTACATCGCTGCGGGACGATACCCAGGTCCTAGTTCGCAACAGGCAGGAGCGATCTCCGTCTCGCCCGCTCCAAACCCACAATCTGTCATCGCGACTTCTCCTTCCGCGGCTCCGCACCCCATGGAAGTCGATGCTGTGCCCCGGATTGCAGCGCCGATTCCTTCACCCTCCGTCCCCGCCCCTCGTTCTACCTCATCCACCTCGCTTACTCCTGTGATGCACGTCGATCATCCTCCTCACTCCCCAGTCCAAGTTGTGGTCCCGTCCACAATTGTTTGACGACGTGGGCTAATCGTAATCTACATTCGTACTTACGCCACACTCGTCCCTTGCCATTCTGTGTGTCCACCTCCAGCATTGTACATTACGATACATTCCAACACAATTATTATGAATTACTTAACCCCTTGCGAAGTTGCGCTATAAACCTAGTCTAGCACTCGTGTAGTTTTAGAATCGATATCCCTTGCCCTGACGCCTTTTGGCACAAAAATTCCATCCAAGTCTATTCTCTAAACACAACAGCACGAGGGTATGTATGACAATTATTTGACCGAATCTGTTGTTCTACTTTAAGTGTGTTGCAATCGCATTACAATGTCCATGCAAGATGTTTTACGAAGCAAGCATTCCAATTTTCATTCATCCAAGTGCAGGGCGGCCGATAGTGGTGACCTATCGAGGCGAGTTAAGCAGACGAACTCGATTACATATCGATCAGCATACCTTGAATCCAATATCGGTGAGCTTTTGCGCATCCACGAGGAGCCGTCCATCGAACACAAACGCGGGCTTCTTCATGTGCTTGTACACCTCGCTCCAGTTTATCTCCTTGAACTCCTTCCACTCCGTTGCAATCACGACTGCCTCGGCGTCCTTGCAAGCCTCCAGCGCGCTCTTGCAAATCTTGACCTGTTTCTTGATGTTCTCGAGTGGCGAGGCGGGGCTTGCTTCGCTCAGATCGAGCCAGATTTGCTCCTCCACGACTTGAGGGTCGTAGACGTTGACAAAGGCGCGCTCGGACTGGAAGTCGCGGATGAGGGTGATAGCGGCAGACTCGCGAGTATCGCCAGTGTCAGCTTTAAACGCGAATCCGAGGACCGCGATGCGCTACAGAACGACGGCGATATCAAGAAAACGGAGGCGAGTAATAACGGGGAAACGAACCTTGCCAGTGATGGTGTTGAAGAGCGTGTCAACAACGCGCTTTGAGAACCGGCGCTTCTGATACTCGTTCATCTCGACGACCTGACGCCAGTACGCCGCGACCTCGGGAAGATGGAGACTCTCGCTAAGGTAGACAAGGTTGAGAATATCCTTCTGGAAGCAGCTACCACCGAAACCGACACTCGCTTTGAGGAATTTGGGGCCAACACGTGAGTCGTAGCCTACTGCGTGCGAGACCTCATCGATGTTGGCACCAGTAGCCTCGCAGATGGCGGAAAGCGCGTTGACAGAAGAGATACGCTGGGCGAGCATGGCGTTGGCGGCGAGCTTGGAGAGCTCGGACGACCAGAGCCCTACAGTGAGGATCTGCTTCTTAGGTACCCAGTTGCCGTAGATGTCGGCAAGTGCAGAGCAGGCCGCCTTGCCTTCGGGAGTCTGAAGGGAGCCGATGAGGACGCGATCGGGGTTGAAGAGGTCGGCGATGGCGGTGCCCTCAGCGAGGAACTCGGGGTTGGAAAGAATGTCAAAGCGGCAGTTGGGCTTGGAGTTTGCCTCGAGAATGGTGCGCATCGACTCGGCGGTACGGCATGGCACGGTCGACTTTTCGACGACAATCTTGGAGGAGGTTGCAACCGCAGCGATTTGGCGCGTTGCTAACTCGACGTAGCTGTTCGTCAGAAATCAACGATGGCTCAGATAACGAAATAAGATGGGAACGGACTTGAGATCAGCAGCAAAGCCAGCACCGACACCGCTCTTCTTGGTCGGCGTGTTGACACTGACGAAGATGAGCTCCGCCTCTTGGATGCCCTTTTCGACGTCGGTGGAGAAGAACAGGTTGCGGCCACGGCAAGCGCGAACGACGTCTTCCAGACCAGGCTCGTAGATGGGGAGCTTGAAGTCGGGGCTATTCCACGCATCGATACGCGCCTGGTTAAGATCGACGATGGTGACAGTGATGTGCGGGCACTTTAACGCGATAACCGCGCAGGTAGGACCACCTGAAGGCAATAAATTTTGGGCTGAGGATGTAACTTTTGAGATCGAGGCTCACCAACGTAGCCAGCACCAACTAAGAGGAGAATAAGAGCGGTTGAAGAGAATATGAAGATCTACTCACTGCAGAGGACTTTTGTGACTTTAGTTGAGGCCATGATGAAGGAAGAGAACAAGTCGTACTTGGCTCAGGATTCTGCGGAGTTTCAAATCATGATCGGCGTGCACTTGCCGCGGCTCACGTTCGTCCGCAGCTTCCCTCTCACACTGTAACCGAACCGACGCGAATTTGGTACTCACTGCTATCACATAGCTCGGTTCTCAGCTTGAGTTTGCTCCTCGCTGGCTCCTTTGACCGTCGCCAACTCTTTATTTTGCTGGTCATTTTCATTTTTTTTGTTCAGCAAGGGTACCGCACCGGCGTTCAGGGCCCGCTGCCTCGAACTGCCTCGTTTTCTCCGCGTCTCTCGTTAGTCTCTCGTTCTACGACCGCGTACGAGACAAGTCTAGACGTAGAACATCCGATTGTTCGGAGAGAAGCGGCCACGTTGGTGTCCTCCAGGGAAAAAATTGCTGGATAACATTCACTAGAGGTCCAGCTGCAGGCTGGGTCTAATTATCACCGTCCAGGATCACTCAAGGATTTATTCTGAATAAATCAATATCTTGAACAGCAACTTTTAGACCGATATACTGTAGCCGTGTCCCGCTCAGTCGTGAATTTGGCCTCGCGCAAGCCTCGAGTTTATCTTGGATTCAACTTGTCTCGCTTAGATCTTTGCTACTTCTCTGGCAATTTTCCAGGCTCGTTTATGGTGTTTGTGGTGATGGCATACACCCTATATGGTGTATGCCGTCCGAAAAGGGTGTATGCTTTTGATCGTGTCCCAAAAAGGTGTATGCTACAGTATGTAATTGATGATGCGTCCGAAAAGGGTGTATGAAGGTGATAACATCACAAGATACACCAAATTGGGCAATCCGGCGAATGCCGAGGCTTCTTGATTTAGTTCTCCGTTCGTTCTTGGTTGAATTCTGCGTTTGAGCGGAGTGTAAAAAATGCAGTGTACTATCTGAGGCTGGGGGGAATGCTCTGTAGCAGTATGGCCCCTGTCTCAGATTATTCTGCATCACCAATGCACAATTTGGTGCTGAACATTTAATTGATATTCAACACTCTGCAGTTGCTCCTGGCAACAATTTTGAGTATTGAAGAGTTGAGGCTTTCAATGACTGTGGTGGCTTGGCGAGAAAATACTTCACCTCACCTAATTTCCTTCCTGCTGTAGTGACAAAACTGCCATCATTTTTGAGTTTGCTCGCTCCTTCCGGTTTCAATTTGGTAGTTGAAATTATCTCGAGAGTACAGAATCATTGCGTACCAAGCCTATCTCAATAGCAGAGATGATTCAATTTATCAGGGAAAATTAAGAGACACTTAGAAGGCCAGGCCCTATTTTTTTTGATTGAACATTCCAGCAGAATCTTTGTAGAGCTGCAGCAAAATCCCCCCGTCTGGTGAGTGTTTTCTCAAGCTCAACACTAGCGCTCCAGTACATCAGCTAGTGTTTGTACCCATTAACTGAGTGGTTCTGAGCAATACCGCACTCGATTGTTGGGAAAGTTACGCGGAGATACTGCCGGGCCGGTCTTCCTGAACATTGCCGCGCAGCGGAGAAAAAATCGATTTCTACAGGGCTAAATAAATAGGCAGGAAATCCTTCGAAATTCTCCCTTTTTCCTCCTTCCTTCTTTCCTTTTTCGGCGATTTTTTTCTTCTCTTTCTGGCCGCCCACAAACATGAAAACCGAGCCATTTTCCAACCACAAGATCGGCTGAGGCGATTACTCTGGTAGAATATCGATTGATCAGTTAGCAGTAGATATCCACCGATACTCAACCCTGAGTAGGATCTTCTTGACAAAGACAGTCCTGACAGAGGAACCGCTAACCAGGACGATGTTCCTTCGCGAACACTTGTCGCAAACCCATAATATTAAATAAACGAACGCATGGCCTCTCTAGGAATTGCCACAAGACGCTCCCCGCGGAGAACATACCACAGAAGCCGCAAAGGATTATAATGCGCCGCCAACCGGCCCCACAGCCGAACTACACGCAACGGAACACTTCAGTATAGCCCACGACACGGATTTCAACGAAACGCAGCTTACTGTACTGGTCAAAAATCGTCGACAGAGGTATAGGTTGATTCTGCATTTTTTTCACATTCGTCAGCATTCCCGCCAAGAATTTTTGTTTCTTTCTTCCTTACTTGAACCACCAGCCTCGGCTCCCCCCCGCTCTTAGTGTCCACACCAAAATAGATCCCACCTACCCAGCAGCTCAGCCGAAAATCAACAAAAGTCAAAGCACACACGCACCAGGCAACCGCCACGGATCCTTCGCGCGCAACATCAACGCGAACAAAGGGAAATGATTCATAAACGCAAGTTGCGTATCCAAAGCCGCGTTCACGAGGATCACTCCCAATCGTAACTGTATTTCCCAATTCCCATCAATGTAAACTTCCATGTCGAAAATCGAAACAACACACGAACCAAGGCAAAAAGCGCATAATACGCCAGAACCGTCGGGAACAAAAACGCCAAGAGCGTGAAGAGTATGGTGCCAAACAACAGCTGGTCAGTGTCATACTCCCAATTATCCGTCCGATTTCGCAACACGTTGAACCGTTTTCCTATGTAGCTGCATTCAGTCCCAGCCGCTAACAATATTACTTGTCAAGACGCGTACCGCGAAACAAATTCCACAACGACCCCCCAGTGCGCAGGAGTCTCGCGTAGAGGATGCGGGACACGAAGTAGCATACGTATATGTGCAGCGTGATGAGCGCCAACAGATCAGAGAACAGTGCGATGGCAGCGGTCATGCCGCTGGAGCTACAAACCCCAAAGCCGAACAGCAGCCCAGGGAGATACGGTGCACCGTATTCAAGGACGTCTAAATGTTATTTTATGAGCCATTCACCGAAGAAGAATTAATGTCAGAAAACGACGCTTACGCCCCCACACGACAACCAAATCGCTGAAACTGTGCGCATAGAAGTGGCTCAACTCGGTGTTCAATTTGAGCCCAGCAGGCCAAGAATCCAGCCAATGCAGCACCCATTGAACCCAGTCGATCAGAAATACCTATAGCACGCTTGTTAGATGAGGCCACGAATTTGAAAAACGGCACTGGCATACTTTGATGCCGTGGTTCATCATGCGAGCCAAAACGACATGGTTCTCGCACAGAAACGAGCCAAATGCGACACCGATTGTTATGTCGTTCAATATCAACCATACGGTGTTGAAAAAGCTGGATCCAAATCAAATCGTGATGAGGTCGTACCGTGGTATGATATTCGACAAGAAATGGACACGTACTTTGTATATCGCGCAGAGTACACGAAGATGGCGGTTAAATCGTGTTGACGAAGAGGCGCTACCTCATGCGTCAGGTAATCAGCCTGCTTGGCGCGAACATCCAGCTGCTGGACTACGCAAACATAATCAGGAGCGCAGACTTGCATGCAGTTCATTCGTCGAACTTACTGGTCGATGAAAATTCCTTGAGATAAGAAAGCGACGGGGGTAACCTGATCAGCGACAGGAATCTCTGAGGAAGATACAACGACAGGTCCATGAAGTCAAACAGCCGTTTGGATAATTCCGCAGGCAGCCGCCGCGACTGCTTCGGTTTCAACAAATTATTAATTGTGTATGCGGCATTGAACTGACAAGTTATATGAATCTCGTCCTCGTCCGCCAACAAAACTCACTTGGTTGATAACAACGTTGTTGATACCGCCTTTGCGACGTTTCCTCCGAGAAAAGTCGTGCTGCAGCGATTGTGCAAATGCCGCGTTTCGCGCTTTTTCAGTTGCAGATACCTCCGCAGTAGGTTTAGTATTTTCGAGGGAGTAAAATCTGAGCGACGAGGAGGCATGTCGGTGGTAATAAATTACAGTGGGATTCCTGCGCTATATGCATGAGTTTAGCGGCTCGAGCTACAACGAGTAGTGTATTACACAAGTGCGCCGTTTAATTCGAGAGACGGATCCTCGCGACGATGCTGCCCTTTGAACGTGCATTTGCCAAGAATGACAGGTGTACCGCAGTATTGCGAGCGTCTAGTCCAGTCGGGGAAGCTGTCGAGCGTAGCTAATGCACTTTCTGCTTTCTGCATCTACAAAAATCATTCAATGACCTTGGTGATTTTTTTTTCGAAGGCGCCGCCCACAGAAATGGCAGACAAAACCCCGGCAACGCATAGAGCTGGGACCGTCCATCCATAACACCATCCCGACGCCCTCTCATCGTGCGGCCAGAAGATGGTGGACGTCATCGGGAAACAGCGGCCATGTGATGGTGCGGACGGCGACCAAACAAGTGTCAACGTTGGCGCGTTGAGGCCCTCGGTGTTGCCAACTTCCTTTCCCTCCCCCTCTCACTCTTTGCCTCCCTCCTCGCCCCTCGACGCGCCGATGGACAGCTCATATCAAACCCAATCTTCTTCTCCCCCCCGCCGACCAGATCTCAAGCGCAAACTCGTCGTCGTCGGAGACGGTGCGGTCCACCAACTCCTCCACCTCCCAACCTTGTTCTGATCTTCTCCTCACCGCAGGCGGCTGCGGCAAAACGTGTCTTCTCATCGTCTACGCGGAAAACCGCTTCCCAGAGGTGCGCGTCAACCGCCGTCGCGCTGTTTCGCCTCACAAGAATCTAGGCATACATCCCCACCGTGTTCGAGAACTACGTCACCCAAGTAACCTACGACGGAAAAGAAATCGAGCTCGCACTATGGGATACTGCCGGTCAAGAGGAATACGACCGTCTACGGCCCCTCAGCTATCCAGAGAGCGACGTCATCCTCATCGTCTTCTCCATCGACTTTCCTACCAGTCTCGCAAATGTCCAGGATAAGGTGCGCGTCCCATGTCATTTCAAGTCGCCTTCGAAATTCAAATCTCATCCTTAGTGGTTTCCCGAAGTCGCACATTTCTGCGAAGGGACGCCTCTCATCCTCGTCGGCACCAAAATCGATCTAAGAAAGGACGAACAGACACGCCGCATGTTAGGCGCACAGGGTCTCACCCCCATATCCCCCGAGCAAGGCGGCGCCGTCGCGAAGGAGATTGGCGCAAAATACATCGAATGCTCTGCAAAAACCGGCAACGGCGTGCACGAGGTCTTCAATCTTGCCCTGAAGGAGAGCATGAAACGACAATGGGGCAAAATAGTAAAGCAACGGCGGTGTGTTATCATCTAAGCCCCCGTTACATTACATCTAGCCCAGTGCAGGCACTTGCTTGCTTTCCATTCGCCGCTCTGCATCCGTTTATATCTGCATCCATTATTTATCGCTCTCCGGACATCCATCATCATCATCATACATATCTTAACAATTGTACTCGTTTACAGGGAAATCGTCCGACTGTACAAACAAACGCTATGTGTACAACTAAGCAATACATTTCAAACAATACAGAACAGAACACAAGCAAGGCTCAAGCAGCTACAACGACAACGTCGCCTGATGTCTGCACACTGGCTCCAAAGCTCTGAGACACCGCGCCGATCCTGGTATGGGAGGCAGACTCCGAAGTGCACGGGCTGTCTGCGCTGCGGTAGATGCGGAGGCGAGCTGCAGCGGTGACGGACGATGCCGTGGAATGGACGGTAGCGGGCGGAGGGAGCTTGAACCCGTTTTCGGGAGCGAGAGCTCTGCTCCAGGATCAGGCGATTCTGGGGGCGTGTCTATCGACTTCGCTGGAGGGACCAATGATGATGGTTCAATCACCGCCGTTGGCGGTGGTTTGGGTACAGGCGGCGGCGGGAGAAGAGGACGGGAGGGTACCCGAAGGGGGGCTGCCGCGGAATCAGCGGCGACGGTCGTATGTGAGGCGCCCTTGGCCAAAGCAGCTCTCGGGCCAGGGGGATGAGCTGCAAGCGCAGCCCGCTGCGTCCGCACACTCTTTTTCGGCTCACACATTGCTTTCGATGACGTGCTTGCTACAGCTGTCGTTTTAGGCGACGCAGGTGGCGAGGGAAGCGGCGACGAGTCGCAGGAAGACGACGACGACGCCAACCTCGGCGAAGGCGAGAGAACCCTGACATGTACATGTTTGCTAAACCTTGTCGACAGTCGGAAGTGCGACGAGGGATCTGGACTCGAAGGGACTTCCGGGAACTGCTCGAGCAACGCCCATGTTGCCCCGTCGTCTTTGTTGTGGTTGGGAGAGCCAAGACAATCGTCCGACGACGCATTCCAGGACTCGGGATCATTGAATATACGATCCGCATTGGCGCTGGTCGGCGTCGAGGGTCCTGACGATTCTGGTGAAGACCAATGAGTCTGACGGATGTCTAGCTGCGAAGTCATGTATTCGGTGGTGATAAGAAGATTCGAATAGCAAGCAAGTCTCGCACTGCGAGGAAATAGGAAATTGGGTGTGTCTGCGTAGCAGCTCTGTGCATCGCAGAGTTATATGCCTCGTATCGACGCCGTAAGACCATTGATATGATCCTTGTTCCCCTTCCCAGCGTTGCCATAAAATCTGTTTGCGCCGCAAAATGAATCCCACAAAGTGGCGGTGTCGTGATCATCGCTGTTCCTCTCGACGCACATCATCACTTTACTCACCCGGGGTCTTCTCCCTGTTGTGGAGGTACGTGCGAGCTGCCAACACTTGCGTCGACGGATTCCCGAGCGCTCATCTGCATCGCATCCTGCACAGGTCGACAACGCACGTCCAAGTGAATTCGTGACCACCTAATTTCTCAATCTTCGTAGTAGCTTGAAGAATTTAGACCACCGGTATTGGCATTCGCACGGCTTACCGACTTCTCCGATAGCCAAAGCTACCAACTGTCACTCGGGGCCATATCAGTGCAGCAGCCAGTGTCGATATATATACCTGTGAGTCCATGATTATCCGCTCGTTCACGCGTGAGGTTAGAGTTCCGACGCAATGTATTCCCTATAGATAGTTGTGTAGTGCCAATGTACAGTCCAAATTCAATGTTAATGATAGATATTACCGCCAGCGCTCTGGTATCACACCCAGGCGGCTTTGATTAGATCAGCACCCCGCTCCGCTACGACGTACACCGCCGCCTGCGGGTTGGCACTCTGAGGTCGCGGCTATGATGCATACATCGAGTGAGTATAAGCTATGACAACAAGTCTAATATGGCGCTCACCAAAACGGAACCATCCACTACTCGGAGCCGTGGAATGCCCTTCACCAGAAGATCGGGATCGACGACTCCGTAATCTGCGCCTCTGGGCGACATGCTGGCAGTCCCGAGCGGATGGAAAATGGTGGTGGCCCACTCCTGGACGTACTCCTCGATTTCTGCGTCCGAGGCGTCTGCTAGGATGGCGGCTGGCCCATAAAGATTGATGAGATACTGGTCCCACACGGGCGCTGACACAATCCTCTTCATGACCTTGATTCCTTCCCGCATCATTGCTAGATCCTGCGAGTTACTCAAGAAACCGGGGTCAATGAGAGGCGCTGCGAATGGATCGTTCGAGCTCAGTTTAACGGATCCACCTGAACTTTTGTTAGGGAAGAATTTGGATATAAGGACGGCTGTACTAACGCGAGAGAGGCGACAACAGCGCGCAGACCAGAGACATGAAGTGGCCTTCAGCTGGAAGTGGCAGAGGAGCGAGCCCATTCTGTGCATATACATTCAATCTCTTGACTCATACCGAACAAAGAGAATCACGAACCAGGGGAAGTATCTCATAGTGAGGGCTGTGGGGTCCTGGCGCTGGATCTTCGCGGCCGTGAAGTAGGGGATTATTGTGCGGCAAACGGAACCATCCAAGCACATTGCCCAAAACAGAGGTCACAAACCGACCCTGGCGATCACTAAGCCACTCGTCGAGGATCTCTGCGGCGAACGCAGGATCGCGCGTGATGTTATCGAAAGTGTCCGTCGAGTTTACCTCCCAGTACATGGCAATAGTGGCTTGATCGCTGAGGTTCAGACCCACTTCCGGAAGATGGACCAGAGGGGAGACACCGATGTCTGTTAATGCCTGCTGGTCGCCGATGCCTGAATTGAGGAGGATATGAGGTGTGCCGATGGAGCCTGCGGATAAAATGATTTCATTCCGAGCCGTGACGACGTGCAGATCAGCTAGGTTCTCATTAGAATGTTGAGCTGAATGCGTAATGAAAAGCTGACTAGTGTCGCCTTGAATAAATTCGACAGTGTCGAATAACGTAGGATCCGATTCTGATTGAATGAGCCGAGACACTTGGGCATGTACAAGAACATGAAGATTCGTTCGATCGATGAATTGAGGTCCTAGATACGACGTTGCCGAGCTGCTTCGCTGGCCATGACCATCAATAGTTGATTGGCCCCAACCTACAAGAAATAAGACATAGGTCGTGGGACTTGCGACTCTACTCACCGAAACCTGTTAAGAAATAAGACTGAGACTCGTTAAAACGACCCGAAGACTATGAAACAGTACCTATTGGAGTGCCTGCATTAATGTCTAGATTGAAGGGGAATTCGTGGCACAATTCTTGCGTAGTCTTGATGAAAAGTTCGTCGATTGATTGGGGAAATCCGGGCAGCGTCACAGAATTGATACCATTGGAACTGTGAACTAGAGGATTGTATTGTCCGCTGATGTCATGGTGGTCGGTCGGCAGGCTCCAGCGTTCATTCTTGAGCAAAGCGATTGAACATCACATTGTGATAGACTACTGAATGGTGCACCAATGACGAACCTTCCGAAAATAGGGTTGGACGCTGTCCCAAGACCAACCGATATCACCTGTCATCTCCGCGTAGCCATTCCAGTCGTCTTTGCTTCCTCGTGAGTACACCATATAGTTCAGAGCAGAACTTCCGCCCAGGATATGTCCCCTGGTTGATGAGTTAGCTTGACGCGTTCTGGAAAAGAGACTACTTGCCTGGGATAACGAATGACGCGGTCTTGCAAGGCAGGTTGGGCGACGGTGCTGTAGTTCCAGTCATATGGAGATCCTGGCAGGGATGAGCCAAGGAAGGGAACAATAGAAGGAAGGACATCAATGTTTCTAAATTGGAAAATTCCTTTAACGAGGCAAGCTAGCTCAGAAGCACAGTGAACTCACGACGGTCCAGCTTCCAATACAAGCACGGAGAAGTTGGGGTTCTCCGTCAATCTATTCGCCACGACATTCCCAGCTGTCCCACCTGGGACAACGAGATGATGAGATGTCAGGTTGCGAAAAGCTTCGACGGTGGCGTACCCCCAACCACGATGAAATCATAGGCGGTGTCTGGCAATTGAGAAACATCATCGTATAGAGTAGCGAATGAGAAGAGGGGCAGTCCCAGAAACAGACAAAATGGGAGCAGGGCGGCCATTTGGAAGCCGTGAACAAGCGGAGTGTGGATCGCCAGCGTTTATACTGCCTTCGAATCTCATGGTCCAGGCACGGGATCATTCGGTTGTATACACGGCAGCGTAGGCGAGACTACGCGTCGTTAGCTAGCGTATTCTGTAGACTTCCGTAGACCGCATAGCGCTCTAGTTGATGATGTTCTGATGCAGAAGAATATGTACGTACCGCCATAAACTCAAAAGACTCGAAGAGGCCAGACGAAAACGTGATTCAGAGATTCGAGGGACACAGTGCTTTGCTGAAAGAAAAATGTGACCGAAAAGCCCAAGTTGAGTTTTGTACTCTGGGTGACGATCGCGGATCCCTTGCCAAGAGTTACGAGTATTCCTGGTACCGACTAAGGGACCAGGTCTGAAAGACGAATTAAAATATTCCGGTGATTGCTCGATCATCCCATAGCAACTGTCAGCCGCCACTGTTTGCTCTTGCTTCGATGCTTGTCCCACCCATCTCGCAAAAGGAAGGGTTGCAAAAATTCACAACCCCCCCCTGGGGGGGGTTGTGAAAAAAGTCGACTCAAAACGTGCTTCACCAAAAATTCAAACGAAAATTCACAACCCCCCCCTGGGGGGGGTTGTGAAATTTGCGACTCCAAACTCGCTTCACAAAAAACTCGAACGAGAATTCACAACCGTGAGAGAGGTACCAGGTGTGCGCGGAGGGCCTTGGTATGTTGCATGCGCAACAGGATAGCATGGGGAAAGAGAATGACGTTGCCGACGGTCAGGGGCGTACGGGGCAAAAATTATTTGCATCCGTGGACAATTCGTCGATGCTCGGCCTTTGTTCCCAAGGCGAGATCGACCGTCGTCTGTTCAGTCCCGTCGAGATATAAAAAATGGACGGTATACGCAAAGACTACCTAAAGGTGAGAATCAAAAGAAGCCGACATTTAGGAGTTGCTTCGGTAACTGCCGATTGGCGCACGCGATTTGACAGGAACTGCTTGATCGCTGTTTTGGGGGGGCCAGTTCAATCCTTCGTGATGGCTACTCTAGCCGATGCACCACATATAAGTCAAAGTCTCAGATTCTTTTCCGCCATGACAACCTTACCATATTCCCCCTCCCCCACCTCTATCCCACTCTAACTTGACTGGAAATGTCTGAACCGGCGCCCCAAATTCTTTTGTACGCTGGAATGCAGCTCAGAACGCATTTCCTGAAACTTACTTGTATTTTTTGACAGAGCAGGACCGTTGGTTAGTTTGTGTTACAGTTTCCTTGCCAATCCGACTCACAGCGTCGCCGTAAGTTCGTTGGCGTGATCCTGAAATGGGCATTGCTCGGCGCGCTCGTGATTCAAATTTGTTAGTCCTCGACAAGTCACTGCCCGAATCATACTAATTTTTTCTACTTTCCAGACGATTATCAGGCATATTTCCGACGTACTGACCGGACTGCTATCCGAATTCTGGGTAAACCTTTGATTCGCCGGTACCCTCAATCCCAATTTACTAAAGATTCTCTCCAGTACATTTTGTTGGCGCCGTGGAAATAGTTCAAGCGGTGTTGGTTTCTCATACCACTTGGTCGCATCTTGTTGAGAACTGGGGGAAGCCAAATGGGCTGCTCACTGCTGCTTGGTCGGGGACGTACATACCCATTCTCAACGGCATTGGTGAGCTCTCTAGCGAGCATTCTATGCATAGTAAGACTGACTTGACACTCTGTAGCGGCCGGAAGCGTTCAAGGCTTTTTCGCCTGGTGAGCATCACGCTTTCGAGCCGGTCTGTGGTCTCACAAATGAGCAGGAGAATATGGTTGTTCGAATCCAAATCCGTTGGCCGCCTGAGCTCAGCCTTAATTGTGCTGGTACGTCTGTCCCGACGTACGATTCTGCTTGAGGTCTAAATATTCTCAGACTGCTACGATACAGCTTGCCGGAGCTATCTGGGTAGCCGTCGAGGTAGGAACATACTTCCAAGCCAGCCAGTCTATCTTGGCTGATGTCCTTCAGTTCACTCATGCGTCAAGGAATATCGCCAGAATAGACCTCATCGAATCAGCAGCGGAGGTAACTGTATATTTCTATACCCCTTGTCGCGAGTCCTTACCTTTCGTAGACTTGGCTGGCGGGGAGTTTTGTTTGTGACGTTATCATCACCGTATCGATGGTCTTGATCGTGAGTGAGCGTAAATTCTTGTACTCACACTTCGCTCATTAATTTTCTAGCTGGTATCGGCTCGCCGGAAGACGCAGTCCTCGAACACCTTATCTCTCCTTAATAAACTCATTATCAGCACGATAGAGACGGGCGCAATAACGGCGTTCCTCGCTCTCATCCAGCTCGTTTTATATAAGGTCCATCCGAACAATTACCTACATGTGGCCATGTAAGTTTCAATATTCTCTGAATCGCTTCAACCTCCTGACAGTCAATCCCCCCGGTAGAGAATTTATCCTCGGACAAGTGTACGTTCACCATAAATGGTTGCTGATATGCCTGTCCCAACAAACTCACTGCTTTTCAGATATTCCAACGTCCTTGTGGCCGCGCTCAACGGTCGACGCCACCGCGACACGGGTCAAGATACCGCAGCTTTCCACACTACGATCAAGTTCCGAAACGAAACGGAGCTAAACCGTATCGCTCAAGTCGACTTGCCGGGTGTGGAAGCCGACGGCGCCAATGGCGCTACTGGTGGCCCAACCTCCTCCAGCAATAGCACAAGCTGCCTACCTCGAGACGTCGTCTTTTCGAAGTTCCCTGAGGACTCGCCGCATGATGCTAGGCATCATGATCTTGATTCAAAAGTCCACTCCGTCTGAGTTATATAGTGCTTAAGCTACTTACTGTATCCGTCCTGTATTTTCTAGTCTAAAAGGCCAACAGTTTATGGGCTACGCGCTGCTTCGGGTGATATAGTCGGAATTGGGGCATGGAAATTTTTCATAGTGCAGGGTTGTAGCAGTACGCTCAATTTGAGCTGTGTGTTTGTATCTTTTAGTTCAAAAAAAGCCACAGTTTAGAGACCACGCAGGTATGCGCATCCCACTCCCAGCTTCGAACCAAATAGCTGGATTCTGGAGACATCAAAATCGCGGGACGAGCGCGTCTACTATCACGTGACCGCGTTCTTCTCCGTCGTGAGCGATCCTCGAGGTCTGCGAGCTGTTTCCTGTGAGATAACTGCAAGATATTGAGGCACACAGGAAGCGCCGCGGTCGCGCATGACATGAAACCGGAAAACGGTTTTAAGTACATGCCAATTCCTTGTGGATGGACGCCGACAGGAGGAACTTGCGTCTTGCGAGGAAACAGCCCTGCAAAAGGTCGAGAGCTCTTGAGGGTTCTCCGCGAAGCACGACAGTTCCGGGTGAGCCTCTGAAAGAGTTAACTTCAGAGGATGCGGTCATGCGAAACAAAATGCGACGAGGAGAGAAATGAGAGGCATTATCGAGAGCAAACATGGTGGGGATAAAAATACAGCAAGGTTGATGTGAGTGGATGTAAAGTGTAGGGTAACGTGAATGAATAAGAGAAATGGGAATAAAATACAGATAAGAGGAGGAGATCCGGTTCAGGCTGAAATATGATCGTTAAGTGCAGCAATCGTAGCACGTCGTGGTTCTGTCAAATCATTCACGGTCAAACAACGCGCAAAAAAACAAAGAAACGCGACACCCACTCCTCCGGACTTTCAAAGCAGCACGCTCGGCATACAGTGCGACTACAGCCTGTACCCGATCCAAATTCTTGGCCGTCCTGACCCTGGCGCTCACCCTCATCTTCCTCCCACAGAGATTTCTTGCGTTTCACCGGCGCTGGGATTTCGGCCGGGGAGTTGTTGTTGGTATTGGTATTGGTATTCGCTGCGTTTACCGCAAGCGCAGGACGACGCAACGGTGACTGTGGTTTCGAAGACAAGGGTGCACGAGCTGTACATGTACGAGAGCACACAGTGCAAGTCGACGCGTTGCACCTTCAAACAAGGTTTGAAACTAAGGTTAGAGAATAGAGAAAAGGGCCGACCGAGGACAGAATAGAATAGGGTTCGTGGTCGCGGCGCGGTGGCACGAGGCGCAAACTCCGGGTGGCGTTTTCGGGGCGGTCAAAGCAGCTTGGGGTGCCGTAGACGGTGTGCTCGACGCTGGGCTCAGCCGTCGTCGTTTCAGAGGGCGCGTCTCTCGCAACAAAGGAGTCGCAGTCATCTGGGGAAAAGGTGCTGAAGGTCGATGATGAAGGCTAATAAGAAGCGTGGATCGGCTTTTCGGCTACCTAAATCGGAAGAAAGCAGCACTTGCTGGAAAACTCTTTGTAAAGCAGAACAGATAGTACATAACAAATACAACGAGGGTCTGTTCATTATTTGGTTTCAAGGTCCGTCCGTCCTTTGTCTTCTCTCCATCCTACACTGCGCCTCCCCCACGATCTAACGGCGTTTCGGCACGGCCGCGACGGGTTCCGTATTGGCGTAACTTATGGGGCTCAGACGTTAGCGTACAATCCCGCCGCTTTTCTAGTCTTGGTCATGGCTGATGCAGAGCGGTGAGCTGAGGCCTAACACACAAAGTCACTAGCACCAACCTGCGATAATCGCACTTCCCACACCGCTCCCATCTTCAGCATGGTGCGTAACGATGTTGCTGGATGGCGTGGTTTGATTAATCCCAGCTGCAACAGAAGATGAAAGACATACCGCCCCTTATCGCCAAAGATGTCCACCAAGCCTTCGTGTACTCTATCGGCGAAGCCTGGGTATTTCTGGAACGACATTGTTAACATTGAGGACATTGACCGCAGGTTACATACGTTGTATAGTGATCCATCCGCACCGACAAGGCAGCCCTCTTCGAGATAATCCATCTTGCTCACGATCGCGGCAATACCGCAGGCACTAAGCCGGGCCGCGCGTCGCCCGATCAGCTTCGCCAGTGCGCGGAAGAACTGGCGCTCCGCAAGGGTTGTCTCGACGGCGAAGAAGTGCGTGAAGATTCCGATGATCATGAGCAACTCGTCAGTTGGGTCGCTCTCCATGAGGGAGAGGAAAGCCGTATCGAGGACATATGGCACCTCAAGCTTGTAAGTGTTCTGGCCGAGGAAGAGCACACCCTCGTCGATGAGCTCGCAAATCACGAGCCGCAAGATTTCCCCGAGGTAACGACCTGAGATGAGTTTCTGGAGGCACTTTAGAGATTGAAGATGTATGGGAGAGGCGAAGCACCTCAAATGCTTGCTCTCCGGGCTTGTTGGATGATTCGTCTACGATGACATCGTACTTCGTGCGAGGGAGGTGCTCATGCTCGAAGGAGTCGAAAGCACCCTGTATTGCTCGTTCAACGAAACGAAAGGACGGCGATGATAAAATAAACGCTGACCCATTCGCAGTTGATAGCCATGGAAGCATCATCGTCAATGCCCAGATTCTTGATTTTGGGGATGGCGCCAACGTTCTCCATGTACGCCGCGTTACAACCAGTTCCGAAGATCACAGCGATCTTCGTTTTCGGGTTGACGTAGTGGGAGGCAATGAGAGTACCGGTAGTGTCGTTGATCAGCGCGGTCAGCTCGACGGGAAGGTCCTGTGCAGTAAAGTAAGTACACGGGCTGGGTAGAAAGGCCGGGCGATTACATATTTGGCAAGCGATTTGCGGAACATCTCTGCTACATCCTGACCTTCCGTGTTTGCGGCACCAAAGCCCTTTGTCCAACGGATGAGTTCACCGTGGTCGATCCTTTCTTGCCTGGGGTGCGATTTAGAACTCATCGAATTTTAGTAAAAACGAGGAAACACACGAGCATGGATAAGAGAACTGAGATAGCACTTTCAGATAAGACTAAGCAAGCCAATGAAAGCACTGCTTACAGTGAATCCGAGAGGAAGCTTCTCTCCGGGCTGAAGCTTGAGCCCGCTGGCCTCGTCCGCAAGATGGGTCTCAACGAATGTCTTCAAGCACTCCGCACAGAAGTCGAACAGTTTTTGGCCATCCTCTTGCTTCTGCTCTTCCGTTAGCCGGTACTTGGTTTGAGTGATCTCGAATTTCCCCTCGCCCTGCAGGGTGACCAGGCACACTCGAAGGTTTGTGCCGCCTGTGTACAGAAAGAATTAGCTCAAACACCGCAAATATATGTTGAACTCACCAAGATCAACTGCCAGAAGGTCGCCGACCTCCTGCCCGTTCGGCCACCCGAAAACAAATGTAGGGATCATGGGCTGAACGGAAAACCGTCAATCAAATATCTCAACCCAGAAAAGGAAATCCAAAGATGACATAGGGCAGTAAATTGCTTTGCAGAACATTGCACGCACCACAGTCTGCTTTGGCTTAGCCAGGCCGAGCTCCAACGTTTCTCTGAAAGCATCTACAATCATCCGCATTCGCTGCGGCGTCAAAGTAAATCTAACAGCATATCAGCCCCGATCAGAAACGACTCGAAAAATCCGCTGCTTCGCACAAACTCTCGTATTTCCGCAGATGGTCGGCCATGGTCCTAGCAGCATTATCGAATGTCGATGAGTTTACCGCTGGATAAGCAAACAGAGTTTATCGACAAACTTCTTGGTCGCATGCGGGAGATCCTCTTCATCGTGGGTTCTCGTGTGTATGGCCATCGTCACTCCCGACGGGAGCACGATGCTGCCACTTCCTCTGCGAGATACTGGCATCGTTGGAGAGGCTTGAAGGGCAAGATTAAGTTCAAGAAACGATGTGGATGTGGAGAGGCCAAGAAGTAGCCGTCACGCTTGGTGACCCGCCGTGACCGCTATCCGCGCTCTCGCCATGATCGGCCTCAAAAGCACCTTGAACGTAGGAATTCATGCTCTTCCTCCCGAGATAACAACAGACTTGACCTTCGCACGCAGATAATAGACAATTCCGGTGCATTAGTGGCCGAGTGCGTCAACGTTTTGAAGCAAAAGGTCAACAATGGCTGGGGTTCTGTTGGCGATGAGATTGTCGTGGTAGTTCAGCGCGCAAGACCAATATCCGCCGCTGCCTCCGCCTCTGTAACTGCCGTCAAAGTGCGACGAGGGGACGTGCGTCGCGCCGTCATCGTTCGGACGCGTAAAGCCGTTCGACGACCAGACGGCCGACAAATACGCTTCGACGACAACGCCGCTGTCCTGCTGAATAACAAGCGCGAGATGCTGGGTACGCGGATAGGTGGTGTTGTCAGTGCAGACCTGAGGATGAAGGGCTGGGGGAAGATTGCCAGTCTGGCGCCAAAAGTGAGTTCTTTCTGGCCTCGCGGCACCAGATCATTGACGTGCGACTCCCGCTTCAGGTCGTATAGACACCATTTTCTACAACATTAATTCCTCCCGTATAATGCATCTCATTATCTCCACGGTAGTGCGACTTCCTCCCGACGCTTTCATACTCGCGAATGCATTATCTTAGCTCGGCTCTTTTTCGATCACTGCGTACTGCAGTGCATGTCAAGCTCGAAGCGACGCGTGGTTTCCCTCTTTCTGAACGTTCGTGCCGTTCAGTCGAAGGCGCGAAGCAAGCCGTCTATATTCTTCGCCAAATCTGTATGAACGCAATCAAGTATCAGGGTCAATGCTCAAACTCGATCTTCTTCATTGGTCATCCGCTCAGCGCAGCGAGCTGCGCATGGTTTTCGTGCTCTTTCAGCTCTCACCCTTGAATGCATATCGCTCAAGTCTAGGCTTGACAAAAAACGATTTTATCCTTGGCTTCTCGTTTGGGGCCATTGAAATAATGAAATCTCGCCGGAGCAGCTGGTCATAAACACCATCCAAACGCGGTCGTTGATATGCGTTGCAGCACACAAGCAAGCTGCGTAGCAGAGAATTTTTTCCCGCCCTGCACCAAATTCATGGGTGGTATGTTGACCCCCCTTTTCAGCACCGTCTTCAGGCACGGGAGAAATATAGCAGGTAGCATTGGCTCATCTAAACCAGCGATAATTATCGCGACTAAAGCCTTGTTTCTTACTGCGGCTGCGGCAACAGTTCCAATATTGACGACGAATTCAGTGAACTCCGTGAGATAGCGGACATGTCAAACCCAACACGATCCGAATTGCTGAAATTGTCCGAACGATGCTACACAGCCTCCTCAATGTCTCCTTCGCTACTGCGCAGGTCGACATTCACACCGGCGGCACCAGTACAAAAAGGTTCATCCGAAAATCACTATGAATCATTCAATTTCTTCTTCTCCACTTTGTTTTCGCATTCCTCACACATTTTCCCTTCAATATGGTTCAAGTCAAATGCATGGGTCCGTCCTCGCACATTCAACTCACTACTGGGACTAACCAAAAACACAGATCCGCAGGAAAATCCTGACTACAACTTCCTCTACTGCCCATCCTTCCCCGCTGCCGTTATATTCTCAGCCCTCTTCGGACTCACTACCCTGGTCCACTTAATCCAAGCAATCCACTACCGCAAACGCTTCTGCTGGGTCATCATCATGGCCGGAATATGGGAAACCGCCGGCCTCGCCCTCCGTGTGCTCGCCGTGCTGCACACGACTTCTTCCGCATACGGTATCCCCTCCCAATTGCTCATCTTGCTCTCTCCACTATGGATCAATGCCTTCCTCTACGTCCTCATGAGCCGTATGGTGTACTTCTTCGTTCCTGAGAAGCGCGTTGGGGGTATCAGTGCGAGGAGGCTTTCTCTCTGCTTCGTGTTGCTCGATATAACGTGGGCCTCCTCACTTTCTGTCCTCAGCCAGGTTCATTGACTTTTGTTTTTCTCAGAGCCTTTTTGATGCAAGCCGGTGGAGGCTCGATGATAAGCAGCGACGACCCGAAAACAGCTCTCCTCGGGATCCACATCTACATGGGCGGTATCGGGCTACAGCAATTCTTCGTCCTAGGTTTCACGGCGCTCGTCATCCGCTTCCACTACAAGATGCAGCGCCTCGAAGGCTCAACAGAATGGAAGCGGCCATTGTACCTCATGTACACTTCACTCGCCCTCATTACCGTATGTCGATTTCTCCACAGCTGCCTCAATTCAATCTCACCGTCCTCAGGTCCGCATTGTCTATCGCCTCATCGAGTTTTCCTCCGGCGTCTACTCCACCCTCACCATGCACGAGGCGCCTTTCTACTGCCTCGAAGCTCTTCCGATGTTCATCGCGCTCTTGTTGTGGAATATATGTCACCCTGGCCAAGTCCTCGTTGGTCCTGACAGTGAATTCCCTAAAAAAGAGAAAAAGTCCAAGCGAAAAGGCAATAACGAGACGGAAAAGGCGGATACTCAAGACGATTATTTGCTACGCCCATTTAGCCACTAGTTCTTTTTCTTCGTTTCTGGGGTATCATGGCTGTAGTCGAATGGACTTAAAATATGTTTGTTGTACATACCCATCACCGCAAAGACAGGGGTGGCGGTGCAATTCCGCTTGCTTTCAACCATCTCCCTCAATTGTCAGAGTGTGGTGCTGGCCTCCCCATGGCCAAAGCGTCTGTAGCTCACGACGCACACGTCGCGGAACCCGAAGCTCAGAATACTTTTCTCACATTGAATGGCTTCGAGTCCAAGCATTACCCGGTCTTGACGCTACCGCCCGAGATTGTCTCTGAAATATTTTTGCGTTGCATCCCGCCATACCCTCTCTACCCTCCCTTCGCAGGCCCAGGCTCTCCGACAATCCTGACTCACATATGTCGCCAATGGCGCGAAATAGCCCTGTCCACGCCTCATCTTTGGAGGGCGATAGCCTTCCCCGGATCTGCCATGCGCATGCCATTAGACGACCCACTCCTCTCGGATCTACTCAGTCGTTCAGGGAGCTGTCGCCTTGCCCTCAAACTGATCGCTATCCCCTCCGAATCGCAATGGGCGGTGATGGGCGCCCATTGTGCACGGCTCGAATTCTTGAAGTATATGGTCATGACTACAACCATCTACCCTCCCTACGGCGTTGGCACGCCCATGCCGCATCTTCGCGAGCTCAATATCTGGCTGGATGAAGACCTTGACTCAGACGGCGCCAAAATTGCATGGGAGCTTCCTCTATTACATTCAGCCATCCTGAACGACTTCGCTGCTCAATGTCTCATCCTTCCATGGGCTCAGCTAACCGTCCTTGGTCTGGTGCGTGTGTATCTGTCCGAGTGCACCCCCGTCCTCAAACAGACACCGAACCTCGAAGTCTGTGAACTGGAACTCTATTTTGACCTAGAAGTCGGCAACCTGAGCAGCGTCACTCTGCCGCGGTTGAAAGCACTAGTATTCAAGGCTCCGAATTCGAATGTGCCCTCCACAGCTGAGCACGTCAGAGAGGTGCTCTGGGTATTTATCACCCCCGCTCTGCGTATCCTTCGGATCCCGGAGAGGTTCTTGGGCCCGACACCGCAGTCTTCTCTCGCGTCCTTTATGACGGACTCTGGTTGCTCATCACTACAAACCGTGTGTATCACTGGTTTTCGGAAGAGAGTGCCTTCTACGCTGTACCAGGAAGCGCTCCCTCGTACGGTTGCAGTGTCATTCGAAGATATGCCATGACGGGGGTTTTCCAATATGCATGGTGTCTCTGAGACACGACATACATCTGCTCTCTCGAAACCCTCACTAGGGATATCTTGATCGAGATTGCCTCAAACTGATACTTTGACCACTTTTATGCGGGAATCAATACATGAATTTTTCTCCCTGCCTCTGCCTGAGGTCTGAGACCCTGTGCTATGTACATAATTTAGATTCCGAGTCTACAATGTCGCGGTCTCACATCGACGGCCTCTCGTCTTCATTCTTGTCTCATCTTCATTTGTACCTTCGTCTTTGATATATGTGTGGTCCTGTCTGGCTTCTTGGTCTATGTTTCGTCTCGGTGTCTGCGTCTTTTCAGTGCAGGTCTTCCCTCTCCTCGACCGTCAATATCGAGTATTTTAGCCTTATATTCCTTCATTGCCCATCTCGCTGAAGTGTCGTCGGGATCTTTGCTCTCCCCGTCGTCTTGGCGTCTCCAAGGTAAGACGAGACTAGACAAAACGAAGACGAAGACGAAAGATAGAGACGAGACGATGACGGAGAGATGAGACCAAGACGAGACTAAGACGAAAGATCAGACGAGACCAGACAACAATCACGACAAGACGAGACAGACGAAGATTGAGACGGGACGAAAACGAAGATAAGACGAGACAAATGAATTAGAGATAAGACGGGACCAAGAGATGAGACTGGACGAGACAAAGACAGAAGATCAAGATGAGACCAGACAAAGATCAAGACAAGACCAGACGGAGGCCGGGACGAAGACCAAGATTGAGACCAATACCAAGACCAAGATGAGACGGGACGGGACAAAGACGAAAGATCAAGACGAAAATAAGACGAGCTGAGGACAAGACGGGCCGGAGACGAGGTGGACCGGGAGATTGAGACCGGACAAGGCTCAGAACGAAGATGAAAATGAGAGTTGTCCGAAGGACGAACGTCGAAGAGACGTTGACAACCGACTGATATCACACCTGGCATCGGCCCGATCTCTCAATAGCGGCTTGGCTGCAATTAGAATTCTCCATCTCGAACTTGGTCATCTGTGCGACGAGTTGATAATTTTTTTTTGGCATTTTACAACTTCAGCGTCGTACGGCGTCCGAGTTTGCGCTACAATGCCGGAGACTTGAGCGCCAAACACTATGACCTCCTCCTCACAAACCTTACTAATCCAGAATTCCTCGCCGTCTACGAGGGAAGGCAAGTTGCGCACTAGAGCCCGCAGTCAGAGCGATCGGAAGCTGCGACTTTCAAGGATATATTTCCTGCATCCAATTAAAACAGAAAAGCATTACAGATCTGGCAAGCGAGGGCCAATGAGTATTGCGCTATTCGAGCTCAGCACAAACAGGCAGAAGTCTGAGATGGTAGTAAACCACGGTATCAGCCTCTCTTCAAATGTCCTAGTCGGACAACAAATGAAGGGGCTGCGGGTCTCTACCGACGCGAAAGTCGATTCTTCGAATAGAAGGCAATGCCAGATGGTAAGATTCCTCCACGAGTATGGTTGTGGTGATGCATGTAACGTGCAGGTGCTCCAGATCACAGCCAGACCTCTCTACGAAAGACCCCAACGATAAAACACGTCTTGACCGAGGAGTTTTCTGGAGACTGTGAGATTGGAGAGCGCGGGGAGGTTGAATGAGGCGAGAAAACCGTCGTGGGAGCCGTCGACCTCTGCCTTCAATGATTTGAGGCAAGGGAGTGCGATAGGTAGGGCCAGTGAGAGAAAGTCTTCGTTGGCTGCGGTGATGTCAAGGCGACAATCGAGAAGGTTGGTGGCCGTCTGCAGGATTGGGACACAGTTTTGGAATATTATGTTATACAGGGAGAGGGTGGTCAGCTGTGTCCAAGGAAGCCGAGCGACATAGGTAACTGCCCAAGCGTCAAGCACGACGGAGCGTAGCATTGGGACATCCAGGAATTGAATTTCCCGAGGGGCATGGCGGTCGAGTTCGATATCTAGATGGCGGAGAAGCGGGAATTCGCCTTCGATCGTGGGGAGAGCGGAACAGCTGAAATCGAGCCGGAGTTGGAGATACTCACAGCGGGCGCGAATGGGAAGGATTGTCGCGAAAAGCTGTGGCGTGGTGACAGAATATTTAAGCATTTCATTTGCACAAATAGACAGCGGGAAAACGCCGGCCCTGCTGAGCCATATGCAGTCGGGGTTGAAAGATCTGCTTTCCACACTGGAGAGAGATATCGCTCTCCAAAGCTGGGGGGTGGAACAAGCGATTTCCCTCCACAAGCGGCAAATATGAGTCAAGAGAACAGGTGAATCTGGGCCAGCAAGTGGCGGGCAGATAGGATATTTTGGGAGGAAACGTAGAAAGATTTCTGCCACGATCTCGTTGGGTAAAGTCAAGACGGGGTACTTGTAGGCGTTGAGCCGCTCCTGTATGGTCGCCTCTTCGAGTCGCAGTGTAGCAAGAGCCTGTTCCAGAACTTTTGTTTGAAGTTCGAGCCTCGAGGAAATTGGCGAGCATGATGGGCTAGGGGGAGCCTTACAGCAATGTGCCGGTGGTGACTGGTCGGAGCCTGGCGATACAAGCAGGTAGAGGCAAAGGTAGAGAGGCAAACGAGAAGTCGGAGCTCGGCCCGCAGCATCCGAGCCTTTACTTTCGTTTCTCATCCTGCTGCAATTCCAAGTCGTGCGCCGGTCCCAGTGCCACTATCTACTCAAACTCCGATATAGAGACCAAACCAGTAAGTGCCGGAGCGCACGGTAAAATTCGCTACCAGTGAAGCGCCCTGACTCGACATACCTCCCAGTATCATAACTTCTGAGATCAAGTCGAACCATGCTTCAGAGGCTTGCACAGGACCGAGCGCGTCTAGCAGAGCTTGATCCTCAAATTCTGGAGCTCGAGCGTGCCCTTGCTGTCCTGAGATCCCAGCGTTCAGCGCTGAAAGAGCGACTTGCCGCCTACAAGTACCCCGTTTTGACCCTACCCAACGAAGTCATCGCCGAAATCTTTGTCCATTTTATTCCAGAATACCCTGCTTGCCCACCACTCGCCGGTTCACAATCGCCCATTCTTTTGACGCATATTTGTCGCCTGTGGCGAGAAATCGCTCATTCCACCCCGAAACTATGGCGAGCAGTGTCGCTATCTAGCCGGAACCCCTTCTCCCTCAATCCAAACAATATATGGCTCGGTAGAGCTGGGTGTTTTCCTCTGGCTATCCGGATGCATGAAGCAGATGTCGATACCGTCCATGAGTCGGCGCTCTCTGCTGCGATTCTCCCCTACCGTCTCCGCTGCGAGTATCTCGAACTTCGACTTGAGCAGTACGTTCCATATCTCCCCCGCATTGAAGGCGACTTTCCGCATCTCAAACATCTGGATCTGGAGCTTGACGAAGAACTTGATGTCAAATTTGAATTTTCCCATGTTCCCATGCTACGTTCCGCTAGGCTCGATGTTTTTGCGGCTCGTTGGATCGTGCTTCCTTGGTCGCAATTAACCACCTTGGCATTGCATACCATAGCGCTCGAGACCTGTGTTCCGATCTTAGAGAAGGCCACCAACCTCTCGGTATGCAATCTTGGCCTGTTCATACACGATGAAAATTGCATTGCCAATCCCCGTATCATGCTTCCGCATCTCAAGTCGCTGAAGGTGAATGGTGATGGCTTGATGAACACATTCCTTGACTCCTTCACCCTTCCTCTTCTCTCCAAGCTGGATATCTGCGAAGAGCTCCTTGGTCCTGATCAGATCTCTTCCCTTACAACCTTCATATCGAGATCCGAGTGCAAACTACAGCATCTGCGGATTTCTTGCATAAAGTCGGATCCTGCGACCTATTCCGCCGCGTTTCCCTCCATTCAGGAGCTGACTTTTGGGACCGACGAAGAGTCGCAACTGCTTCATTCGTTGCCGGATTGAGGGGTTTCCTACGATGTGTCACAATAGTTAAAGTATACCATGACTAAAATTCATGTACATTGTGGCAAATGGTTACTTGCAAGTGATCGCGCTGTACTCACCTTGTAGATCTTCGGAGCGTACGTTCTTCATTGAATTCGACTTCGTGTGTCAGAACACGAAAAAGGCGTTTATTCAGAAATTCCTTCTCACTTGGGCACAATTGACCATGTTCGTTGCGTCAAACCGCTTGCATAGTGTATTGCCATCTTGAATTTGGATTCGACACCAACAGAATTTACGTCGCCGAGCCCAACATCGCATTCCCTCACTTGGAGTGGTTGACGTTGCTTGGAAAGTCCCGACCAGCTAGTGGCTAGACAGATTCATACTTGCAGCGCTCTCGTACCTTGATCTCCGTGAAGAATATCTAGGAGATATCGACCCTGTTGCGTCGCTAAAATCATATCGAAAGCCGGGTGCAAGCTGCAGCATTTGTGAACTAGGACTCGGAGCACGAAACCTGTATCTCGTCTCCATTCCGTCTTATCTTCCACTTTGCCTCGAACGATGGGCCGGCGACTTCCTCATGAGGGCCGTCAGATGAATTTATTTGTCGGGGAACGCGCAAAGGAGGATGGTGTCTTGGTAGGAGGCGAAAGTAGTTTTTCTACAGGGGAGGAGGAAACGGTGGGAAACAAGAAGATGCGGAACAGCAGGGACGTGGGGAAGCGAGGTCAGCGATATGTTGATGAGAGACGAGGATGGGATGAGCTGTGAGTAGTGAATAGTGAGAGACTGATGAAGGTCGTGAAGGTAAGTATAGTATTGGTATTCCATGGTCATACCTGGAACAGGATGCGTATTAGATGGGCCCGTGCAATGTGGGGGAGGCCGCACGGGAGGGAAGATTGGAGGTGAGGCGGAAAAGAAATTCAAAGCAGTAGGGGGAGGGGGGGGGAATAGCAACAAGGAGGGCAGTAACATCAAACAGTGCGGTTATGTGATTGAGATGAAGATCGGGAGACGGGCCACGTTTATGAGGTGGGATGATGAGAGAGTTACTAAGGAACGGTGTGGAGCGAGACGACTGGATATGAAAGAGGATGACTGTGAGACTGATAGATAGACGCAGGTGAGATTGAGACGGTCGTCGTTCGAGGTTGGGCAATTTATGGACAGAGACACGTCCTCGAGGAAGGAGAGATTCAGATTGAGATCGATCCGGTGAAGTAACGGAGACAAAGTAAGATTGACACGACAGACCAAGACCGAATCACTAAATGGCGGTATAAATCGTCATGCAAGAGACCGCACCGAGTAGAGAGACGGTAGACTCAGACCAAGGTTGAAAACAGAGAAGACAGTGTCGCACTGCGATCTCGAACAATGTAAGACTGTGGACAAAACGGAAGGAGTAGAGTCATTCCAGATGACTTGAAATTTCGCATTGACAATAAACCGAGAGCGCTTGTCCTGAGGTTGAGGAGACTGAGAAGCTAAAGGACTTTGGAGGACACAAAAAGACACCGAGAGCGATGAAATGAAAGCTAACGATGCGCAATACCGAGTCGGGCAGTTGACCGGAGTGCCGCCTAGTTAGTACAGGCATATGGAAGGGAAAGAGTCGCAACGGGTGGCTGTGTCACCTCTTTCAGTTACTCTACTTTACATGGCCGGCGTCGTTCACGTCGGCGGCGACGACGATCCTTTCTATTCACCACACGACCCTTGGAACTCTAATGTCACAATGCTGCGCTATGGCACTCCCCCCGCAGACGACCCTTCGTCTTCTCTCGCCGCTCCTTCCTCTTCCGCTGTTTCTTTGTACGCCGACGACGACCAAGTGCGCCTCACCAACACCACTGACGACAACCCCGGCGCTGCCAGACGCCGTACTCTACGCTACAGCGCTTCCCCTTCACCCCTCAAGAAGACCGGGACGGCGATAAAACATGTCTCCCAGAACTTCCGTCGCGCTTCCGTACGCGTCGTCAATCTCGCCTCTGCGGGTCTCGAGCGACTTCCGGATGTCGACGACAAGAAGGATTTAGATGAAACTCTCCCCGAACTGGCCCAGTCTCTACCTCTCCGCGGCCGCACCCTCGGTTTCTTGGGTCCAACCAACCCATTCCGAATGGCCTGCTTCAACTTTCTCGTCCATCCCTGGACAGAGCCTGTTGTTCTTTTACTTATCATTCTCAACGCTGTCATCTTGACTATCCAGTCCTCACGCTCATTGACTCTCACCGACCCACCCACTGTCTACTCCGGTTACTTTCAGTCATGGGAGGACCTCGCTCTTCTCATCTTGTTTGTTTTCTTCACCCTCGAGGCCTGTGCCCGAATCTGCGTCTCCGGTCTTCTCTTCGACCCCGAAGGCCACACCCTCGCCCTCCCCACCGGCGCCGTCGAAAAACTCGCCTCTCCCCCCGAAAAACCCCCAAACGAACCCATCTCCCTCCCCTTCCGACTCAGCATCGCCGCCTCCTCCGCCCTCACCCGCCGCAACGCCCCCTACCTCCGTCACTCGTGGTCCCGCATCGACTTCATCGCCATCCTCGCGTTCTGGGCCTCTTTTGCTTTGGCTACTGCCGGCATCGAGCGCTCCACCCACCACATCCGCATCTTCCGCGCCCTCTCTGCCCTACGCACCGCTCGCCTCCTCACCATCACCTCCGGTACCGCCGCCATCCTCCACTCCCTCAAAACCGCCCAGCCCCTCCTCGCCAGCGTCGCATACTTTGTCGTCTTCGCGATGGTGCTGTTTAGCATTATCGGCGTGCAGACGTTCAAGGGCTCGTTGCGGCGGACGTGCGTGCTTAACGCGGTCAACGGCGAGGCGGAGCTCGTGCTCGACACTCAGTTCTGTGGTGGGCATCTGGACCCGGTGTTTCTCAACAAGACGGGGTACACCACTATCGCGGGAACGACGTTTCCCGACCATAAAGGATACATCTGTCCGCTCGGGCAGACGTGCCGCGAGGCCAGAACCAACCCGCTCGAAGGCGTGGAGAGTTTTGATACGATTTATTTCTCTGCGCTTCAAGTCGTCATCGTCGCGTCCGCCAATGGCGTCAGTCCCATATTTCTTTTCAGCCGTTTCTCGCACTAATATATATATATATATATCTATCTTGCAGTGGACACCGCTCATGTACAGCATCATCGACTCGGAATACTTCGTCTCCTCCCTCTTCTTCATCATCTGTCTCATTGTGCTCAACTTCTGGCTCATCAACCTCTTCGTCGCCGTCATCACGAACACCTTCTCCGCCATCCGCGCCGAAACCAAAAAGTCGGCCTTCGGCGCGCGCAACCTCTCCAGCCCCCTCGCCGTGAACGACTCGGACGAAGACGACGACGGATGGGCGCCGCGGCATCAGAAGCCCCACATGAAAGCCAACCCCTTCGCGGTCATCGTAGCATACACCCGCTGGCTCTTCGTCATCCTCGCCCTCGCCTCCCTCGCCCTGCAAGCCACGCGCACCCCCACCATCACACCGCAACAAGAACACATCCTCTACGTCGCGGAACTCGCCATCACCATCGCATTCGACGTCGAGATCCTCCTCCGCATCCTCGCCGCCCTCCCCGACTGGCGCGCCTTCTTCGGGTTCGGGTTCTCCTTCTCCTCTGCGGCGAACGATAAGGGCGTCGCGGACAACGCCAGCACCATAGCGGCGCCGCGGCGCGGTCCGGGCCCCGGACAAAACTGGCTCGACGCTTCTCTCGCCGTAGCGTGCAGCGTCATCCAGATCCCCGCTATCCAGGAAAGCTCCGTCTACCCCTGGTTCACGATATTCCAGCTCATGCGCTTCTACCGCGTTATCCTCGTCGTCCCGCGCATGAAGCCGCTGCTGCTCAGCGTCTTCGGCAACATGTACGGTCTCGCCAACATGACCCTGTTTTTGTTTCTCGTGAATTACATCGCGGCTCTGATCGCGGTGCAGTTTCTGAGGGGGGATTTGAAGGCTGATCAGGCGATGAATTTCGGGACGCTTTATAATGCGTTTCTGGCGGTGTATCAGGTGTTTTCGTCGGAGAATTGGACGGATGTGTTGTATAGTACCGCGGGGGCGGAGACGGTGTTCGGGCAGAGTGCGATTGCGGTGCTGTTTATTAGCGGGTGGATGCTGTTTGCCAATTGTGCGTTTTCTTTCTCTCCCTTTTCCATTTGATGAAGGAATATTGACACGGAGAGGATACAGTCATTGTGCTGCAGATGTTCATTGCGGTTATCAACGAGAACTTTGACGTTGCTGAGGAGGCGAAGCGCGGGAAGCAGGCGACGAACTACTGGAACGAGACGGCGGCGCCGACGGCGGGGCATGTTGCGTGGATGAGAAAGCTCAACCCGTATCGATGGATCCGTGCGCGTCCTGTCGAAGTCAAGGTCGAGGCGCTCCCCGCGAATTTGGTGCTCCCGATGCAGAAGAGCTTGGTCACGGATTACAGCGTACCAAAAGCGCATCTGGCTGGGGTGGAGGTCCCGGGCGAGGGTCGTGTTGGAATCCTGGGGGCGGGAGGAGGGACGGCGAGGACAGGGAAGAGTCATTTCACGTCGAGGAGCTTGACGGCGTTGCAGAAGTTGTTTGCGGGGGAGGATAAGGATGATATTCCCATGTCGACGCTGAGGCATGCTAGGACTGATACGCTTGGTGGTGGGAGTGGGCTTGGTGGGGATTCGCAGGATGAGGAGACGGAGAGGCATTTGTGCGTATCTCCATTCTTTATTTCCGCGCTGCCCTTTCAGGCATTGCTGAACTCGTATTCAGGGAGCTTCTCGCGGCTGTGAGAAACGAGGGTGCGACGACGCACGAAGAGCTGAACGACGCGTTTTACGAGCGGCGTGCGCAAAAGGCGGATTTCATCCGCGACCACCCGTCGTATGACAAGACGTTTTGGATTTTCTCGCAGAAGAATCCGTTGCGGAAGTTTTGTCAGAAGCTTGTGCAGCCTGCAGGCGGACAGCGGTTGTTTGGGACAACCCAAAGCCCCACGCTGTACCCGCTCTTCCAGATGCTCTTGCTGAGCGTCGTCATTGCCGGTATCGTCGTCGAGTCCGTCGCGAACCCCGTCTACCGCCGCCAGTATGTCCAGGACCACGGCCTCTCGCGATACGCCTGGTATGATATTTGCGAGTCGGCCTTTGGGCTTGTCTTTTTCGCCGAGTTTGTCGTCAAGATTATCGCGGACGGGTTTTTGTTCACGCCGAACGCCTATGTGAAGAGCATCTGGAATCTTCTCGACATGGTGATCATGATAGGGCTCCTCGTGAATGTCACTACTGGCCTCATCTTCGCGGGCGGGTTGAGCCGTTTTACACGCTCGCTCAAGGCGTTGCGTGCGTTGCGGCTCATAACACTCATTGACCGTATGCGGACGACTTTTGAGAGTCTCATCATTCTCGGCGCCCTGCGTATCATGGACGCCGCCATCCTCGCCATCCTCTACATCATCCCGTACGCCGTCTGGGGGCTGAACATCTTCAACGGCAAGATGAACGTGTGCAACGACGACACCGTCGGCGGCGCCACGACGTGTCTGAATGAGTTTACGACGACTGTTTATGGAGACTCGTTCGGGTTTGTTGTGCCCCGCGTGTGGGACAATCCCGCGCCGTCGACGGTGTTTTCGTTTGACTCCTTCCGGTCGTCGTTGCTCATTCTCTTCGAGATTGTGTCGCTTGAAGGGTGGATAGACGTCATGAATATCGCTACGAGCATCACGGGCGATAATAGTCAACCCGAGACGAATACGGCCCAGATCAATGCCATCTTTTTCCTTGTCTACAATTTGCTCGGTGCAGTTGTCATCCTCACTCTCTTCGTCAGGTTTGTTGTATTTCTCTTATTCGAGTTGTCGCTGATCTGTCCTGTCCAGTATCATCATTGGGAACTTCAGTTCACGGACTGGGTCCGCCTTCCTTACCGCGGCTCAGCGGGAGTGGATTGACCTGCAAAAGCTGTTCAAGCGCCAGCGGCCGTCGAAACGACCTCGCTCGCGACCTCTGTGGTCTGTTCGCGGTTGGTGTTACGACCGAGCGGTGAATAAGAATGGCTGGTGGCACCGGGGGATGTCCGTTGTCTTTGTGGTTCACATCATCGCGCTCATGTACGTTCCCTGCTCGTTTGGATTGTGCTCGTTGAAGCGATTGTTTTTGCAGGACGCAGACCTTCTCTGCCCAGCATGTTGTTGACGAACTGCGAAGTGAGCTTGCCCCGGTTGCGTTGATGCGCTACTGATAGCCCCTTTTCAGATGACTTCTTCCTTATCAGCGCGTCCATATACGTTATCGATGTTGTAGTGCGCCTGTTTGGGCTTGGCTGGTTAAGCTTCAAAGCCAACGGTTGGAATGTCTTCGATCTCGTTGTCGCGGGCGGAAGCTTCATCACAACGCTAATCGTCCGTTTTGGGAGCTTTGGCTTCGTGACTCAGCAGCTTCAAAAGCTGTTCCTTGTGTGCATTGCTTTCAAACTGGTCGAGCGGACGAATTCCCTCAACAAGCTGTTCAAGACTGCCGTGTAAGAGCTGGATAATGTTTTGCACCACTAATAATATAATCATTGACTCCCTTCCTAGCGCAAGTCTCCCTATCATCGCTAACCTGATCGGGTTATGGGCAATCTTGTTTATTTTCTTCGGCATCCTTTTCCTCGAAGTCTTTGCCCTGACCAAATGGCACTCGGGAGAAAACCGAAGTCAGAATTTCAGCTCGTTGGGAAGAGCGCTTGTCATGCTGACATTCTTCACCTCTGGGTAAAGTTTCCATTCTTTCAGTCGTGCTGAACTCTGACGCCGTTGCAGTGAGGGTTGGAATCAGTATATGCATGACTAGTACGTCGGTCTGCGCTGCTTGCTCGTCACCATCTCATCGTTTTTAGTGCCACGGTGTACCCTCGTTGCACTAACCCGGAACAGGAAGAAAACTCCGACTGCGGCAGCATTGGCTGGGCCTTCACGCTCTTCATTGCTTGGAACCTTCTCAGCATGGTACGAAACTTGTGTTTGCTGCATGGCGCTTGTCTAATTGTTTTCAGTATATTTTTGTAAACTTGTTCACTGGTGAGTGTGATTGCTCACATTCTCAAACTCAATCTTCATCCGAGCCGCAGGTGTGGTCGTCGAGAATTTCTCCTACGTGTTCCAAGTATCTGGGGGCTCCAAGTCTATAACTAGAGCGCAGATGCGTTCATTCAAAACTGTCTGGGCCGAGTTTGCCAACCCCAAAACTGGTCTTTTGGAGCGCAGTAGTTTCGTGCCTTTCTTCGGGGTGAGTGCTTGTCAATGATCTGCTACTCTCATTCTCATAGCACCCCAAGAAATTGAGTGGCGTTTTCGAAGCGCGGATATACCCTACGGAGTTTAGTATACCCAACATCTTAGCCAAATCCAAACCCTCTGGTGATTCCCAATACACCACGCCTGGCCGGATCGTCGACGGAGTCGATTTGAATAAGCTGGAAAAGGTTCTCAAGGAAATTGATTACCCTGCGATTCGAAAGCGCAGAGCAATTTACACTCGGCTGTATCACGAAGCCAGTATATCGCACCAGGGCCGTGGCATATCGTTCACGGATATGCTGTTTTTGCTGGCCCATCACAAGCTTATTGTTGACCGCGACGCTCTAGTGTCAGTCCCGCTTTTCCCCCTTGCCCCACGAACTCATGAGCTCCCTTCAGGTTGAAAGATCTCGTCGTTAGAACGGAGACCAATAAGCTGGTGACCGATCTTGTGAATTTGGATCGCGTACGGTCTCTGCTCAAAACGATCTCACATCGTCGACGATTCCGCAAGTACCAGCAACAACGGCTGATGGCTCTGGAGCCTGGTCTGTCTATGTTCTTCTCCGGCGAGCCATTTGCTGATGCAAAACATTACCAGATATTCCTTCCATTGTCGTCGACGCTATGCCTGCCACGCCGCCGAGTACTACACGGGATATAGCCAGCGCTGGTTACGGATCGGCACCTAGCAGCCCGACACCTGGGAGATACTTCTTGCCGGATGTTTCTCTGTCGTCGGGCACGCCGCGACTTCAAAGGAGCCACAAACATCGCAGCGACAACAGCAGCATGTTGTCCAGCGATATCGTCCGATCGCGCGAGTCGTCTATATCCATTGACGATCCCCAGCAAATATTGCACGCCATGGAGACTTCGATATGGGGTGGTAAGTGTCTGCTCACGTCCATCAAGAGCAGTACTAATCTGCCGCGTAGACCTGATGTTAGAAGCAGAGGAAGAGGAGAAGCGATAACATTTGTTGTATTGCTTTTGCGTTGTACGAAGTGTTGTTGACTTACCCTTATCATTATGGACGGTTAATACGTAGATTACTTATATGCATCCCTGTATAGTAGCCACTCATTTGGAATCTCCTGGCATTGTACATCTCTCAGTCGATCAACACATGATAACATCCCAAACGGGACTCTGACTTGACTTCGTCCACAACGTAGAACTAGGGCTCGTGGTGTATCTCGTCTTCAAACGCTTCAATTTCTCTGTATCTTAGATCTGGGTCGACTCTGCGTCAAAAAACTTCCTAGCTGAAGATCTAAAGTCGATCCAGACGCTTGGTCTAAGTTTCGCCGCCTTTCGCGTGGTTGGTGTACACACTGAAGCTGGAGGAATAATCATTGTGCGCGTAAGTCACGATACACCTTTGCCATATACTTAGTCTTCAGTACTTACATAGCAAGGACCGCAGGCTATGAGCACAGTCGCGGAAAATTGCCCCTGCCCCATCTTGACGTTACCGAATGAAATCACCGCTGAGATTTTTTTGGGATACCTTCCGTCGTATCCTTTGTGCTCTCCACTATTCGGAAGAACCTCTCCGACCGTTCTAACACAAGTGTGCCGACAATGGCGGCAAATAGCTCTTGCTTTGCCCAGATTGTGGACCGCTATATCGTTCACGGTGGAGGATCTTCCTTCTCATGTGACGTTCGAAGGAATGTGGCTCACCAGGGCCGGGAACTGTTCGCTCTCCATTGAAGCCAACGATTATAGCGAGGAAGGTCTCCCTCTTACCGCAGAATTCTTCGCGAAGACATTCCCTTATCGAGAACGCTTGGAACGCTTGTACCTTGCAATTCATCATCCTACCAACTTTGAGCTGCCTACGGTGGTAGCTTCAATGCCTCTCCTTCGCGATTTATATTTGGATTTGAATCTGGACTTCCCTCACGTCGTCCACTTTCCCGACCTTCCTCTCCTCCGCACCGCCATTCTCGGCGGTGTTGCGTTCAGCAATGTCATATTGCCTTGGTCGCAATTGACGACCCTATCCCTACGCCAAGTGACGCTCGCCAGATGTATCCCTGTTCTGATGGTGGCCTCCGACCTTGTTAATTGCAGTTTACTGGAGTTGCATGCTCATGACAGTGACTCAATCATCCAAGAGGTCAAGCTGCAATACTTGGAAACATTGACTCTTTCCTACGATCAAGACAGTCTTTTATTCTCTGAGGAAAACCATGACTGCCTCGCAAACTTCACCGCTCCCGCCCTCCGTCATCTCGAAGTCCCCGTGGTATTTCTAGGGCCACAACCATTAGATGCCCTCGCGTCGTTTATTTCGAGATCTGAATGCAAACTTCAGCATCTCGGCGTCTTCGACGGCGAGAGATTCTTCCGCCATGCCTTGCTTGCCAGTGAAGCATCTTTCCCTTTCAAAATCGTGCGTGAGCCTTGCCGGTGGTGATCGTACCCTATAGAGCCTAATCTTATCCTTACAGTCTTTCTACGATTGTTGATATGTATTAGGCTCCCGACCGACCGTTTCTATCCCGTCTCAGCCTTCCGACTACGCCTTCGACTGTAGCGTTCTTGTCTAACTCATCGAAAGCCGATTATCCCGTCACCCCTTCCGCTTCGGCGTCCTCAAAAGTACGCCACGAAGCATCCTCCTTTGTGTCTGACTACTGGAATCATCACTCTGATCCGAAGTGGGAGGCAGTTTGGAGGCGGCCCATAGTGGTGCAGTGGACGTGGCAACGCCCGAGAAAATGCCTCTGCTCAATGGGTGGCGGAAACAACCATCAGCGTTCGCCGCGAGGCAGGAGGAAGGGACGACTTGTGGCGGGATATTGAGGACTGCGCAGCTGTGGTTGACGAGATAGTCGTTTAGAATGCTTCATTCTCAGCTACCTATATGTATTCACTGTGTCGTTGATGTGCCGAGAAAGTTCTGGTTTTTTTGTGTTCTGGCATACGAAGTCGAATTGAGTGAAGAATGTACGCTCTGGAGATCTACAAGGTGAATACAGCGAGATAACTTTCGAGTGACCTTTTACCACTACGAGTGTAAAAGGAGTTTGGCTAGGGTGTACTGATATATATGGTGACACACCGTCCCATCTCTCGTGAAGGTCGCGACTATCGTAGGAAACCCTTCAAACAGACAACAAATGACGCGCCCGCGGGTCTTTCTCAGTCCCAGAAATCAGCTCCTGAATTGAGGGAAACGCGGCGGAATACGAAATGGCAGAATCCGACTTGATGGAAGAGATCCGCAGGTACTGTAGTTTGCACTCGGACCTCGATATGAAGGTTGTAAGGGAAGAGATTGGATCAGGACCAAGGAGCTTTTCGCAAACATCCAGCTTGGAGAGAAGAGGAAGGGTAAAGGAGTTGAGGAACGCGTTCATCGACTCATCGCCATTCACCGTCAGCGACTTGAGACGGGGAAGCATGATATCGGGGTTCGCAATGTAGTTTACATCGTCGATGTACAGGTCAAGACTGCATTCTGAGAGGCTGGTGACCTTCGCTAAAATCGGGGCACAGCTCTCGAGCGATATGGTATGCAATGCCAAGGTGGTTAATTGTGACCAAGGAAGCACGATCCAATCAGCCGCAAAAATATCAAGCACAGCGGAACGCAGCATGGGGACACTGGAAAATTCGATTTTGTCATCAGGTTCTTCGTCAAACTCCAGATCCAGATGTTTTAGGAGCGGAAAGTCGCCTTCGATGAGAGGGAGATGACAAACGTGAAGACCAAGCCGAAGTTCGAGATATTCGCAGCGAGGACGGTAGGGAAGGATGGCGGCAAAGAGCGACTTGGACGACTCATCGACGTCATAGTAGCCGTCTGTTTCATTCATCTGGATAGCCAGAGGAAAACAGCCAGTTTTACTGAGCCATATATTGATTGAATCAAGAGGGAAGGGGTTCCGAATAGATAGCGACACTGCTCGCCATAGTTTCGGGATAGAATGAGCGATTTCTCGCCACAGGCGACAGATGTGTGTCAGAAGAAGGGGCGATTGTAAACCGGCGAGTGGTGGACAAGCAGGGTATTCCGGAATAAAATAGACAAAGATTTCGGTGATGACTTCGTTGGGTAGGGTCAAAACGGGATACTTGTAAGCCTCAAGTCGCTCTTTGACGACTGAACGCTGGGATCTCAGGACAGCAAGGGCATCCTCAAGCTCGGAAATCTGAGGATCAAGCTCTGCTAGACGCGCCCGGTCCTCTGCAAGCCTCTGAAGCATGTTGCGAGTCGATGCCCGAAATGATTTTACTGGGAGGTCCTGGATTATTGAGTCAGAGGGCTTCACTAGTAGCGAATCGAGTTTACCGTGCGCTCCGGCACTTACTCAGATTTGGTCTATATATCGGAGTTTGAGCAGGTAGTGGCACTGGGACCGGCTCACGACTTTGAATTGCAGCTGGATGAGAAACGAAAGCGAAGGCTCGGATGCTGCGGGCCGAGCTCCGACTTCTTGACCTTTGCCCAACCTTTGCCTCTACCTGCTTGTATCGCCAGCTCAGACACGAAGTTCTGATACCAGCTACTACTGGTATCGCTACTCCCACTGGGAGTGCACCCCCTAGTCGCATCATGGTCGCCAATTTCGTCGAGGATCGTGCTCGTCTAGTAGAGCTCGCACATCAAATACAAACTCTGGAACAGGCGCTTGCTGCCCTGCAACTCGAAGAGTTGGCCATCAAGGAGCGACTCAACGCCTACAAGTACCCCGTCTTGACTTTACCCAGCGAAATCGTGGCAGAAATCTTTCTACATGTCCTCCCAAAATATCCTATCTGCCCGCCACTCGCCGGCCCAGATTCACCTGTTCTCTTGACTCATATTTGCCGCTTGTGGAGGGAAATTGCTTGTTCCACTCCCCAACTTTGGAGAGCGATATCTCTTTCCAGTGAGGAATACAAATCTCTCAATCCTGATTGCATATGGCTCAGCAGGGCTGGTTGCTGTCCGCTGTCCATTCGTATAAATGAAACTTATCAAGGCAGCAGGCGAGACCTTCTTGCGACAATCCTTCCCATTCGTGTCCGCTGCGAGTATCTCCAACTCCGGCTCGATTTCAGCTGTTCCGCTCTCCCCACGATTGAAGGCGAATTCCCAGTTCTCCGCCATCTTGATATTGAGCTCGACGACGACCCCCCTGAGGAAGTTCAATTCCTTGATGCCCCAATGCTACGCTCCGTCGTGCTTGAGGGTTGGGCGGCTAGCTGCGTCACTCGGCTTCCTTGGACACAACTGACCAGCCTCTCACTGCATGCCATATCATTCGAAGCCTGCGTCCCAGCCCTGCAGCAGGCCACCAACCTTCTCGATTGTCGCCTCGACATCACCGAAAACGATACAGAAGACTTTCCTTTCCATGCCCCGCCTATCGTACTCCCTTGCCTCAAATCATTGAAGGCAGACACCAATGAATCTGTGGACGGTTTCCTCCCCTCACTTACCCTCCCCGCGCTTTCCAGTCTCACCGTTTGCGGAGAGCTCCTCGGTCAAGACGGCGTCCAATCGTTGAGGTCTCTCATAGCGAGGTCCGGCTCCTGCAATCTGGAGCACCTGGACATTACATGCAACCCCATAGCCCCACTCAACGAGAATTCTTACCGTCTGGCATTCCCTTCCGTTCGAAAAATCGAGTTTAGCAGCTATCCAGATCCGCAGCTCGTTCATTTGCTGCCCGACTGGGATACTTGAAGAGAGGCTGATGCTGTGCCACTACGACCAGCTCAGACTCCTGCCTGTCTGCGCTGGGCTCAAAGAGTGCAGCTCTCACTCGCACTCGCCTGGAAGATCTGAAATGCATTTCTGTTCTAATCGTATGTCCCTCGATCGGCAACCGTCTTAATCTCACCTACATCTATCTCAGTATTAGTCTCCGTTATCCTTTTTCGCATGTAGTCGTCGTCTTGACTCCCACATCATTCCCTACTACCTCTCTTACCATGATCGTGGATCGTCTTCATCGTCGTCGCCACACTGTTTGATGTTACTGCCTGCCTTTCTTGTCATCCAGTCCACCTCCAGTCCACTGCTTGTCCCTTCGACTCCCTTGGAATTCCTCTTCTGCCTCGCCCTTCGCGTGCAAACATTTATCTCATTGCATCAGGTCTCCCTGTGACTCTGGTCCAGGATTGGAGGGCGGGCTCATCGTCCGTCTTGATTCTGCTCGTCTCAGTCTCAGTTTCAGCCTCACCTTCCTATAGCTATGTCTATGGCCGTTTCAGATCATCCGAGTCTTCCCCTTGTCGTACATCCGATTCCCTCCTATATTTGGTTTCAGTTGCACTCAAAGCAAGTGCCGCTCTGAGCCCTGCTTCCCGGTCTTTCATCTTCGTCTCGCTGTCAACTTCGTCTTTGTTTTTGACTCGTTTCGACTTTGATCTTCGTCTCGTTGCCTCCCGTCTTGTCTCAATCTTTGTCTTCGTCCCGTCTCGTACCTCATCTTGGTCTCAATCTTCGTCTTTATTCTCGTCTTGATGTCTAGTCTCATCTTGGTCTTAGTCTTCGTCTCGTCTTACTTCCTCTTCGTCTATCCGTCTCGATCTTTTATCTTCGTCTTCGTCTCGTCTTGATATACTTAAATGTCCCCTTATGATTCAGCTTTGTCTTTGTCTCGTCTCCCGTCAACTCTCGTCTTGATCTTCGTCCGATCTTTGTCCCGTCTCAATCTTCTTTGTCTCGTGTCGTCCCGTCTTGATCTTCGTTCCGACTCGGATCTTATTGTCTGGTCTCATTTTGCTCTGGGTCTTCGTTTCGTCTTATCTCGTCTTGGGGTCTTGGTCTCGGTTTTCTTCGGCTCGTTTCCTGTCGCATCGGTCTTTCTTTCTGATCTCCGTCTTGTTTTGATCTCTCGTCTTCGCCTTCGTCCTGAGACCCGTCTTCAGCTCGTCTTTCATCTCGTCCCGTCTCAATATTCGTCTTCAGTCTCGTCTTCTCTCTTGGTCTTTCATCCCCGTTTCGTCTTGTTTTGGTTTTTGTCTGGTCTCAGCTCAGCTCATCTTGGTCTTCGTCCCGTCTTGATCTTCGTTTCGTCTTATCTTTCTCTTTGCCTTGTCTTATCTTCGTCTTGCTTGGTCTTTCGTCTTGGTCTCGTTTTGATCTTCGTCTGATCCCGTTTCCTCCCGTCTGCGTCTCGTCGGGTAGTCTCATCTGGATCTCAGGCTTCGTCCTGTCTCATCTTCGTCTTGGTCCCGTCTTCGTCTTTGTCTCGTCTTGGTCTTGGTCTTTCGTCCCTGTCTCGTCTTGTCTTGATCTTTGTCTCGTCTCGTCTTGATCTCCCGTCTTGGTTCTGTATAGCCTCATCTTGGTCTACGTCTCAATCTTCGTCTTGATCGAGCTTGATCTTGCGTCTTCGTCTTGATCGACTTGATCTCTAGCCTTCTTTAGTCTTCGTGTCAACTTCGTCTCGTCCCGTCTCATCTTGGTCTTTATCTCGTCTTCGTCTTGGTCTCTTGTTTCGTCTTGCACTCATCTCATCTTGGTCTTCGTCCCGTCTACCGTCTCAATCTTCGTCTTTCGTCTTGGTCTTGCCTCAATCTTTCGTCTCCGTCTCGTCTTGCTGTCTTCTGAGACCGTCTCAACTCGTCTTGATCCTCGTCCGGTCTTGGTCTTGATCTCTCGTCTGTCTCGTCTTAGTCTCGTCCCGTCCTGTCTCATCTTGGTCTGGGTCCCGTATTATCTTCCGCTTTGTCTCATCTTATCGTCGTCTGTCTGTCTCGTCTCGTCCCGTCTTGATCATCAATTTTCATTTTGTCCTGTCTCATCTTCGTTCTCGGTCTGATCTCTGATCTTGGTTTTGTCTCGATCTGGCTCATCTTCGTCTTTGTCTGTCTTGGTCCCGTCTTCTGAGACGGTCCTCGTCTCGTCTCTGATCTTTCGTCTTGGTCTTGGCCTCATCTTCGTCTTTGTCTGACTCGGATGTCCCGTCTTGACCTTGCGTCTTCGTCTCGCCCCGTCTTATCTCGAACTTGGTCTTATCTTGGTCTCAATTTTCGTCTTGGTCTCATCACGTCTCGTCTTCGTCTTTAGTCTGGTCTATGTAGTCTTGATCCCTCGTCTTCGTCTCGTCTCGTCTGGATCCTTCGTCTCCGTCGTCCCGTATTCGTCTCGTCTCATCTTGATCTCAGTCTCACCTCCTACCCTCCGTGCTTCTCCCTTCTTCTCGCCCTCGCCATCCCCATCAACTCAAGTAGAAGATACGACTCTCATCATCAGTCCGTCGTGGCGTCGTCGAATAGAGAATTATTATTACTTTTATTTCGTCCACACAAAAAATCTATCACACTACGACGCCTCCGACGCGATCCGCCCGCTCCTGCCGCCGCTGGCATACATGACCTCGGCGTGAGGGAGGTCGGGGGGCAGGTAGTCGCCCTCGTTCTCTGCGTCCTCAGCAAAGATATCGCCAAGTCCGCGGGGGAAGGTGTCGGTGGGGAGGTTGAGGTCGTCTGGGGGTCGTCGGGTGAGGTACACCGCGAGTAGGGAGGCTTCCGCTGCCTAGAATAATTTTAGAATCAGAGTAAATACGACAAGAGAAAACTCACCCTATACTCCGCCATCTTCAAACTCGCGCCAAACCCCTCGCCCAGCTTATCCTCTCCGCTATATATGCCCACCACAAACACCGGCGAATTGGAAAACCGTCCCGTCTCCTTGAGCAGCCGTGACTTGGGCGGGTCGCGCCCGAACTTGGCGACCATTTCTTTTAACGCCTTTTTCGGGTCCACAAACTTGATCATGCTCCGGACGTCGACCTGCCGTGAGAGCAAGAAGTACGAATGAACGAACTGGCGCGCGGAGGGGAGGGAGCGGTGGTGGTAGACGAGGGCAGTGAGCGCGCGGGGGATGGACGCGAGCGCGTCGGTGCGTTGCACCGCGGGGGTCTGGGGCGTCCATGAAACAGCCGACGAAGAGGCTTTTGGCGCCCACCGCAGAAGCGGGACAGCGCCCATCTCGAGGGCGGCGTTGGCGCAGGACTGCGGGCCGACGTGGGCGGTGACGGCTGCTTTGAGGACGCGGGTGGGGAGGTAGGGGTACGTCGCGTTGACGTATTCGGTGGCGAAGAGGCCCATGAGGGCGTTACCGAGGGTGCTGAGGTGGGCGTTGGTTTCTATGGGTTGAGAGGAGGAGGAGGGGGCGAGAGAGAGGATGGAGGGGTGGGTGCATGCTTTGAGGATGTCGTCTGTGTCGGTGAGGACGGCGCCGAGGCCGATGCGGTGGGCGAAGGCGCTGAGGGCGGTGGAGGGCGGGGGTTGGAGCTGGCCCCAGGTTTGTGGGTCGAAGGAGGATTTTGTTGCTTGTGTGGGGGGGAATACGGGGAGATGGGAGGCTGAGACGGCCCTCAGAGTCTTCACCGCGCGCGACACTCCGCCATACACCATCGACAACGCCAAATTCTAGAGTTTCCCGTTTCGGATGTTGTCGTTTGTTTATGTCCCCTTGCTCTCCCCCACATACACTTTCTTTTTCGGTGGGGCCTTGAAATAATGCAATAAGTTAACGCCTCCGACCCAGCGGTTTCAGTGAGCCGTCCGCAAGGTCTTCAGGCCGACATAGTCGGCCCTCGGCCCCCCCTACCGCTAGTTTGAGGTCATGGACTTGAAACCCAGGCAGAGGATAGTAGTAAATTCAACCCGACGTATCGGTGCACGTTGTGTGGGGCTGCGGTTTACTCAACTCGAGAGGTCTACGGGGCTTATGCCGTCCACCTCCATCATCGAATGTTTGCTGCAGATTTCTTGTTCTTCGTGTCCCGGGACATCTTCCTATCATCATCCAGAGGAAGTATCTCACACTTCGGGATAGATCTTTCTCTTCGTCGACTCTCAGATCGCCTCTTCAGCGGCCAGGTCGTCGGATGGATACGCAGTTGCTTGTTGTGCATTTTCTATATTTCTTTCTGGTCTGTCTTCCTTCCTCAGGTTTTGCGCAGCCTTCGTTTGCAAGTCTGTCCGCTGCCTCGTTTCCCTCATTCCCTACATGGTCTTTGACGCAGGTGAGCGTTGTCCTGGCTTTCCGTCTGCGTATCTTAGTCACGATGGATCTCATTAGGCGCCGTTTACAATATTCATGAAACCTTCATCCTCGTATCTTGTGAGGTATCGGGCACCCCCGTACACTTTATTCGTCTACTGATTCAGCCGGTATCCTCTCTATTTAGAATCCACTCTCCCAGGGCCGGTCTTATCCTGATCTTGACTCGAGTCTCTGTCGATGAATCAGACTGCCATTTTTTGTCCATCCTCGCCTTGGTCTCAGTCAACTCCTTCAAGATGGGCCTGGCCATCTCAGTCTCATCTTCGCACATGTTTCATCTCCGACTCTGCATCTTTTGAATAAATCTCTGGCGAACACGAGCGATCGAAGCGCGTCGGGACTCCGGATGGAGGACCTCTACAAATCGTGAGACTGGAGAGCCCGGGGAGGCGGTAAATTGCAAATCATGCTATACTTGGCTCATCCTACTGACGCACGTCTCAAAATAATTTGCACACCGAGTCCGACGCACATGACGCCAATTCGATTCAGACATGACGTCCTTCAGAAGCCCAACTTGATTTCAATCCTTCTTCCTGCTGCTTGTCGTAACCGCTCCCCCATCCACCATGGACCCAACGAACAAGCCCAAAGGCCCTTCTCCGCACTACTCCTTGTACCAGCGCGAGGTATTCAAGAGAGGTGGAACGACTGGACAGCGTGCGTTCATTTATCCCATTCATTACATCTCCTTCACTTTACTTCCCTGATCACAGTCCCGACCTTCTCCGTCCACCCCGAAAAGCTCAGCGACTCGGTCAAGACCAAGCTCGGCGACAGAAGCTACTTCTACGCAAACTCCAACGCCGGCCTCGGATGGACCGACCGCGCGAATCGGGAGGCGTTCTACCGGTGGCGGATCGTACCCAGGATGTTGGTCGATACGAACGAGAGGGATTTATCCAGTGGGTCTATTCTCTTCTCTTCTTATTTACATTCCCCAAGCTAAAACGCGTTTGTTTTGCCTCGCAGCGACGCTCTTCGGACACCGCATCCCCGCGCCGATCCTCTTCGCGCCTATCGGAATCAACAAACTCTACGCGCCGCCTGGGGAGCTCATTCCGGCTAAAATCGCGGGGGAGCTGGGGCTCCCTGTGCGTTCGTCCTCTCCTCTTCTCGTTCTCTTCTCTCTTCCTTGAATCATGCCTTGCTCTGCCCTTCCATCTCGTCTCATTCATCCGTCCTCGCTCACCTCGCCGCCGCACTTAGTACTGCCTCTCCACCGCCGCCTCCCAACCCATCGAAGACGTCGCAGCCGCCAACGACGCCGCTGCGCAAGCGCACCCCGATTCCGGATACGCGTACGTCGGCGAGCAACGGACGAACGAATCGAAGGCGCCGAGGTTCTTTCAGCTGTACATGGGTCACGATGATGAGATCGTGAGTGGTTTGCTGTGGAACAGCAACATCCTAACGCGAAGGATAGACTCTGAGTCTGATGACGCGTGCCTTCAAGAGCGGCTTTGATGTCCTAATGCTGACGGTGGATACGTGGCAATTAGGGTGGAGGCCTACGGATATCGATATCGCGAACTACGCGTGAGTGGACGTTTATTGATATGATTCGTCTCTTTCTTTGATACTCATGGGAGAGATTCCGGGCAGGTTCTACTACCCCAACTCCGTACGTCCCTCCCTCCCTTCCTTTCTCCTCTCTTAATCCCACTGCCGCGCTCTTTTGTTTGCTTTCTCGTCTTCCCAAAATCCCGAGCCCTGATTTTGACGCCTCCTGCAGGTCGGCAACGAACTCGCCCAATCCGACCCCGTCTTCATGCGCAAACACGCTGCGGACCTCGAAAAAGATTCCGGCAAGTGGATCGACTCGGCGGTGTGGCACGGCAAGGCGCATACCTGGGAGAAGGTGCGCTGGGCTATTCGGGAGGTGCGCTTGAAAATATACAAAAGAAAAATATAACGATATTGATTGATAACCGACGTAAATCGCAGTGGAAACGCATCTCCTCCTCGCGCCCGTTCCTCCTCAAAGGCATCCAATGCGCCGCGGATGCGCGGAAGGCGCTACAAGCCGGGTGCGATGGGGTTGTGGTGAGCAATCACGCGGGGCGGCAGGTGGATGGGGCTGTTGCGAGTTTGGAGGCGTTGGAGGAGGTGGTTAGGGAGGTCGGGGGCGGTGAGTGTCGAGTCTCGTCCTTCATTCCTGCTTCGTGCTTCGGGCCTTTGGCGGCTTCCCCGCTTTCTAGATCGCTATTCCTGCTCCTCATGAGTACGCTCTGACATGCGATATCCGCAGAAACGACAATCATATACGACTCGGGCATCCGTACGGGGGCAGACATCTTCAAAGCGCTCGCTCTAGGCGCGAATGCGGTGGGCGTAGGGCGGATGTGGGTGTGGGGCATGGCGCATGAGGGGGAGAGTGGGTGTCGGCATGTTATGAAGAGTGTTCTCGCTGTGCGTCCAGTTTTTCTCATTCCTTTCCGTACTATCCATTCATCGTTCGTCGCACGCAGGATCTGGACATCACGATGACAGTCGCGGGGTACCGCTCGATTGAGAAGGATGTGCGAGGGAATAGGGACGCGTTGAGGTTTAATCCGTATGGGGTGCCGCCGGGAGAGGGGGAGTATGCGAAGCTGTGAGCGAGCTTCAGAGTCTGATATCGGTGAGTACTCGGCCATTACATTGCTCACTCATGCTTACACTTGTTTTCCTTTTCAATCTTCTCAAGGCGGTATAGACGAACAAACGAATAGATGAAGTACATAGCGCTTGCTCGAATGACGCAGATACTAAGTTTGTGAAACTGCGATTGGATAACCGAGTTCAGACAAATCAACGCGGCAGCGGGCTATTAGTAGCATTAGAGCGCGATCGGTCCCGCCCTCGCCGCCGCCTTCACCCATTTCCTCCCTAAAACCTTATCAACGTCCGCACCTACGCCACGAGCTCGAGAACACCCACTTTCCATCCTTAGCAGAGAAACATGATATTGGGAGGCGCGCGTGTGGAGGAAGGGACGCAGGGCGAAGGAGGCGGCAACGGCGGCGTAAGCACAGTAGAGTGTGAGTGTGCGGAGGAGGGTGGGAGGCATTGGTCAGCGGAAGGCGACCGAAATTCCGTATACATTCCAAAAGTACAAAGCTGCGACTCAAAAAGAAAAATCGCATCCAATGAACTAAAAATGCATTACAAATCTGCTAAGCGAGTGCAAGTGAGTACTCCACTAGTTGAGGCCAGCACAAACAGGCAGGAGTCTGAGACGGTAGTAGACCACGGTATCAGCCTCCCTTCAAAGGTCCCAGTTGGACAGTAAATGAAGGGGCTGCGGGTCTGGATCGACGCCAAATTCGATGTTTCGAACGGAAGGGAATGCAAGACGGTAAGAATTCTCGTCGAGTGGGGTAACGGCAATGCATGTAATGCGCAGGTGCTCCAGATTGCAGGAGCCGGACCTCGCTATGAGAGACCTCAACGATAGGACGCCGTCTTGACCGAGGAGTTCTCCGCAGACTGTGAGACTGGAGAGGGCGGGTAGGGTGAATGAGTGAAGGAAACCGTCCATGTCCGTAGAGTCGTCGAAGTCTGCCTCCAATGATTTTAGGCAGGGGAGTACGATCGGCGGGTCCGGAGAGGTAAATTCTGCGTTGCCTTGGGTCATGTCGAGGCGACAATCGAGAAGGCTGGTAGCTGTCTGAAGGATTGGGACGCAGGTTTCGAATTTTATGAGATGTAGCCAGAGGGTGGTCAGCTGTGTCCAAGGAAGCCGAGTGACCCAACGAGCCGCCCAACCATCAAGCACAACGAAGCGTAGCATTGGGGCATCCAGGAATTGAATTTCCCGCGAGGTATGGTTGTCGAGTTCAATATCTAGATGGCGGAGAAGCGGAAAATTGCCTTCGATGGTGGGGAGAGCGGAAGCATGATATTCGAGCCGGAGTTGGAGATACTCGCAGCGGGCGCGAACGGGAAGGATTGCCGCGAGAAGCTTTGGAATGTTGGCAGAGTAATTGTCCGTTTCATCTGCACGAATAGCCAGCGGACAGCAGCCAGCCCTGCTGAGCCATATGTGGTCGGGGTTGAAAGGGGTGCGCTCCACACTGGAGAGAGATATCGCTCTCCAAAGTTTGGGGGTGGCAAAAGCGATTTCTCTCCACAAGTGACAGATATGAGTCAAGAGAACAGGCGAATCTGGGCCGGCGAGTGGCGGGCATATAGGATATTTTGGGAGGAAATGCAGAAAGATTTCTGCCACGATTTCGTTGGGTAAAGTCAAGACGGGGTACTTGTAGGCGTCGAGTCGCTCCTTGATGGCCGACTTTTTGAGTCGCAGCGCAGCAAGGGCCTGTTCCAGAACTTTTATTTGAGGTTCGAGCTCTGCTAGACGAGCACGATCCTCGACGAAATTGGCGAGCATGATGCGACTAGGGAATGTACTCCCAGTGGGAGTAGCGATACCGGTAGTAGCTGGTATCAGAACTTCGTGTCCAGTGAGCCTGGCGATACAAGCAGGTAGAGGCAAAGGTTGGGCATAGGTCAAAACTTGAAGGCGACTTTGAAGAAGTCGGAGCTCGGCCCGCAGCATCCAAGCCTTTGCTTTCCGAGCCTTTCTTTGGCCTTTCTCATCCAGCTGCAACTCAAAGTCGTGAGCCGGTCCCAGTGCCACTATCTGCTCAGACTCCGATATATAGACCAAATCTGAGTACGTGCCGGAGCGCACGGTAAACTCGATTCGCTGCTAGTGAAGCCCTCTGACTCAATAATCCTCCCAGTAAAATCATTTCGAGCATCGAGTCGCAACATGCTTCAGAGGCTTGCAGAGGACCGAGCGCGTCTAGCAGAGCTTGATTCTCAAATTCTAGAGCTCGAGCTTGCCTTTGCTACCCTGCGATCTCAGCGTTCAGTCGTGAAAGAGCGGCTTGACACCTACAAGTACCCCGTTCTGACGCTACCCAACGAAGTCATCGCCGATATCTTTGTCCATTTTATTCCGGAATACCCTGCTTGTCCCCCGCTCGGCGGTTCACAATCACCCCTTCTTTTGACACGCATTTGTCGCTTGTGGCGGGAAATTGCTCATGCCACCCCCAAACTATGGCGAGCCGTGTCGCTACCTATCCGGAACCCCTTCCCTCTCGATCCAAAAAATATATGGCTCAGTAGAGCTGGCTTTTTTCCTCTGGCTATTCGGATGAATGAAACAGACGGCCACTATGACGTCGATGAGTGGTCGCTCTTTGCCGCAATCCTTCCCTACCGTCTTCGCTGCGAATATCTCGAACTCCGACTTGGTTATGACGTTGTTTATCTCGCCTCTCTTGAAAGCGACTTTCCGCTTCTAAAACATCTGGATCTGGAGTTTGACGAAGAACCTGATGACAAAATCGAATTTTCCAGTGTCCCCATGCTGCGCTCCGCTGTGCTCGATGGTGTTGCGGCTTATTGGATTGTCCTTCCTTGGTCACAGTTGACTACCTTAGCATTGCATACCGTATCGCTCAACAGCTGTGCCCCGATTTTAGAGAAGGTCACCAACCTCTCGGAATGCAGTCTTGACCTTAGACTGTACTTCAACAGTGAAAATTACATTGCCGACCCCCATATCATGCTTCCGCGTCTCAAGTCGCTGACGGCGAATGGCGATGAGCCGATGAACACGTTCCTCGACTCCTTTACCCTTCCTCTTCTCTCCAAGCTGAATGTCTGCGAAAAGCTCCTTGGTCCTGATCCGATTTCTTCCCTTACAACCTTCATATCGAGGTCCGAGTGCAAACTACAGTGCCTGCGGATCTCTTGCATGCAGGCGGGTTCCACGACCTATTCCGCTGCGTTTCCGTCGATTCAAGAGCTGAGTTTTGGGCCTGTGAAAGACCCGCAGCAGCCGCTTCATTTGTTGTCGGTTTGAGGGGTTTCTTACGATATTCGGAAGCTTCATGGGAGATGGGACGGTGTGTCACAATAGATTTTAGTGTGCCATGGCTAAAATCCCTGTACATAGTGGTCGTTCTCCTCAATCCCCAATCCCACATCACAAGTCTTCGTTCCGGCAATTTTCTTTCCACCACCAATTGGGCAGAGGCATATTCTCCAGGTGCTGCCACGTCCACTGCACCACTATGGGCCGCCTCCAAACCGCCTCCCACTTCGAAAAAGTTCGAATCATGTAGCAGCACGACGATGAAATTCGTTGACGTAGATCCAGCGGCAGAATCTAATATCAGTATTATTAGTCGACGGGGATGTAAAGACGGGAAGTCGAGAGATCGACTGTAGTAACAAGGCGTCCTTTCGAAACAGTGATGACTTTCGAGCCCCATTCCTCAAGCGATTATCACCATAGAAAAATTCAGTCTTACACGCATCTCCACACACTGGCCATCCACAATTGCAGAAAAACTCGTGATTCGCGAAAGCAAAAGATGCAAATGACATGATATAAGTAGTAGGTAGCTAGTCGTTGTGCCATGCCATGCCGTGTCGAAAGAAAATCTAAGCTCGTCCTCTCGCCCCGCCCCGTTTCCAAACCCCGCCGCCTCTCTTCTCCGGCACCGTCTGGAACCCATCGTCATCCTTTGGCATATCACCCTTCGTCGCTGGCGGAGGCGCAGGAGAAGCAACCCTCGCCGGCGCCGTCCCCCCTCCCGCAGCCTGTGCCGCCGCCTGCCGCTCCCGCCACCCACCCGGCGCACCACCCCTCATGGCCCCAGGCACATACTTCGGCGCCGCAGCCGGACTAGGACTCTCCGCCCTCGGCGGCGTAGCACTACTCAGCGCCGCCGCACGCGTAGGCGTCGCAGGCGTCGACGGTGTCGGCGTTGCGGTACTACGCCGCCACACACCCCCCTCGGTCGGCGTAGCGGCGGATGCAGACGCGCGTGCGCTCGAAGGTGCGCTGGGAACGATGGGTTTGCGCACGGGTCCGGCCTTTGCCTCGGCTGCTCTGGCGGCGCGACGCGCCTCTGCTTCCTCCTCGCGTTGAGCTTGGAGACGCGCCTTTTCCACCGCCTCGGCGCGCTCTGCTTCGCGCGCCTTGCGCTGCGCAATGACTTTTTCCTCCGCCTCCCGCTTGGCAGCGGCGGCAGCAGCTTCGGCGGCCTCCTCTTCCGCACGAATGCGGTCCTCTTCTGCGAGTCGCTCTGTCAATGAATGACATTAGCATAGAATCCTGAAAATCGTGGCAAGGCGAATACATACCCGCCTCCAGCCTCCTCTCCTCCTCCAGCCTCTCCTCCTCCTTCCTTCTCGCCTCCTCAACCGCCCTCCTCTCCTCCTCCCTCTTCGCCATAACAGACTTCTTCCTCTTATTCTTCTCCTCCTCAATCTTCTTATTGGCCGCATCTTTCTTCTTCGCAAAGTCCTCTCCCTTCTTCGCCAAAATCACCGCCCTCCTCGCCTCATACTCCGGAATCATCCTCGACAACCTCTTCTTTGTCTCTAAATCGTCTTGATGGGCGCGGTGTGCGGAATCCTTGCGCGCAGCCTGCACATCGGAGAAGGTATCCCTGTCGGTGGCCTGCTGCCGTTCATAGTCCTGCGCGACGAGCGGCCGCTCTTCTTTCCGGTACGCACGCTCGACATGATCGAGCCGCTTCCCGGCAATGCGTAACCGTTCGGTCATCTCCTTCTTCTCCTTCTCAAGCTGCGCGACCTGCTTGCCAATGAGTTGGTCCGTGTCCATCAAGGCGACATCCTGTACAGTGATTAAATCAGAAATATTTTCTACAAACGATTTAAAACAAGTTACCTGATCCCCAGCCTTGATAACCCCCTTATCAATCAACGCTTGCGCCGCCTCTCTCTGCGCCTGCATCTGAATCTGCCTAATCTTCTCCTGATCCTTCTGCCTCTGCATCTCCTTAATCCTCTTCGCCTCCTCCTCCTGATTCCTCCTCGTCATCTCCGCCCTCCGGATCGCCTCCTCCTTCTCCTTGCGCACCGTAAGCTCGCTAAGCAGCTCACGACGCCGCGCCACAAGCGCCCTGCGTAATTGCAATGCTTTACGCTCTTTCTGAACTTCCGAGGCGAGGGCGGCGAAGCGCGCTTGCTCTTCCTCCTCTGTACTTGTAGTCGAGTCGGCAGCGGGGTCGATGACCTCAATCGCATTATGCAGACACCTTGCAACGCTCCCAAGCCTTGTACGCACCAGCTCCGCAACGCTCGGCTGGACCGCACCATCGACCTCCTTCGAAGCGCTGCTGCTAGTACTCTCCTTCGACGGTGAAGCCTCATTCAACGCAACCGCAAACGGATCGTCCACAAACGCGATACTCCCATCTGCATGGTCGACACGCACGTTGAGCTCCCCGCGCCTGGCACACCCCATGATATAGCTCTCTACCTGCTCCGGGTCAAACACGCCTTTCGCTTTCGTCCCGTCCTCGGAGGCAGCTGGGGCGGCCTCGCGCAGAGGTTCCACGAGCTCCATCACAAACTCAATCCTCACGCTCGCATACACCTGCGCCAGCTGGCTCAAGAGCCGACTCAACAGCGCGCGTTGCAGCAGCGGGACATACGGCGCGTAGTCGCTCGAGGCGCGCAGCTCCTTCAGGATGGGGGCGACGTTCTCGCAGAGGGTGAGCGGGTCGAAAGTGACCTCGAGAACGTTGTAGAGCTCTTTGATGGGCTTGGGTGCACGGCGCAGGACGTCACGCGAGAGCGCCTCTTTGAGGAGCCCTGCACGTGTGGGGGGCTTGGTGAGCCCGAGGAGGGCGGTTAGACGCGCCTTTGCGGGCTCTTCTGAGGAAGAGAGGCCCACGGGGACGGCAAGGGCGCTGACCAGGACTTGCCCCGCTAGACGTTCCGCGTCTTCGGCGGGTTTGCCGCCGGCTGAGGGCTGGGACTGTTGAACGGTGGCGTAGACGGAGTTATAGCGGCCCCAAGCGGCGGCGTGGTATAACGCGTTGCCGCTCATGAGGAAGATGCGGGTGAGCTTCTCGTAGTAGTTTGCCATCATGGCTGGGCGCGGGGCCTTCTTCGCCATGGTAAGGAGGTTGTGGACGTCTTCAACTGAGCGGAAAGCTTCTTGCCAGAGCTCGAGCTCGACGGAGGTGTTGAGCTGAGCGAAGCGGGTGTCGAGGTGGTGTTGTAGGGTCTCTGGGTCGGATAGGTTGATCGAGTGCGGTTGGTGTGAGTATTTCGCGACGTTAGAAAGGTGAAGGCGGAGAGTTTCGCAGAGACGACGGAATTCGACTTTGCGTTGGTGTTTTAGACAGAATTTGAATGCTTGTTGGGCGATGCTCTGGGGAACTGTAAATCATACCGAAGCAGGCGGAATTCGATGCGGACAGACCTGGTAGATGACCTCGAGCCGGGCATTATTTTTGAGTGTTTCCAAGGACGTGCGGTAGCTCTCCCAAAGGAATTTGAGCCACGGAGTCACAAGCGCCCGATCCGTCCTGTCCTTGCTCTGGTCTCCGCTGACCGCACCAAGAAGAATACTCTCGGGCGTCTCGCTGGCCTCGAGATCATCTACGTCTACTGCTACCTGCACGGCGGCTTTTTCCTGCGCTTCGCGGACCTTGTCATCGGCGAGCTTGACGAAGCGAGTTATGACAGCCTCGATACTTTGTACGCTCGTATTTTGGGCAATGTTCTTGTACTGCATTAGACCTTCCTTCGCAGTCCTTCCCTTGCGCATGTCGACACAGAGCTCGATGAAACGGTGCATAATGGGCTCCAGGGATGCCAGCGGTGTCGAGCGAAAGCGTTTTGAGGAAAACATTTCAGTAAGGGACTGGAGAGCAGCATGGGTTTGCCCGACGGAGACGAGGCCCTCTGCCTGCTTCAGGACCGTCTCTGGCTTTGAGAACGGCGCCATAGTGGTAAGCGGTCAAAAATTCGGGCTTTGTCGCTGTTAGCTTTCAATGCCTTCGGCTCCGAGTTGTCACACCTACATATTACGTCACGCTCGCGGTCACGCTCATGTTCAACCATGCATCCGACCACCATCCGTATCTCGTACTGGCGGATCCCTCGACTCGATTTACTTTTCTTCAACGTTCTTTTGGCCTCATCACACCTCCTGCTTAGTCTCGACTCTCGACCGGCCGTCAGCAATTCTCTCGAACTGGAACCTCAAACAGTCAAACTTTTCGCGACCTGCGTCCAAACTTGTATCTCATCTCTCAATATTTAGCATGTGGGTGCGCTGTCTGAGTTTTTGATTCGTTTTCAAAATAACGCGTGGATCAAGGTCTCAACTCATTCCAATTTTATCATCTTGCCCTCAGACCTGTCTCAGTTTTCGGAAACTGATTCGCAGTCTCTCCTTCTAGTTCGTCCAGGACTCCAGGGACCAGGGGTGGACTCATCTCTGTCTTAAACCCTCGGCTCCCCATCGTAAATTGCGACCTAGTGCTCACTCTACGCCAGCCAGTACTAGTGTTGTCTCTGTATCCCGCCGCTGGATGTGCTGTTCAGTCCTGGTCCTCGATTCTCCTCCTCCTGCGTACTTATTGTCTCGTTCTCCCTCTCTTTGAGCAGTCTCTTGTCGCACCGCCTGTCTTGAGTCGGAATGTGTTTGTTCGTCTTTTCGGTCCTCGGCCAAGCCTGCAACTATGATTATCGCACAGACAGTTACTGTCATGATAGTCGGTCTTGGTCTCAGTCTCGGTCTCAGTTGTCTCAACCTGGTTGTCTCACTCTCATTTCCATATGTTTGATCACTTCATGGCGAAGCTACATTCTTGTTTCGCTTTACCCTCAACTACGGTCCACATCACCTTGTCATCTTTGTCTCGTCTGTGGCCGGATAAATTCATTCTTATCGTCCTCGGCTCCGAAAGTACACTATCTCTGTTCATGAACGCTGCCGCATTCAAGCGCTCACACCTATAATTCGACTTCTCTCCGTTATCCTCGCAAATACAGCTTCCAAAATGCCAGCAATAGCCACTCATTCAGCGACGATGAGCTCTTATGTCGGGCCTCAGATTCATATCCTTGAGCCTTTGCTCATATATAGGTCATACCCCTTGGAAGATCTCGCTTAAAGGCGTAATCCAGCACGTCTTCGCAAGAAGACGTAACAAGAAAGCGGGAAGATATCATACAGTTCAACACATATATATTCCTCTCGGATAATTTGCCTCCACAAAAGCCGCCCTTGCAATCATGCTCCGCAGTCTCTCGCTCTGTGTCATTGCCTCCCTTTGCACCTCTGTGCTATCCAAGCTAACGAACTACACCATCGACGACACATCTCCCGCCGTAAACTACACCACAAACAAAACATGGCACTGTGATCCCAACATTCGTCTACCTCAATGGACGAATCAGACTTGGAACAACACTTGCACCATGACCCTGGACCCTTTCCTCGTTTCATTCACAGGTCCGTCGAATCGTGATTCAATTTTTTTTCAAATTCATTATATGCATATTTATATCGTCTCGTTCGATACTGACCTTCGTGCCAACAGGCTCCAAAGTATACGTATTCCTAGAAGCAACCGCTGGTGTCATCTTCAACCTAGACGGCCACAATGTCAGCCTCTGGAACGATCCACAACCGAGCGATGTCATCCGTCTCGCATATAGCAACACTTCCATGCCCTCCGGCTCTCACACCTTGTTGATATCCCCAGCACATCCGCTTATCCTCATCGAGTTTGACTACCTTATATATACGTATGCGCTTTTTTCTTTTGATGCTTTACGCTTGCGGAAGCGCGATTCAACACGTTCTAGGGTGGATGTCAAACACTCTCATGTGGCCGCCATCGTTGGCGGAGTCATCGGAGGAGTTGCTTTCGTGGGCATTTTGGCTACTGTGGTGTTTTTCTTCAGGAGGCGGAATCAGAGACGAAACGTAGCTGTTCGAGGTATTCCACTGGGAGAAGACGACACGATTAAGATGCGAAAGCTGTCCACAGAAAAGGCTTGAAGCAGGAATTTCGAATGATTCTGTACTAACTACGACCTCTCGTGTATCAAACCTACGCTACAGCACCAATTCTACGCACATCTACTTGACAAAAAAAAAATCAATCATACCGAGACTCTGCAATATCAAGCTCCATCTCCATATCTTTCAAACACTCCTTCGCCTGCTCACTCAGATCCACCCATTCCTCCGCATCCACAGCATTCAAAACCACGTCCAGTGGCTGCACATCCACCCTCTGACCCATACTTCCATCCAGTCCGGTAGACCGCGCCTCCGGCCGCGTCACCACCTTCGTCGCCGTCCCACCCAAATCAGCATACAACAAATCCCCCAACCCCAACCGACTCCTAAACGACACCGCCGGCCCACACCTGTCCTCTTCCTTTAACAAAGCATCCACGCGCGCATACCACCTCTCTGTGAGATTTCTCATCACCCACACCCGGTCGGCAGGGAACAGCGCGTCGCCGCCATGAAGTGGATATTTGTAGAACAGAGGGAGTCGCACGTGTTCGAAGTTTTCGAGAGCAAAGTCTATGAGGTGCGGATTCTCGGTGACTTTCGTCGCCGCGTTGGGGAACCTTTGCTGCAACTCTGTGACTAGCTCGGCATCGAGGAGCGTCTGGACGCAGGACGAGTGCTCAAATTGGATCACAAAGACTCTGTCGCCGGCCCAATATCCTACAGGAACACGCGGGGGTTCATTCGGTTCTTCGTTGGGCGAGGGTGGCATCGGAGGGTTTTGACCATCTACTGGCACCGCGAAGAGCCAAAGAAGATCCAGTTGAAAGTCGTTAGCGATGTATTCGCGCATCTGACGGCCAAGGATAAAAATTGAATAAGAGCATTTCGACAGCATTATTTGCGAGTGGCTAATGCAAATACCTTCGTACCATACTTCCAGTCTTCCGTTGGGTTGATGACCTGGAACTTGTCCACGTTGATGACGGCGACTATGCACATGTTGAAGTTGAACAAAGGGGGTGTGACGTGACCGGCTGTGACCAGTGCTTATATACCGGATCGGACTGCCGAGTGTTGGCCGAACCAAGGCCGACTCAGCGAGTCGTCTCTTTGCTCCTTGCTTTGCACAGTGCTGCACTGTTTTTATTTTACCACCACTTGATCGAACCGACGAGGTATTTACTTGTATTTACCTGAGCTTTTGTAAGCGTAGTCGGCCGTAAACATCGTATCTTCGTATCCTCGTATCCTTTCGAAAAAGGATGGCGTATCTGATGCTGGGCTCGTGAATTTATGGCTCAGAGGATCCGGGAAACATCTACTCTCGAGCTCTATCGAAGCTTGAAGTAGGCATTCAAATATGGGCCCCGCCGTCCGGAATTGTTTACCACCTCGCAAAATTCTAGCTGAGGCGGCATTGCCCTTTTCCGCGCGCTTGTATGGCGGTCAATCTGTCGTTTTAATCAAATGTGTATAAAAAGTCCGTTTTGAGTCAAAGTAGAAAAAAAGTGCAAAAACCTTCAAAACTCAACTTTTGTTTGCAAGTGTAAAAACTTTCACTCGAGTAGAGTCACTCCGAAGAAAACGAAGTTTCGGCTCAGCCGACCTACATTCCGAAACAAATCGTGCCGACTTACCAGTAGGCGGGTGCGAAACATAAGGCAATCTGCGATATTTCGACTTCCCTGTCGTGCCGCTCGATGGACAAGGCAAAACAACAAAAGTCGGCTTTGTTTCCTCCCAGCCGAAAGTT